>BLSH010329016.1:96937-111180 GCA_018402905.1 Glandirana rugosa
GGGGGGTGTGTCACGTGGTTCGTGTGACTATGGGGACAGGGGTATGTGTATTCACAGGGGTATTTTGTCAGGGGTTTTGGAGACATACAGGGGTTAGCGTAGACAGTGGTATGTGTTTTGGAGACAGTGTCAGGGGTTTTGTAGACATACAGGGGCAGTGTAGACAGTGTCAGGGGTTTGTAGACATACAGGGGCAGTGTAGACAGTGGTATTTGTTTTGTAGACATACAGGGGCAGTGTAGACAGTGTCAGGGGCAGTGTATACAGACAGGCGGTTGTGGTTTATTTGAGTCTAAACCCAATAAAAATGGTTTCTTACATCGTCATAGTATGGTGACAGATGCGATTGGGGACATACAGAGGTTTTGGGGACTGTTTTATGGGGACACTTATGTGTATGGGGACAGGGGTATCAGTGTGCTTGGTGCACTGTGTGGGGGGGGCGATCTGTCACAGCTTTCTGCATGAAGAGAGCTGTCATATTGCTGCAGATCCCCCCCCCCCCCGCACTGAGCTCTCACTGAGCTCAGCGGGGGGAGAACTGTCACAGAAATGTTCATCTCTGTTTACAATGTGACGGCTGTGATTGGACACAGCCGTCACATGATCGGGAGGGCCAGTCACTGCGCCCATATCCCGATCTCTGCTCAGCTGGATCCTGTGATAATAATGATCACAGGATCCAGCCGCAGCTCGCCACGTGGCCGCGCTGCGAGCTCCTGTTCTGCAGGGGTTTCTGAATTTTCTATTGCTGGCATTGTTTTGTTTACATTTCAGCTCTCAGCAGGGATGCCCACTGACAGCTGATGAGTCATGGTTGTTAAAGTGTTACAAAGCACACAACAATAAAATCAGTCTGGCACCCCACTGCCACCTTGTTAACACCCTGCCTCCTGGCATCCTCATCGTCATCTCACCAGGCACCCCACTGCCACCTTGCTAACACCTTACTCCCTGTTATCTTCATTTTCTTCCCACCTGGCACCCCACTGCCATATAGCTAACACCCTTCCTCCTGTCATCCTCATCCCACCTGGCACCCCACTGCCACCTTGCTAACACTCTAACTCCTGTCATCCTCATCCTCATCACATCTGCACCCCACTGCCACCTTGCTAACACCCTACCCACTGACATCCTCCTCTTCATCCCACTGATACCTTGCTAACACCCTACCTGTTGTCATCCTCATCACACCTGGCATCCCACTGCCTCCTTGCTAACAGCCTACCTCCTGTCATTCTCATCCTCATCTTCATCATACCTGGCACCCCACTGCCACCTTGCTAACACCCTACCCCCTGTCATTCTCATCCTCATCTTCATCATACCTGACACCCCACTGCTGCCTTGCTGACACCTACAATTGTGGGAGAAATGAAAACTCCTCCTACAAGCTTTCCACAGACACTCATACAAGTCACAAGACTGCTATATACAGCTGATGAAAAAAGGTATTTAGCAGTTTATATGTACTAAAATAATTGCATTTTCATGTTCTGTTTACTGTGGGAGACCATATATAGTGAATGCTGGGTCCTGGGTTTAGTAACACTTTAAGGATGTGGCAGCTGGCTTCCCAGCCCGCTCCTTAGCAACCAGCTATTCTTCACACAGATTTTGAATCGGGCGATCATTTTCCGACCGATCCAAATTCAAATCATTCTGAAAGTTTGGAATTCATTAGAAAATTAATAAATGAAACAAAATTAAATGAAACTAAACTAAACGAAAGGAAATGAATTCTGATAGGAATCAACAAAATAAAATTAGTAACATAATGAACCTATCTGAAACAAAAAGAAACTATTTTTTTTCCGTTCCGCACATATCTACTATTATCAGCTCAAGCGATAACACCATGCCACTGGGAATCTCCAGCAAGCCCTACAGCTGATGAAAGGGTTAAGGAACTATGTCATACCATGAGAAGGGAAAACTTGATGGCCCTGTTGCATGAAAGAAATAAAATTAATTTTGAAACTGGGAGTCCCTGGTTGTTATACATGGATGCTTTAAATCTTGCCTATAGTTTAGGCTGGGTCAACTTAGTCATCCACCCTGTATGAAGGTGTCTGGTCACATGCTCAGAACCTTGTGCAATCTTTCTTTTTACAAATTATTTCTATTTGCTTTTTCTCCCTTACTGTTTCCTTTTTATTTATTATTTTTTATTTATTTATGTGAACTCTTGCAGGTCATCTACCAAGACAACATCTGATGAGCTATAGGTTTTTATAGTGTTATTTCCTGATGAATGATGATTGTGTCTTACCTCTTTATGTGTTTTATGGTGGTATGGCTATATAATGCTCTACCCATATTAAACATAATATATTGTAACTCTTGGAATTTGTTTTGATATTGTACCATTTGTTATGTACAGACATGTACTTCTATTTTTATTTGTCAATATTGAAAATAACAATACTGTAAAAAAATAATACCTCTAATTTTTGTAATATGTGTGTGATGTCAGTTTCTATTTGTTGCCTTTTGCTGGGTAAATGTAACGTTCCCTGATATTTGATCCTAACATTCATTGTCAATATTTATTTGCTTTTACATAGCATAAGTATTTCTTGTCAACACTGACCAAATATGGTCATGTGTGAATGTCAATGACTTCACCCTCTGTTTACATTGCAGAGATCAGCTATGTGAGATGTCATTTGGTGGAAGTGAAATGACAGGATCAGGTGTGTTGCCAGACTTTTTTGTTTCTTTGGGATGGTGGATGTCATCCTACATTATTGACATTTGTTTGCATCATAGGATGATGTAATTTATGGTGGATTTACATTGTGGGACTTTTTTTTTTAATTTACAATTATCATAAAAGTGCCGCACTATTACAACAGTTCTGAATATAATTGGACCAGAGCATCTGCAACAAAAAATATCTCGAAAAGTGATAATGTGTGATTGTGGTATTCACATCCAACTAACAAAGTGTAAAAGTCACCAAAGTCCACATCACAACATGGTGTATGCCATCTTTAGAGTTGATCGTACCCGGACTGTAAAGTTCGGGTTCGTACCGCACTTTGGGGTGTCCATGCCCCGAACTCGGACATTTAAAAAGTCAGGGTTCGGGTTCGTTATTCGGGTATTTATCATGCCTTTTCTATAGCTGCAGGGCAGCCAGTCAACAAGTGTTTCACTCGTTTGCCCTTAGAAGCCATCACAACCATGCCTACTAATGACATGGCTGTGATTGGCCACTGCATCATGTGACCCAGCCTCTATATGAGCTGGAGTCACGTAGTGCCGCGTGTCACATCGTCTCAGGCTAGTGTACGAGAGCATGCTGCTGGAGCTGTGAGGGATAGATTACCGATCTAATATGATCTCATCCTGCATTACAGACAGTTTCCTGGCGGTGCTGTTAGGGGAAAGTTTAGCATTCTAAAACCATCTGATACTGGACTAGGTACAGTTTACTAGTGCTGTGAGGGATAGATTACCGATCTAATATCATCTCATCCTGCATTACAGACAGGTTCCTGTCGGTGCTGTGAGGGGAAAGCTTAGCGTTCTAAAACCATCTGATACTGGACTAGGTACAGTTTACTGGTGCTGTGAGGGACAGATTATTGTTCTAAAATCATCTCATAGTGCTATAGGGAGAGGTTCCTGTTGCTCCTGTAAGGGACAGATTATTGTTCTAAAATCATCTCATAGTGCTATAGGGAGAGGTTCCTGCTGCTCCTGTGAGGGACAGATTATTGTTCTAAAATCATATCATACTACTATAGGGAGAGGTTCCTGCTGCTCCTGTGAGGGACAAATTATTGTTCTAAAATCATCTCATAGTGCTATAGGGAGAGGTTCCTGCTACTCTTGTGAGGGACAGATTATTGTTCTAAAATCATCTCATAGTGCTATAGGGAGAGGTTCCTGCTGCTCCTGTGAAGGACAGATTATTGTTCTAAAATCATCTCATAGTGCTATAGGGAGAGGTTCCTGCTGCTCCCGTGAGGGACAGATTATTGTTCTAAAATCCTATCATACTGCTATAAGAAGAGGTTCCTGCTGCTTCTGTGAGGGACAGATTATTGTTCTAAAATCATCTCATAGTGCTATAGGGAGATGCTCCTTCTGCTCCTGTGAGGGACATATTATTGTTCTAAAATCATCTCATAGTACTATAGGGAGAGGTTCCTGCTGCTCCTGTAAGGGACAGATTATTGTTCTAAAATCATCTCATAGTGCTATATGGAGAGGTTCCTGCTGCTCCTGTGAAGGACAGATTATTGTTCTAAAATCATCTCATAGTGCTATAGGGAGATGTTCCTTCTGCTACTGTGAGGGACAGATTATTGTTCTAAAATCATCTCATAGTGCTATAGGGAGAGGTTCCTGCTGCTCCTATGAGGGACAGATTATTGTTCTAAAATCATCTCATAGTGCTATAGGGAGAGGTTCCTGCTGCTCCTGTGAAGGACAGATTATTGTTCTAAAATCATATCATACTGCTATAGGGAGAAGTTCCTGCTGCTTCTGTGAGGGATAGATTATTGTTCTAAAATCATCTCATACTGGTGTAGGGAGAGGTTTCTGCTGCTGGTGTGAGCGGTGCATTTCTTGCACAAAAATAAAAAGTGCGTCTACGTTGCTGTTTTCAAAAAAAAAAGAAGAATTTATTATTGTTTTTTTTTGTATTAATAAATAGTGCTACATATTACTTTTTCATCCAGAATGAGGAGAGCGTCAAATAAGGGACGTGGTCATGGTGCTGCAGGTGCTGCTGGTGTTGGTGGTGTTGGTGAAGTTCCTGTTGCAAGGAGAGGACGTGGTCGATTTGTGCCAGCTACACGCACAAGTGAAACACCTTTCTCGGGTGCGAGTAGCCGACAGAACCTTCAGCGTTATATGGTAGGCCCGAATGCCGCTCAAGGAATGGTGAGGCCAGAACAAGTACAGGCGATAGTAGATTGAGTGGCTGACAATGCCTCCAGTTCCTTCACATTGTCTCCCACCCGGTCCCTTGATAAAAGCTCAGAGTTGGCACCTGAACCCCATGGCCATCTGTCTTTCACCTCAGCCCCTTGTAAATCAGCCAAGTAGTCTGAGCCCCAAGTCATGCAGCAGTCTCTTATGCTTTTTGATGACTCTCCTGTTGTGTTTTCCGTGGGCCATCCACATAGCCCTGCCCCAGAAGTGGAAGACATTGAGTGCACCGATGCCCAACCACTTCTGTTGCAGGATGAGGACATGGAAACACCAGCACAGCACGTCTCTGATGATGACGAAACACAGGTGCCAACTGCTGCAGCTTTCCACAGTGTACAGACTGACAAGGAGGGCAGTGGTGAAGGGTGGGTGGAAGATGATGTGGAGGAGGATGATGAGGTCCTAGACCCCACATGGAATGAAGGTCATGCGAGTGACGTGTGCAGTTTGGAGGAAGAGGTGGTAATCGCACAGAGGCACCAGCACAGCAAAAGAGGAAGCAGGTTGCAAAAGCGGAGCGACCGTCCCCGAGACAGTACAACTGCTACTACCCACCGCACCCAGGGACCTAGCACACCAAAGGCAGCTCAAAGGCATTACCCGACATGGCAGTTCTTCAGACAATGTGCTGACGACAAGACATGAGTGGTTTGCACACTGTGCAATCAGAGCCTGAAGCGAGGCATAAATGTTCTAAACCTGAGTACAACCTGCATGACTAGGCATCTAAATTCAAAGCAGTGGAATAAGTACCTCAAAATCCAAGAAAGGTCTCAGCCTACTCCTGCTTCCTCTTCTGCTGCTGCCTCGGCCTCTTCCTCCACCTCTATGGTGCCAGTGTCACCTGCCACCCAGCAAACAGACGATGTGACAGCAATGCCACCTGATGGCGGTGGCTGTCCCACTGCTTATCCAGGCGAGCCATCCCTTCCCTGCACAAAAAAGTTGGGATGAGATCAAGTGTGCACTGCGCAACGCCATCTGTGGCAAGGTCCACATAACCACTGATACGTGGACCAGTAAGCACGGGCAGGGAGGCTACATCTCGCTAACTGCACACTGGGTAAATGTAGTGGCAGGTGGGCCTGAGGCGGCTAGCCGTTTGGCGCATGTCCTTCCGCCACCGAGGATTGTAGGGCATTTCTCTTTGCCTCCTGTTGCCTCCTCCTCCTACTGTGCTTCCTCCTCCTCTACCACCTCCTCATGCACTCAGCGTAACACCTTCACCACCAACTTCAGCACATCCAGGGAGAAACGACAGCAGGCTGTTTTAAAATTGATATGTTTGGGAGAAAAACCCCACACTGCGCAGCAGCTGTGGATGGGCATTGAACAACAAACCGATGAGTGATTGTTGCCACTGAGCCTCAAGCCCGGTGGTGTGCTATAATGGGCGAAATCTTTTAGCAGCTCTGGGCCTAGTCGGTTTGACGCACATCCCTTGCCTGGCGCATGTGCTGAATTTGGTGGTGCAGAAATGTCTAAAAAACTACCCGGATATGTCAGAGCTGCTGCAGAAAGTGCTGGCCGTCTGTGCGCACTTTCGGCATTCTCACCCTCCTGCTGCTCGCCTGTCTGCGCTGCAACGGAACTTCGGCCTTCCCGCTCACTATGCAATGTGCCCACAAGGTGGAAGTCCACCTTGCACATGCTAGAGAGACTGTGCGAGCAGCAGCAGGCAATAGTGGAGTTTCAGCTGCAGCACGCATTGGGTCAGTCGCTCTGCGTAACAGCACCACTTCACCACCAACGAGTGGACCTCCATGCGAGACCTGTGTACCATATTGCTGTGTTTTGAGTACTCCACCAACATGGCCAGTGCCGATGACGCTGCTCTCAGCATTACTATCCCACTTCTATGTCTCCTTGAAAAAACACTTCAGCCGATGATGGAAGAGGATGTGGCACAGGAGGAAGAGGAGGAGGAAGAGGGGTAATTTCCACGGTTATCAGGCCAGTCATTCACAAGTGGCTCGGAGGGTGGGTTCCTGCACCAGCATAGGCCAGGTAAAAAAATTTCAAGCCAGGGCACAGCTCTGGAGGATGAGGAGGACGAGGATGATGAGGAGGAGGAGGAACCATGTTCACAGCAGAGTGGCACCCAACGCAGCTCGTGGGCATCACTGGAGCCTGGCTGGGGGGATACGGAGGACACAGATGATACACCTCCCACAGACAACAGCTTGTCTTTGCCTCTGGGCAGCCTGGCACACATGAGTGACTGCATGCTGCAGTGCCTGTTCAACGACAGCCGAGTTGCCCACATTGTAACTTGTGCTGATTACTGGTTGGCCACCCTGCTGGATCCCCGTTACAAGGACAACGTGCCGTCCTTAATTCCCTCACTGGAATGTGATCGGAAAATGCGTGACTACAAGCGCACGCTGGTAGACACGCTGCTGAGGGCATTCCCAAATGACACCGGGGGCTCAGTAGAAGCACAGGACGAAGGCAGAGGAGGAGGAAGAGGTCACACATTCCACATTTCCAAAATGTGGAAAAGCTTTGTCAGCAGCATGCCGCAACAAACAGCACCACCAGCTGACAACATCTTAGCAGGAGGCAGCATTTCAGCAACATGGTGGAACAGTATGCGTGCACACGCCTACACTTACTAACTTATGGGTCTGCCCGATTCAACTTCTCGGTCTCCAAATTGGGCACATGGCCTGAGCTTGCCATTTATGCCTTGGAGGTGCTGGCCTGCCCTGCAGCCAGTGTATTGTCTGAACGTGTGTTTAGCACGGCAGGGGACGTTATCACAGACAAGTGCAGCCGCCTGTGCACAGCCAATGTGGACAAGCTAACGTTTATTAAAATGAACCAGGCATGGATCCCACAAGACTTGTCTGTACCTTGTGCAGAATAGACATTTAGACCGGCCTCACACAGCCATTGGTATACTTGTTTTTTTAAATATGTCTCAATATTTTGGGGGCTACCTCAATTAGAAATAAAAAACAAACAAACAAAAAACAGTGTTGGCTACCTCCTCTTCCTCTACCGCCACTTCCACCCACACCGCCACGGTCACGGCCTACTCAACCTCCTACTCCACATCCACCTCCTCCTCCATTTTTTTTATGTGATTTTAAGTTATTTCCCTATCCACATTTGTTTGCAGGGCACTTGTCCTACTCTTACCCCCATTTTGCTTCCTTTTGCAGCCCTCTAGCCCTTTCCAGGACTTTTTTACAGCCATTTTTGTGCCCAAAAGTTCGGGTCACTGTTGACTTCAATGGGGTTCGGGGTTCGGGGTCAAGTTCGGGTCAAGTTCGGTACTGAGCCCAAACTTTTTCTCGAAGTTCGGCCGAACCCGACGAACCTGAACATCCAGGTGTCCGCTCAACTCTAGCCCTCTTCACTCTGAAAAACTCCATTGTGAGTCCCAAGTGCAAATAAAGGGAAGCTCCACCACCACATTGATAGAAGATGGTCGTTCACCTTTTCTGATGGAACTTTAGAATACCAAGGTCTAAACATGCTTGTTCCTCTTTAAGAGCCAGAATCAGCCCAAGTTTACTAGCGCTCTATTATTCTCAACTATTCAAGACAAGGCAGCTCCAGTATTCAAAATGTAATTGTTGCCCATAAAATATAAACACTAATAATTCTCTCTGGAGTCACTCTAAAATGAATTATTTTTTTTACTTCTTTAAAAATTACACAGAGCAGGCTTGTTTCCTGTGGCCCGCTGCTCCCTGTAATTCCCGAATAACAGGTCAGATGCCGGAACAGGTCAGGCTACAAGTAGGACACTGCTCTCCTCAACTCTGGTACATTGTCTAGTAGCTAGAGCTCTACCCTATGTGTTACATCATGGCAATGTCTTCAAATTTTTAACATTTATTTTACATACTATGTACTCCTTACTCATTCACATGAGGATGGGAAAATCTAGACTATCCTTATTTCTTAAGGGGACTTATTTCTTATTTCTCCTTAGAGGACTTCTAGATTCTAAAAAGCCCCCATCTGCAGGCCTCCACAACAAATGGACCAGGGTTGTGAAGAAGAAGCACTTGCCCTCATGAATATGGGGACAAGATTCTTTTCCAGGGCAAGTTACAACCCTATTGAGGCCATGCAATCTTATATGGTTCAAAGCTATCACACCCCCATTCCTTTTTTACATAGGTTTCCTCTTAAAATCCATACCCAACCTTAAGGAAATGTGTGGGTTCTACCTTCAAATTCATATCAAACCTGAAGGGTCTAGTGTGAATATTGAGGGGAACCCTATGTCTTTTTTTAACACTTTCCTACCACCTTTGTTTACCTTCATCAATCAGCAGGGAATCACCGGCTGACAGCTGAATGTGCTAAGTGGAGATGAGTCACTGGATGTTAGGATGCCAGTAGGTGCAGACTGCTTAACAACCTGGAGCCCTGAGCCTGAAGCAGTCACATTTAGCAGCGGCGGTAAAAACATTGTTAAATATTTTCCTTTCCACTGCAGCTATAGGTTTGCTCGGCTGAATCCCAGTGTTAATTTTGTTGACTAAAACATTTTCGTTGACTAACTTAATACCATTTTAGTCTACTAAAGTATGACTAAAACGAAGACAATTGAGATGACTAAAATATGACTAAAACTAAAATGGCATTTTAGTCAAAAGACCAAAATGGGACTAAAACTAAAATGCCATTTTAGTCAAAAGACTAAGACTAAAACTAAATTCAAACTTGACGTCAAAATTAACACTGGTCTGTAGTGCATGTTCATACTTCAATACCATAAATAATAACATATTAGATTTTTCACTCCAGCAGTATATAATGAGTTTGGAAATTGTAGAGAAATGCTTAAATGATGCATTACAATTTAACTACACCCATTAGATTTTAGACGACTAAAATGAGTTTTAGTCAATTAAAATGATTTAATGTACTGGAGATTTTAGTCGACTAAAATGTAGGACATTTTGGTCGACTAAAATGTCCTGGAGATTTAGTTGACTAAATATGACTAAAACTAAAACAATTGCAAAATACTAAAATGGGACTAAAACAAAAATGCCATTTAGACCTAAGACTAAGACTAAAACTAAATCAAAATTTGCTGCCAAAATTAACACTTTTGAACACCCAATCATTTGATTGTTCGTGAAGGAATCTCCATACACTTTGTATAGAGTGCAGATGTCTCCTTCATATTATTTCCCCTTGTGGTTGAATGTTTTAAGCCTATAGTGTTAGGTTGGTCGAATGTTCTTTAACTATGTTCTCTTTGGATTGAATGTTAGGGAATTTTACATTTGTCCACCAAAAGGAAACAAATAGGACTGACAATATACAAATATTACAAGCACGGGTATTATTTGTGACTTTTGTGTAAAAGATTAAACAATCGCAAAGCAAATTCTTTATACATAATGTAGATCCAGGTCTTTATACATAGATCCCTATGAGTCAATTCCATTGTCTTTGCATTGCTAAAATTGGCGAAGCAATGTAGTGGTTACCAGGTATAGTGACAAAATTATTTGAAATGGTTGCAAATATTGCTATTGAAGTTCAGCAGGTCATTTAAATTTCTCCTGTATACCTGTCTGACAATGAAAATGTATTTTTTGCTTTCTATGTCTTGCAGGGGAGATGTCTCTTACTTTTCTGTCCTAGAGTTGCAGCAGGAAATGAAAGGAAATCTTCCCAAAGTGATCTGATTTCATGACAACTCTAAAAATGTGAATTCCCCCTTACTGTCTGTCTTGGTAGCAATAGTAACCAGCAGGGCCGGAACGAGGGGTGGGCAAGAGACGGCGGCTGCCCTGGGCGCAATTGTTTATTGCAGGGTTGGGGTGCCCTGACCCTAACCCTAAGGGAAGGGAGCAGTTTGGCATCTTTGCCCTGGGCGCTGGATGACCTTGTCCCAGCACTGGTAACCAGGACAAATAAAGGGGTAATTCTCCCCAGTGGGGACAAAGAGAGAAATTAAAACTTCAGAGAGAATAAAACCCATCCCCCTATATCCAAAATTTAAAAAGTACCTATACAATTTAAAGCAATAATTTAGTGTGGGGAGCACACTACAGGAGTTACAGTACTTGCAATAATTTGCAAGTTTACTTGCACATTTATTCAAACTTACATGTGGGGTTGCCCTGCTTTAGCAATGTCAGCTATGCGCTTTCCCTCGCCAGTCCACAGTCATTAAATCCAAGCTTCATTGAAGTTTCATCTACTGTTGGGGTCTTCTTCATTTGGCTATAGTTTGGCAAGTGACAATGCAACCCCCATCCATGCATAATGAAGTTATACTATCCTGGCACTCAGCTCCACCCTTCGTGAACTAACAAATCTGAGTAGTGTACTAAAAGCAATTACTTAAATGGTTATGCTTAGATTGGAAAAGGTTCATATGTAGGAGGGCAATACAAGAGCTCAGCATTATTATATTATTAGAGCTCACATATTTGTACTAATGATGTATTTGTTTTATAGGTAATTGTGGGATATTTCATAGTGGAAGTTAACCTATTTAGAATATACTGTATATATATGTTATTTATGTTATATGTATGTGGCGTGACACACTTCTATTCACTTTAATTTGCATCCTTGTAATGATTTGGTTCTAGATGTAAAGCATACTTCAACCACTTTCAAGATCATGTCAAGTGTAAATTGTGATAAACATTTATCTTACCATAGGTAACAACTGCTTGTTCTGCTGGCTGTCAACAGCTGTCATTTTCATCTGCAAGGAAACAAAGACATGAGACTCTGCTCTATTCAGAATCTTAAATACCATTTTCACCTGGGTATCCCAGCAACAGTGTTCTTTTACGTTCAATCTCTTTATAGATCAGGTGTACAACAGATAAAAAGGAGCACCTAGATTTCTTAGGTTCTGAAGGTTTTTTTTAAGAAGATGAACTATTAAGTGAATGTTAGAGTATAGGTCACAGTTTGTCTCACTTTTCAAAAAGGTTATACAAATGCAGTTTGTAACCATATTCTCTACCTATATGAAAAACAGTGTAAATGTAATATAACAATGTAAACTTTTACAGTTTGGAATTTACTTTACTTAGCCAAAAGGTTTTTTTATAAAATGTTAAAGCTGAAATCATGATTAAAATCTAATTCTAGGCCAACAAAAGGTACAATAGAATTATGTGAATTTTCATTCCCCTGTTTTTGTTTTTGCCTTTGGACAAGCATTTTTGTTGAACCATTAAACTATGTCTGTCTAGTCTATATCAAGTATAACTTTTTTAGCCTCAAATAGAGAAGGAAATATTTAGAGCCTATCAGCATGTTTGTTTTTTTTCTGTCTGCCATGGGGAAATTAAAATTCCCTTCACTTGTTTTCTCAGAGACAGGCCATATCTCCAAAGCAAGGGAAAATCCTCCCTAAGACAGAGGTTAGAAGAACAGCCGATTCCATTGAAAGATGTCCTATCTATTCCTGTTCTGACCGCTTAAGGACTGCCCCACATATATTTACTGCAGCAGGGTGGCCCTTTAGCACAAAATCACGTACCTGTACGTGATCTCTTCTGTTGGCTCGGGGGCGCGCGCTGCCAAAGCCATGCTCCAGCAGTGATTGGACACATCGGGAGCCAATCAGCAGGTCCAGCGGCTGCAATGGCTTCAGGGAACCCGACGATCATTCGTAGAGAGGCAGAACAGCGGTCTGTCTATGTAAACAAGGCAGACTGCTGTTCTGCCACAAAGGAACATGGAGATCTCATGTTGCATGGATCTCTGTTTTCCTTTAGTCAAAGCACCCCCCTACAGTTACAAAACACACATAGGGAACACATTCAACCCTTTTATTGCCCCTGTTAACACCTTTCCTGCCAGTGTCATTTATACAGTTACAGTGCATTTTATTTTTTGCACTGATTACTGTATTGGTGCCACTGGTCCCCAAAAAGTGTCCCTTAGTGTCAGATTTGTCCGCCGCAATGTCACAGTCCTGCTAAAAATCGTTAATCACCGCCATTACTAGTAGAAAATATTACAAAGATAAAAAGTCCTTAAATCTATCCCATAGTTTGTAGATGCTATAACTTTTGCACAAACCAATCAATATACGCTTATTGGGAATTTTGTTACCAAAAATATGTAGCAGAATACATATTGGCCTAAATTGATGAAGAAAGAATTGTTTTTTTTACTGGATATGTTTTATAGCACAAAAGTAAAGAACTATATATTTTTTCAAAATTGTTTTTTTGTTTATAGGTAGAGTTGAGCGAACTTCTAGAAGTCCGGGTTCTGCTGGTTCAGCCGAACTTCGGGACAAAGTCCGGGTTCAGGTCCGGACAGAACCCGAACTTTGTCCTGGACCCCGAACCCCATTAAAATCAATGGAGACCCGGACTTTTAGGTACAAAAAATGTTGTAAAATAGTCCTGGAAGGTCCTAGAGGTCTGCAAAAGGAAGGAAAATTAACATTAGAGGCCATAGAACTGTTCTAAAATCATCTTCAAACTGTGTAAAAAAAAGTATAAATAAGCCAGGAGTACCCGGCAAAGAAGAACACTTCTTTTTAGTCTGTCGCTTTTCTTATTGCCGCTAATGCTTGCACATCTTTTATTCACACACAACATCTTTTCTTTGCCTAGAAAAGATGTTCTTCACACATTACATCTTTTCTTCATACATCTGGAAATAGAATAGAACACTTTACCTAAAACCGGGTGCGGAACCATACACATGCTCTTCAAACATCTGGATAGTGTCTGGATTATATCACTGATATGATATCACTGTTCTGAAAACATCTGCAAACTGTGTGTGAAGAGCGCAACCATATGCATGCTCTTCTCTATGCTGTATTTTCAAACACACTATCCAGATGTTTGAAGAACAGGTGTATGGTTTCTCCCCGGTTTTAGGTAAAGTGTTCTAAACTATTTTCAGATGTGTGCAGAACAGATGTAATGTGTGAATAACATCTGTTCTGGTGCAGAACACATGTGTGTGAATAGCAGATGTGCAATGATTGACGGTTTCATATAAAGTGACACAGACTTTAAAAAGAAGTGTGAATAAAAGATGTGCAATGATTGACGGTTTGATTTAAAGTGACACACAGACTTGAAATAATTGTGCAGAAGAGATGTGCACTGATTCCTGGTTTCATTTAAAGTGATACACACATTTTGCAGAACAGTGATATGGGTACTTCCGGCTTATTTATACTTTTTTTACACAGTTTGAAGATGATTTTAGAACAGTTCTATGGCCTCTAATGTTAATTAATACTTTTCAGACCCATTTTGAAGATGATCTCCATTTTTGCATTTTTTATGTTTTTATTTTTAAAAAAA
>BLSH010329016.1:111190-130913 GCA_018402905.1 Glandirana rugosa
AGTATATACCGTCACTCTGACAGTAGCTTCAGTCGAAATCAATCTACTTTAGGCATAAGTGACAGCCGGTTCACACCACCTCTCCGACGTCACAAGGCTCGTGAACACGTCCCTCTTAGGCCGCCCCGTGGTAGAACTCCGTAGAAACAAACAAGAGCGTGGGCTTCTTCTTTTTTTACAGCATTTTTAAGATTTTTCATTAAAATTACCAGAACCCCGGACCCGAACCCGGACTTTTTTTGAAAAGTCCGGGTCCGGGTCCCGGACACCCCAAAGTTTGGTGCGGACCCGAACTTTACAGTCCGGGTTCGCTCAACTCTATTTATAGGGCAAAAAATAAAAACCACAGGGGGCGCATGCGTGGCGCGTATCTGGTAGGAAGTCCATAGCTGGAGCTCCTTAGGTAATGGCTACTTTCATCAACTCCCCAGGGCCATTCAGCCATTATTCTTCTCCCTTTTCATCACACACTCCTGGGGGATAGTCTAGCGCATGCTGACATCCCGGAGCCCTTACTAACTATCTTCTTCGGGTGCGAGAACAAACAAAGATGCCTCAAGATGGTGCCCCGCCGGATTCTCCCTGCACAAGTGCTCGGAACACTGCAGCCTCTCCACCACACTTGGCCGACAGTGAATACGGATTTCATCTAACTAAAGCTGACTTCGATGACAGTCTCACTGCCATATATGAAAAGATGGCAAATACATTTCAGACTGAGCTTAACAAAACTACCACGGTTCTCTCTCAAGAACTGGCAGCTCTTGGCAATCGAACAGACATGCTTGAACCCAAGCATGATGAATTGCACTTGGCTTACTCTGACCTCAGAAAGTAACACGAAACTCTGTCTGAAATGGTGGTTCAGCTGCAGGCTCACTTAGAGGACCTTGACAATAGGAACAGACTGAATAACCTGTGCATCCGTGGGGTCCCTGAGTCAGTCACTGATCTGCAAGCAGCTGCCAAGAAGCTTTTTTTATCATTGCTTCCAGAGTCCACTTCCTCCCCCTTTGTGTGAGACAGGTTCCGCGAGCATTGCACCAGAAACCGGCTCCTGACAAGCCATCGAGAGACATTTTATTATGCCTTAAAGATTTCCTGATCAAAGAGGAGACTCTCTGGGCGTCCCACTCAAGCCTTCACATTCAACTTGACGGGACCCCGATCCAGCTGTACCCGGGTATCTCCCCTGCCATGCTGGAGAAACTCCGCAGGATGAAGGAAGTCACATTGGTTCTCCAGTCAGGAAGGATTTGGTACCATTGGGGCTTTCCCTTTAAGCTACAGGTTCCAAATAACAAGACCACCAACACAGTGTATAATGTGCAAGAAGGAAAAGAGCTGCTGGTAAAACTGTGCCTGCTGGCAGCAAAAGAGGTGCTCAGGATGCCATCAGCCCCATGTCCGTCAACGATCTGGTCGAACCCCTCACCTAGGAGAGATTGTCGCAGACAATGCCATGAAGCTGTAGGTCCGATGGCCTAAGACCGTAAGGTGCTTGCTGTTATTGAGCGTTCCATAGTGTTCCCTTTATTGCACCCGGGGGTGGTGGGGGGCACTTCAGCATCCGAATCAGCATGCTCATATGCTCTGGGTATATGCCCATATGGATGGACACCCGGTCTGTTTGGTCTCCTTCTATACTTTAGAGCGACTATAGAGTCAAAACTGACTTGATCTGGTATCAGGGTCAACATAGCCTCCAGGTGAGCTACCCCAGTTTTCCTTTTTTTGGAAGCTTTTGATCTGACTGTTCTTTTATGGAGTAATGGACTGTGAAGTCCGATTTACTGTTTTTTTTTGGTCAGAGGCTTCCTTGCCCCCCCGGCCCCTTTGCTTTCATGATTATAGTTCTTAGTTTATTAATATGTTCTTTATGTTTTTTGATAAGTTTTCATGCCTCTCATGTTAGTATACTGATCTGGTTGTTATTGAGTTGTAACAGTGAGATTTTCGATATGTGCCTGAGACTACTCATAAGGAAGTGGTACTATAATGGCGCCCCCGGCTTCTAATTAGGGTTTGTCCGAAAGCTGAGTTATAGTATAAGATGGATCTCCAAATATTAAGCCATAATGTAAAGGGATTCAACACCCCCCAGAAGCGCAAA
This sequence comes from Glandirana rugosa, assembly GCA_018402905.1. Taxonomy (NCBI): domain Eukaryota; kingdom Metazoa; phylum Chordata; class Amphibia; order Anura; family Ranidae; genus Glandirana; species Glandirana rugosa. The sequence continues at coordinate 113,304 of BLSH010329016.1, forward strand.
AAAGCATTTTCAGCCTATAAACAGCTATAGGCAGATATACTCTTACTACAAGAGACCAATTTTTCTACAAATTCCCACCCCATTTATTTTGACAAATCTTACCAAAAAAATTATTTTTCACAACGTTTGAGTCCAAGTATAGAGGGGTAGCCATCTTTATTAAAAATTTGCTGCAGTTCGAGGTGTACAATATGTATAAGGATCCAAATAGTAGATTTTTAATTGTGCGGGGTTGTTTATAAGGTAAATCTAGTACGATTGCAGCAGTATATGCCCATAAAGATTCTCAGGCCTCTTTCTTCAAAGATTTTTTTACTATTTTAGACAGGTACAATTCTCCACATCTGCTGGTTGGAGGGTATTTTAATTTTTTTTGCACATTTTCAAATAGTTCGCTTTGCTAATGCCTTTCCCAAGACACTCAGGAGACTATTGGACTCTTCCCCGCTTATCGATACCTGGAGGGCACATAATGTAGGGTCCTAAAATACACTTACTACTCCCCTACTCCCGGTCCACAATAGTTACTCCAGGCTGGACTATATTTATTGCTCCCCGATAATGCTAGCCAACTCCTCTAAAGCTCAAATTCATGTCTGCACTTGGTCAGATCACCAAATAGTATTATTTCATACCACTTATGTAGGCCCCAGGAGTAACTGCCTGGTGCTTGAATGACTCTCTTCTCACTGATACAGATACTCTTAATCAACTATCAGAGAGCCTCAGGGAGTATTTTCACACTAATTATGTGATGGAAATCTCTTCCACAACATTATGGGCAGCCCACAAGGCTGTCATGTGGGGCTACCTCATTGACATAGCATCACAAAAGAAGAAACAGAAAATGTGGGATATTCCCTCCCTTACACAAGACTTAGAGAGACTATATCATATACACAGCACATTACACTCCCCGGACATTCTCACTCAAATTAATTCTAAAAGATCTGCACTAGAGACTATACTCTCCGAAGATACAGAAAAATCACTTAGGTGGTCAAAAGCTCACTTTCTACTTTACAGTAATACAGCGTCCTCTATGTTCTCTAAGAAACTGCACCAATCACTCCAACCACCCCATGAGTATAAACTTAGAGCCACCAGAGGGTTTCGGGTTCCTGGAGAACTGGGCCGATTTCTCAATCGGTTACGAGCTCTATAGAAAGGATGGGCTGCACCTAAATGGGGAAGGTGCAGACCGGCTCGGGATGAGGATGGCCGAAAAGTTACAAGAGCTTTTAAACTAGGCAATGGGGGGAGGGTCCAGACTTACTAATAGACAGAGGTGAACAGAGTCCAGCGGGTAGTATTGGGGGTAGGAGTGGTAGGCCGAATAAGGAGACTAAACCAGAGGCAAGTGGTGTAACAAGTCCTACTTGCAAACATGGAATACCCAGCATGGAAACAGTAGGTGTCCAGACAAAACTACGTGGCTTGTTCACTAATGCCAGGAGTCTGGCAGATAAGATGGGAGAACTAGAGTTGCTACTGTACGAGGAGGAATTCGATTTTGTGGGAATTTCGGAGACTTGGTTCAACAGCTCTCATGATTGGCTGGCTACCATTCAGGGTATTCCCTATATTGCAGGGATAGGGAGGGCAAAAAAGGGGGAGGGGTATGCCTGTATATAAAAAAATGACATTCAAATTAATGTGAGAGATTAAATTTCTAGTGGATTTGGGGAGGAAGTTGAAGCCTTATGGGTAGAGTTAGAGAAGGAAGATACCAGGGAGAAAGTAATACTGGGAATATGATATAGGCCCCCTAATCAGAGGGAGGAGGGGGAAGCGGACCTCCTATCACAATTTGGAATAGCGGCTAGGATGGGAAGTGTTATTATAATGGGAGATTGTAATTATCCTGATATTGACTGGGAGGAAGGTACGGCACGTTCAGCTAAGTCTCGCCATTTCCAGGATAATTTCATGGGTCAGATGGTACATGTACCAACAAGAGAAAAAGCATTATTGGACCTTCTGATTACTAATAACACAGACCTGATCACAGACGTGGAAGTAAGGGGCAATCTAGGAAATAGCGATCACAGGTCAATTCGTTTTAGCATAAATTACACAAATAGGAAACGTAAGGGGAATACAAAGACACTGAATTTTAAAAGAGCCAACTTCCAGAAACTACGCTCCTTGCTGGAAGATGTTAACTGGGAACAATGAATGCGGAGGAAAAATGGGAGTGCTTCAAGAGCTAACCAAAGACCAGGATGGCTTAACTCTGACATAAAGGCACACATAAAAGCAAGAAAGAAGGCCTTAAAAAAATACAAGGAGGAGGGGTGTCAGAACTACAAAACACTCAATAAGGAATGCAAAGGTGCAATCAGAGCAGATAGAACATGAAAGACACATAGCTGAAGAGAGTAAAAGAAATCCCAAGAATTTTTTTAAGTATATAAACAGCAAGAGAGGAAGGTCAGATCATATTGGCCCAATAAAGAATGATGAAGGTATTTTGGTTACAGAGGATGGAGAAATGGCAAAGGTGTTAAACTCATTTTTCTCCTCAGTATTCACAAAGGAAAGGGGGGCTCAGTTATTCAGAACTACAATGCTGGTCCTCATGACACATCATAGGAAGCACCCTTGTGGCTGACTGAGGATGAAATCAGGAATAGGCTTGAAAAACTGAACACCAATAAGTCACCGGGCCCAGATGGCTTACACCCAAGGGTCCTTAAGGAACTTAGCCAAGTTATTGCCAGACCTTTGTACCAAATCTTTAAGAGCAGTTTTCTAACTGGTATGATACCAGCTGACTGGAGGAAAGCCAATGTGGTACCAATATATAAAAAAGGACCAAGATATATCCCTGGGAACTACAGACCAGTTAGCTTAACATCAATAATTTGCAAGCTCTTGGAGGGAATAATAAGGGATTATATAAATGATTATTGCAACGAGAACGGTATCATTAGTGGTAATCAACATGGGTTCATGAAGAATCGTTCTTGCCAAACCAATCTATTAACCTTCTATGAGGAGGTGAGCTGCCACCTAGATAAAGGAAGGCCTGTAGACGTGGTGTATCTGGACTTTGCAAAAGCATTTGATACAGTGCCCCATAAACGTTTACTGTACAAACTAAGATCCCTCAACATGGATCAAAGGGTGAATACCTGGATTGAAAACTGACTGCAGGGGAGAGTCCAGAGGGTGGTGATAAATGGGGAATACTTAGAATGGTCTGGTGTAGAAAGTGGGGTTCCCCAAGGGTATGTCCTGGGACCAATCCTTTTCAATTTATTCATAAATGATTTGGAGGATGGGGTGAAGAGTTCAATCTCAATATTTGCGGATGATACCACGCTAAGCAGGGCAATAAATTCTCCACAGGATGTTGAAATCTTGCAAGAAGATCTGAATAAATTAACGAGGTGGGCAGACAAATGGCAAATGAGATTTAACGTAGAAAAATGTAAGATAATGCATTTGTGTACCAATCACATGAACGCAAACTACTCACTGGGGGAGAGCCCCTGGGGGAAACTAGGATGGAAAAAGACCTAGGGGTCCTAGTAGAGAACAGGCTCAGCAGTGGCATGCAATGCCAAGCTGCTGCAAGCAAAGCTAACAAAGTGTTGGCATGCATCAAGAAAGGGATTAACTTCAGGGATAAATCAATAATTCTCCCACTATACAAGTCTCTGGTGAGGCCGTACCTGGAGTATGCCATCCAGTTCTTGGCACCAGTCCTCAGGAAAGATGTCTAGGTATTGGAAAGGGTTCAGAGAAGGGCCACAAAGCTAATTAAGGGATTGGAGGACCTTAGTTAACAGGAAAGATTACAAGCACTGAACTTATTCTCTCTGGAGAAGAGACGCTTGAGAGGGGATATGATTTCAATATACAAATACTGTACTGGTGACCCCACTATAAGGACAAAACTATTCAGCGCAAGGGAATACACAAAGACACGCGGCCATTCACTAAGAATAGAAGAAAGGCGGTTTAACCTTAAAATGCGTGGAGGTTTCATTACGGTAAAAGCAGTGAGAATGTGGAATTCTCTTCCACAAGCAGTAGTTTCTGCTGGTAGTATAGATAAATTCAAAAAATTCCTAGATGCACACCTAAGGGACCACAGCATTGAGGGATATACAATGTAATACTGACATAAAAGCACACACATAGGTTGGACTTGATGGACTTGTGTCTTTTTTCAACCTCGCTGACTATGTAACTATGTAACTTGACTCCTTCACTTCAAAGGATCTACCAGAACAATTATGCTGCTGCTTTCTCTCGCATTAAACAACGGTTAAGGATATGGTCCTCCTACAACATTACAGTCCTTGGTAGGATACAGCCGGTGAAGATGTCGTTCCTCCCCAAATTGCTGTTTTACTTCAGAGCCTTACCACTTTATGTCTCCCGGTTAACGATTGAGGCAATACAAACAGAGGTTAATACGTTTATTTGGCAAAACAAGAGGCCTAGAATAGGCAGACTACTTATGTATAGACAGCAACCCCATGGAGGCTTTGGCCTTCCAAGTCTATGGAAATGCTGCTTGGTTGCTAGACTAATACAACTGGCTCAATGGCATGCCCCTCGGATTCCTTGGCTTCGCTTTCAGAGCATTTCTCTGGAACCCTTCTTCCTCCCTGGCCTCTAGTGGTCTAAGTCGATTCATCATTCAGGATATAACAACACAAAAGCAGGTGGTCAGTCAAGCTTATCATTTGTGGTCTCTTTATAAAGATAAATTTGGCCTAAACTTTTCACACTCTCCCTTGGCCACCTATTTAGGGGACTCAAACCTTCCCCTAGTTTTTACTATACCTAGTTCATTTGGTAGATGGATTGACCAGGGTTTGATAACTTTGGAGTCCTTCCAACACAGGGCCATTTTTATCTCGCTCCCCACCTTCCAACAGCAATTTGACATTCCACACACTGAATTTTTTAGGTACCTCCAACTTACACATTTTTTTTAAATATTTTGGGTTGGTGTATGGGAGAAGAGCCTCTGTGTTTGAGCAGATGTGCAATGCCTCTTCTAGGGATAGAGGCACCATTTCATTGATATATAAACTACTCAATGAGTACGACCACTCGTCCTCAGCTATGGTACAGTGGGAGGCACTAAATCAATTGCAATCAAAGAGACAGTGGTTAAACTGCATACCAGGTGGCACTACACCTAATCTGCATAGAATGTACCTGCTCGAACCCGATACATGCTTCAGGGGTTGCCCTGACAGGGGGACTAACCTTCATATTTTTTGGAGCTGCAAAGCTATTAAACCTTTATGGCAGCACATATCTTCGATGGTGTCCCATATCACAGGTTCCATTGTAACTCTCACATTTCCTATGTGCCTATTTTTTGAAGATATAATAGAGTTATTGCCCCCCTCCCAGAAATTGGTTCATACACTGTTTAGTGCAGTCCACTGGGAAATAGCCTTAAACTGGCGATCCCCCTCAGTCCCCTGGGTGCAGGTTATACAGAGAATAGGGGCAATAAAACTTATTGAGAGAATACACCACACAGTCATGGACACAATGCATGTATTCCACAACAAATGGTTGACCTGGTCATCGTATTGAGATTTCCATGAATAGAGGAATTTGCCCGTTACATAAGCTGATGTGTCCTAACACCTAGTATATTTTCTGGAGTTGTAGTATTTTTGGGGCCTTTTGTAATTTTTTTTAAAGACCATTGAAGTTTTTGTTCACCAATTATGAAGTACTTTATCATGCTAAAGTTTATACTGCTTGCCAAGATTTCTTTTTTATGTTCTTCTTTCTCTTTTTTTTTTCTTTTTTTCTCTTTCTTTTGTTCTGCAATATTCTACAAGGCATATGTTTAGCACACTGTTTTGTGACTATGGATGTATAGCCTTTTTGTTTTAAGAATTAACTGTTGTATATGGTTTTCTTTATTGTAACCCAAAAAAAAGCATTTGTGCTAAAAAAAAAAAGAAAATAGAAAATAGAAAATCAAAACCACAGAGAGGATCAAATGCCACCAAAAGAATGCTCTATTTGTGGGAAAAAAGGGCATACGTTTTGGGTACAGTGTTGCACAACCGCACAATTGTCAGTTAAAGTAACGCAGTTCCGTACCGCAAAAAATGGCCTGGTCAGGAAGGGGGTAAAACCTTCCAGAGCTGAAGTGGTTAATAGAGCTTGTGATAAAAGTTGAGCACAACAAAATGCTGCACTAATTTGAGCTTTTTAACCACTTGCAGCCCGCCCACCGTCAATTGACGTCAGAGCAGTGCGGCTCTCATTTCAGACGGACATCATATGACGTCGGCCCTTTAAGCCAAGCATGCGAGCGATCGGACCCACGCATCCATCTGTCGGTGATGGCGTGTCCCCGTGACACACCGCGTCACCGACTGGGGGTGAACAGCCATTGGTCATGGCTGTTTACCATGTGATCGGAGGTGATGAAGTCATGGCTGATCACAAATGGTACTACCCCCATTCGCACAGCGCATGCGCGTGATTGGGAGCATGCTGTGCATGCATGTCAGTGGCGGCGTGTTCCCAGGGAACACTGCCTGTCACTGACACTGGTATCAGCCATTGGTCGGCAGCCGATCACATGTAATGTAAACAGAGCGTTAACTCACTGTTACCAGCTCTTCTCTCCTCACACAGGAGCTAGGATCAGTGAGTTACTGATCTGTGTAAAGCACCAAGCACCTGTCACATCACCCCTGCCCCCCCCCCATTGCACCTGTCACCCAACAGTCACCACATCTGCCCCCATAAAGTGCACCTGTCATCATAAAGTGCACCTGTCATCAGACTGCCACCATAAAGTGCACCTGTCACCCGTCACCCATCAGTGACCATGGCGTGTCACCCGTCACCTATCATTGACCGTGGGTTGTCACCCGTCACCCATCAGTGACCGTGGCCTGTCACCCATCAGTGACCGTGGCCTGTTACCCGTCACCCATCAGTGACCGTGGCCTGTCACCCATCAGTGACCACCGCCAGTCACCCGTCACCTATCAGTGACCACCACCAGTCACCTGTCACCCATCATTGACCATTGCCAGTCACCCGTCACCCATCAGTGACCACCACCAGTCACCCGTCATCTATCAGTGACCACCGCCAGTCACCCGTCACCCATCAGTGACCACTGCTAGTCACCCGTCACCCATCAGTGACCACCGCCAGTCACCCATCACCCATCAGTGACCACCACCAGTCACCCATTACCCATCAGTGACCACCGCCAGACACCCATCACCCATCAGTGACCATGGCCTGTTACCATCACCCATTAGTGACTGTGGCCTGTCACCCATCAGTGACCATGGCCTGTCACCCATCAGTGACCATGGCCTGTCACCCATCAGTGACCACCGCCAGTCACCCGTCACCCATCAATGACCACCACCAGTCACCCATCACCTGTCAGTGACCACCGCCAGTCACCCGTCACCCATCATTGACCATTTCCAGTCACCCGTCACCCATCAGTGACCACCACCAGTCACCCGTCATCTATCAGTGACCACCGCCAGTCACCCGTCACCAATCAGTGACCACTGCCAGTCACCCATCATTGACCACTGCCAGTCACCCATTACCCATCAGTGACCACCGCCAGACACCCGTCACCCATAAGTGACAACCGCCAGACACCCATCACCCATCAGTGACCACCACCAGACACCTCTTACCCATCAGTGACCACCACCAGTCACCCATCACCCATCAGTGACCTCCACCAGTCACCCATCAGTGACCATCGGCAATCACCTGTCAGTGACTATCATCACCTATCAGTAAACACCTGTAAAAGTCTCACACACATGTTATCGCCATACTCAGGAGGAGTAGCAGAATGTATTTTGGGGTGTCATTTTTGCTATGTAAATGCTATGTGTTGGAAATATCATATAAATGGACAACTTTGTGTAAAAAAAATGCCTTTTCATTTTTTCCCACATTTTCTAAAAACTACTGGAAAAAAAATGACATATTCAAAAGACTCATCATGCCTCATAGATTATACATTGGAGTGTGTGCTTTCCAAAATGGGGTCATTTTGTGGGCAATTCCATTGTCCTGGTGCTCCAGGACCTTCAAAAGTGTAATATATAGTTGGTTGAGAAATGACATGTGTAATTAATGCTCGAAGAACGCCTGAAGGTGCGGGTTCAATGTTGGGCCTCAGTATGAAGCCAGGCTGCGTAAAAGTCTCACATATGTGGTATCACCATACTCAGGAGGAGTAGCAAAATGTATTTTGGGGTGTCATTTTTGCTATGTACATGCTATGTGTTGGAAATATCTTATAAATGGACAACTTTGTATACATAAAAAATGCATTTTCATTTTTTTCCACATTTTCTAAAAACTACTGGAAAAAAAATGACATATTCAAAAGACTCATCATGCCTCATAGATTATACATTGGAGTGTGTGCTTTCCAAAATGGGGTCATTTTGTGGGCAATTCCATTGTCCTGGTGCTCCAGGACCTTCAAAAGTGTAATATGTAGTTGGTTGAGAAATGACATGTGTAATTAATGCTCGAAGAACGCCTGAAGGTGCGGGTTCAATGTTGGGCCTCAGTATGAAGCCAGGCTGTGTAAAAGTCTCACACATGTGGTATCACCATACTCAGGAGGAGTAGCAAAATGTATTTTGGGGTGTCATTTTTGCTATGTACATGCTATGTGTTGGAAATATCTTATAAATGGACAACTTTGTGTAAATAAAAAATGCATTTTCATTTTTTTCCACATTTTCCAAAAACTTCTTGAAAAAAATGGACCTTTCAAAAGACTCATTATGCCTCATAGATTATTCGTTGGGGTGTTTGCTTTCCAAAATGGGGTCAATTTGTGGGAAATTCCATTGTCCTGGATCTCCGGGGCCTTCAAAATTGTGATAGGTCGTCATAACATTAGATGTGTAATTTATGGCTAGAAAACCTGACAGTGCTCCCTGCATGCTGGGCCTCTGTGGCCAGGCTGTGAAAAAGTCTCAGACATGTGATATTGCCATACTCAGGAGGAGTAGTAGAATGTGTTTTGGGGTGTAGTTGCAAGTATGCATATGCCATGTGTGAGAAATAACTTGTTAATATGACAATTTAGTAAAAAAAAATATAAATAATAATAATCTTCATTTTGCAAAGAATTGTGGGAAAAAAATACAACTTCAAAGAACTCACTATGCAACTTACTGAATACTTTGGAATGTCTACTTTCCAAAAAGGGGTAATTTAGGGGGTATTTGGCTTGCTAGGGTCTCAAGAAATTACATAGGCCATCAGTACATCAGGTGTGATCAGGTGTGATCAATTTTTAATGATTAGCACCATAGCTTGTAGACTCTATGGGGTTAATTTACTAAAACTGGAGAGTGCAAAATCTGGTGCAGTTTTGCATAGAAACCAATCAGCTTCCAAGTTTTTTGTGTTAAAACTTAATTATACAAGCTGAAGTTAGAAGCTGATTGGCTACCATGCACAGCTGCACCAGATTTTGGACTCTCCAGTTTTAGTAAATCAAACTCTATGACTTACACAAGGACCAAATAATATACACAAATTTGGGTTATTTTTACCAAAGATATGTAGCAGTATCAATTTTGGGTAAAATTTATGAAGAAAAATTACTAATTTGCTAAATTTTATGACAGAAACAAAGAAAAGGTATTTTTTTCACAAAATTTTCAATATTTTTTATTTATAGAACAAAAAATAAAAAACCCACTAGCGATTAAATACCACCAAAAGAAAGCTCTATTTGTGTGAAAAAGGGACACACATTTCATATGGGTACAGTGTTGCATGACTGAGTAATTGTCATTCAAAATGCGATAGCACTGAAAGCTAAAAAGTGGCCTTGGCAGGAAGGGTGTTTACGTGCCCAGTATTGAGGTGGTTAAAGACTCACAATTTTTTTAGGACCCAATAGTGCTTATGAATTTTGCTTGGTCCCTTTGCAAACAACTGACTTTCTGCTCTTTTTTTGCCTAACCTCCTGCCTCACTGAAGAGCCACATGTGTGCATTGCATTTGGGCTGTTGTTAGTAGAAAATGGGCTTTAGGGCACTTAAAAAATATTTGCCAGCAAGCCAAGTGAGTTATGTAACATTTGCATATTTCTGCTAGTGAATATTCTGCCATAAAGTATACATCATGATATATTATGTTTATGTTGATGGTTCTTGGGAAACAGCACATCATAAGTGATAACCTACAGAGTTATGGCTTTACTGGCAGATCAAATCTGGTCATAACACAGCTTTATACAAAATGAAAGAAGTAAACTATCCTTTCCCACCATCTCCTTCACAACACAGTCCAGCAGATTCAGAAGTTAAGGATTGATTCTCAAATAAATTATATCATTGTTACTGTATCCCAGGATATAGTTTGGTAATTTTAAATTGGTCAGTTATTCCAATTGTTTTACGATTTTCTTGTTCACTTACGAGATATATCTTCTGCCAGTTTACAGTCTTTTCATTCTTGGACACTAAGCCCACACAGCCAATTAGCTCAACGGCATTGTCTTACCAAGGAGTGCTTGCATGGGCTGTTTTTATTTAGTTATGGAGGGTACTGATGGAAGGGTGAGATCATGTGGCAGAACTGTGGGGATGGGATAATTTACCAGTCTGGTCATTCTGAAACATATGCTGGTAAAAAAAGAGAAGATATTTTGCTTAGCTTGCTTTTGCAATATGAGCTTTTTGACCTGCCCCCAAGTTCAGCAGAATTTTATGATTGATTATGGACCTCCAGTCCCACATCATGCACTGAACTCTGACTTTCACCACCAGTGGCCCCAGGCAAAACTTTACTGCACAGCTCCACAAGTAGGGACACCCATAATTTGTTAGGACCAGTGAACAGGGTCTTTGCTCACTGCTATTACCTTTAAAGTGGTGCATTATATGCATTAGGGTAAAGAACCTTCTGTGTCACAGGATCCCACCTTATAAATAGCTGAGCCTGATCTTGATCTAGGGCTGTTCATAAGAGCAGCAGCTCTCTCCACTCTCTCCCTCCTCACAGGGCAGGTTGATATCAATCAAATTTTGTGACAAGGGAGCTGGTGGCGGGCCCAGCTGTGCTGTCTGTGTAAATAGACACAGACAGGGTGGCTTGGGAGCTTGCCCACATGAGTGTCCCCATAGAAAGCTGCTTTTTATGGGGGCACTCACTGAAGAGGAGGAGGCAGGAGCACCAGCGGGGGACCCCAGAAAAGGAGGGTCGGGGCTGCTCTGTGCAAAACAATTGCACAAAGCAGGTAAGTAGAACAAGTTTATTATTTTACTTTTAAAAAATCAATGTATTACAAACACTTTAATCCTTTCTCCATCTCCTCACTGTACAGGCATTATGCTCCTAACTTGGCAATAAGAGTAGTCTTGCTGGATCTGGAACTTTGTTTTAAAATCTAACAGGGAAACAAATCTGAATTACAGACAGAGCAACAACAGGGGTATTTCTTATACAAAAACTGGTGATCTGCAGCACTTATGAACCTTTTGCAAAAAGCTTGATGGTATGATCAGTGGCATCACTGGGGGGGGGGGGTGACAGGTGACACCCGCCAGAAGGTGACACCAGGCACAGACCGGCACAGGGGCCACATTGAGAGGGGCGCCGTGGCTCCCTGCTCTTCCTCCTTCCCCTTTGGGATTTCTTTAGCTGGGGAGGAGAGAGTGAAGCAGAGACAGACAGACGGGGTGCCTGAGGTCTGACTGCCCCACACACCCCCATGAGCTGCAATCGCATTCCTCTCCTCGCTGGCTGAACTTACTGCACACTGGACTATAGCCACCTCCTTCTCACATGACAAGTACACAGGCCGGGAGGAAGAGCCGAGGAGGAGGCGGGACACCACGCTACCGCAACTGCCCGGGGGCTGAGGTATGTAATAATAGGAGTCTTGCAAGACATGATGGTTGGGAAGGAGGGTTCTGGGGTGCCTGAGCAAGTAACAATTATGCTGCCAGGAGTGATTTTAGGGAGGGGGTGGGGGTTACAGGTGCTAGGGGGGGCTTTGTTTTGGGTTAGAGAGGACTTGTGCTAGAAGTAGAGGAAAGGGGGCAGATTTGAAGTTTGACCCCCCCAGCACAATTCCTCTCCCCTTCCAAAGCACCCCTAGCACATATCCTCTAACCCCCACCCCCCTCAAATCAAAGATCACATCCCGGCTTTATCCACACCCCCAGATCCCATCCCGGCTTCATGCATCCCCCGATTCCATCCACCACCCCAATCCCATACCGGCTCCATCCACCACCCCGATCCCATTCTGGCTCCATTCACCCTCCTGATCCCATCCATTTACTCTGATCTCATCCTGGCTCCATCCACCACCCCAATTTCATCCCGGCTCCATCCACCACCCCATTCCCATCCTGGCTCCATCCATTCCTCCGAACCAATCCCAGTTCCATCCATTCCTTCTATTCCATCCCAGCTCCATCCACCACCCCGATCCCATCATGGCTCCATACACCACCCTGATCCCATCCCGGCTCCATCCACCCAACTTATCCCATTCCAGGTCCATCCATTTCCCCAATCCCATCCCGGCTGCATCCACCACCCTGATGCCATCCCACCTCCATCCATTCCCCCAATCCCATCCCAACTCCATCCACCACCCCGATCCCATTCCAGCTCCATCCATCCCCCCTAATCCCATTCCAGCTCCATCCATCCCCGATCTCTCTCTGGCTCTATCCTCCCCCGATCTCATTCCAGCTCCATCCACCCCCGATCCCATTCCGACTCCATCCACCCCCCGATCCCATTCCAGCTCCATCCATCCCCCTGATCTCATTCCTGCTCCATTCCTCCCCTAATTCCATTCCAGCTCCATCCATTCCCCCGATCCCATTCCGGCTCCATTCATTCCCCCAATACCATTCCAGCCTCATCCATTTCCCGATCCCATTCCAGTTCCATCCATTCCCCCAATCCTATTCTGGCTCTATCCACCACCCCCATCTCATTCCGACTCTATCCATTCCCCCAATCCCATTCCGGCTCTATCCATTGTGGCAGGTTAAGGGGAAGAACTGCACCGATGCACAAGCCTGCTCCATGCCAGGGTGGGGGGGGGTTGACACCATGATTTACCGCACCAGGTGACACCAACCCAAGTGATGCCACTGGGTAGGATATTTAAGAGTTTGATACTTGTACAGAGCAGAATCACATGTCTTTACTCCTCCTTCCGAGGAAGTTTATTGCTATTCTTCCCTAGCAGTCTCTGATGCTGCAATGCTGCGTGCAAATAAACTAAAGCAGGAAAGGGAACCATGGGGAGGTTGAATATTGCTAAGCTGACTTAGCATTCTATGCATTAAAGATAAAAACCTTCTTGCTAATTTTTCTCAGAATCTTAAAGTATTCTATTAAGGGGAGAAAGGCAATGACAAACAACACTGGGACTTCTGTGTATGAGTACTGTGGCTCTCATAGATGCAATGGATCAGAAGTATAAAGAGAGCTACACTATTTGACCTCAGTGAAAGTGCAACTAGAGAAGGTACAACAATATTTAAAGTGGAATAATATCTCATGACGCTTGCCTGAAGTTCTACTTTAAAAAGCCTCATATCATTGTAACTGAAATCTGTTTTATTTCTGGTAAATTCATAAAAATATTAGTGTCTATGTCAAGAAGAATTGTATATCACTTATGCAAGTAAAAAATATGTTTGAATTTGAATAAAAATGGGTGAAGGAGAATACAGCAACAACATCATAACACGCAATATAGTACTGCTTATCACAGAAAATGGATTTATGGAAAGAATCCGCACTCTGGAATCCATTTAGATTCTTTATTCGATAATCACCAAGTACAAAGTAACTGCTAACATTTTTCGGCAAAGAGCATTGTTCACAGCATCATGTTAGCAGTTACTTTGTACTTGGTGAATATCGAATAAAGAATTTGGACGGATTGCAGAGTGCAGGTTCTCTCCATATATCCGTATTCCAAGTTTTGATGAGTGGGAGGTCATCTGAACCTGGCACCTGGAGTGAAGGTACCAGTAATCAACACACATATTTGGAGGTTTTCACAGTCAGGGCGGTGCTACCCTGTGTGTACATTTTATCACAGAAGATGCAGTAATAAAAGTAAAGGTTTTAAAATCTGCTTAATTGGAGCCCACCAACATGAGAACATCAATCTAACTATAGAGGGTGCCCTGCATATCCTGTGGTTTGCCAAGCTGGCTGTGGCTCTCCTGTGAGGAAGAGAGAGCCTGTAAGTGTCTGCATTGTTCTAGGTATTCACAGCCAGTCAGGACATCCAGCCTGAAAGAGGGGGATTCCAGGTGCACATCCAGGCACACCTGCACCGACAGTGTGAAGCGTTCCAGTGTGAGGTGACCAGTCGGGTTGCCAGAAGAGCCTGCCCGTTCCAGGATGTTTGTTGGGCCTTAATTGCAGGATTGGTGAGAGTGCACTTGCCCATCTGCAGGAAACAAGGACACTGCACATAGACAGAGTTGCCTCACTTTTCATACACTTACCAATACCTGGGTCTTATTAATGGTCTTTTAAGCAGTCACAGTGTCTGCCTTGTTATTCGGATACTGTCAACATACCACAGGTACACTTTGCTAAGCAGGAATTTAAGTGCACCAACTAAAGTGGCTAGCCGAAGATCCAAGGCTTCATCTTTGAGAGACTGAATTTATTGACGCCATACGGGCACACACACCCATGTTCAGGGCACTGTATATGTAGTGGGTGTCCGGGATAGTTTACCTTGGGGATAATCCATTAAATGTTGATTTGGGTACAGTGTGTGTGGTTGGGCCTGTGGTGTCAGAGGATATAAGAGAGAGGTCTGACATGAGAGAGGGTCAGTCCTCTGCTCTCCTCCTGCCTGGACTCATAGAGTAAATTTATTTAGATTTAATCAATCTGATACAGAATTGCCACTGCTGAAGTGCTTGCCTCTGCTCTTGGGGTTATTCTCTGGTTTGGAATCCCCTGAAAGCAGCCTGAATATAGTATTGAGCTATATTGGTCTTGATCTCAGTTATTGATCTTCAGTTGGATTACTTGAATATATACTGTTATTGTCTGTTACTCTTTTCCAGAGAAAAATCGCAGTAAAGACAGTTTGGGGTTTATTTACCATAGCACCTAGTCGGCAAATGGGGGAACAGATGGTCACAAGCGACTAAAATTCATACACAAAATCAAATTTACTATAGGTCACATAAATCAGTGACCAACTAAATTAGTAGTCGTGTTAGAAGCATTGGGCATTGCACATGGAAATAATGTTTAGAGCTTAATCTCATAGATTAAATTGTTTCTAAACATGCGGTATATTGTTTGGATATGATCTGCTTTTAAATGTCTTGAAATATTGTTGTGCAAGCAGAAATATGCTTGAAAATCTGAGAAGAGATAAATTCCCTCTGTTTTTAGAACTCTGTACTGACACAACTGAGCATGCCCATACTGAAAAATAGTCACAATCCTACTCTCATTTCATTTTAGCCCCTTACTATAGTAAATTCCGAAATGTGGGAATGTGGGAAATGTGGGAATTACCCTTCACGGCCGGGAATTTGTGAGAGAGCTAGCAAACTATGTACTTTTTATATATAAATGCAAGTGTCAACCACTGATTCTCATTGTATAACTGTTGCCTCCACAAAAACATGCATTTTAATTTTGAGATTAACTCTTTAATTCCTAAAATAAATGGTCCTTGATGGGTTTTTATGTTGCTTCTTATTCCTTTTTTTAACAATGCTAGTAGTGTGTAATGTTTTCCTGTTTACAGAACTGATTTGATTCTCTTTCTCTCTCGATATATATATATATATATATATATATATATATATATATATATATATATATTGTAATAGTGAGAGTCCCTGTCCCTATAGGAATAGGTTGGAAAAGGGCACAGATTTTGCACGTCTTCTGACTGCGAGACCACAGAGCGTAGGTTTTGAGAGAAGAAAACTTCTCTGGCAGCTTTCTCCGGATTATGCTGTCTCTGGATGGGGCTCTGTAGTTTGGAGATCCCTGAGTGTCTGGGGTGGGACAGGATCTCCAACGCTGTGTCTGGGTCTTGTGGACAGGTAGCAAGGTGTGTGCCCAGGTGGCCACGGCCAATATAATGAGGGGCTGGTGAGAGCAGAAGGTGGTAGAAGGTGGAGTGTGAGCAGCTTGCTGCTGCTGTTTGAAGACAGACCTGTGTCTGGAAAGCTGTCTGCCCCGTGGAAGACTGCTGCCCATGTAAGAGGGATTCTTTGCACAGGGACTGGGAAAGGCTGGCCAGCCTTGAGAGTGGAGGAGCTAAGGAAGCCAGTGAGTTCAGGGGGCTGGAAAGAATTGAGAAGTCTGTTGGGAGCAAGCAGAGGAACTGCTAACAAGAGAGAGCCAGGTGGCTTGGTATGTTTTCGGTTATGTTTGAATGAAGTTTAAACCCCTGTGTGTGAATCCTGAATGGACTTTTGTTTTGTTTTTCCTTTTAAATAAACGTGGGCTATTAGGCCCTTAAGGATAACACCTGTGTGACGGGGACTCACTGCACAGAAAGAGCATCTACCACTGAGCTAAACACCCCCAATATCACAAGTGTTCATCAGATGCAGGCATACAGATGGTATCCCGATTTCTGCTCCAGTGGTGAGTCGTGTCAGGAACTGCTGCTAGCTGAGTGTGGCAGCCAGGTGAACAGCATTGTGCAGGATTTCATTTGATGGACTGTTTTGCATGCAGGTGGTGTACCTGTGGAAGTGAGCTCAGTGTAGCCTGAGAAGATATCTCTACCAAAAAGGGCCAGTTCAAAGGGGCCAATGGTGTACGGGACAGTGAGTGAATGGTTCAAACGGAACCAGAATAAAGAGTGGGGTGCAGAGCAAGGGGTTGAGATCTGTGGCTCTGATTTAATGCAACCCATGCTACCTACAGAGGAGGTTGGGGACTTCCTGGAAAAGTTTGAAATAGTTGCGGTAAAGAGAAAATGGCCTAGGGACCAGTGCCCAGTGCCCAGAATTGCTGCAACCATAATTACTGATGGAGTTCCAGTCGATTTTCCATGCAAGTTTAAAGAGGAAATCCTTCTTAGAGGAGCAAACCAGCATATCATGGGCCATCAGTAGAGTTGAGCGAACCCGGACTGTAAAGTTCGGGTCCGTACCAAACTTTGGGGTGTCCGGGACCCGGACTTTTCAAAAAAAGTCCGGGTTCGGGTCTGGGGTTCTGGTAATTTTAATGAAAAATCTTTAAAATGCTGTAAAAAAGTCCAGGAAGGTCCTAGAGGTCTGCAAAAGGAAGGAAAATGGGGGTAAGGGTGGGACAAGTGCCCTACAAAGAAATGGGGACAGGGAAATAACTTTAAATATTTTTAAAAAAATAAAAACATAAAAAAGCAAAAATGGAGGTGAATGGGGATCATCTTAAAACTGGGTCTGAAAAGTATTAATTAACATTAGAGGCCATAGAACTGTTCTAAAATCATCTTCAAACTGTGTCAAAAAAGTATAAATAAGCCGGGAGTACTCATATCACTGTTCTGCAAAATGTGTGTGTCACTTTAAATGAAACCGGGAATAAGTGAACATCTGTTATGCAAACTTATTT
>BLSH010329016.1:132178-143187 GCA_018402905.1 Glandirana rugosa
TACCCCTGTGCCTGAAAATCCGTGTTTTTTCCCACATGTAGGTCACTTGTCACACCCTTACCCCCATTTCCTTCCTTTTGCAGACCTCTAGGACCTTCCAGGACTATTTTACACCCTTTTTTGTGCCTAAAAGTCCGTGTCCCCATTTATTTCAATGGGGTTCGGGGTCCGGGACAAAGTTCGGGTTCTGTCCGGACCCGAACCCGGACTTTGTCCCAAAGTTCGGCCGAACCAGCAGAACCCGGACTTCTAGAAGTTCGCTCATCTCTAGCCATCAGCAATGCTCCAGGATGGGAGAGATGTCACCAGAAGGCCAAGGTATTGGAAATGCAGAGGAAAGCAAAGTTTCATGCCATGGCCACTTAGGGAAAGCGATCAGCCCAGAAAGGAGGGCACAACAGCCAGCATCCTGTGTGAGATATAGCCAACAAGCTTTGGAGTACAAGTCTGCTGTTACCACTAGCAACAGGGATCTTGTGTTACCTGCAGGGGGCATCAGCAGATCCAGAAAGGCTGCAGTGTTGCTCCATGATCACATGGGGGAATCAGCCTGTGGAGACACCACACTTGTGAGATATCACACTCAAGTGAAGGCTATGACACCAGCTACAGGAACTAGTAAGACTGTTTCAGTTTGTGGACCTGAACCCAATGAAGTGGGAGTGTGTCCAGCAGGGAGATCCGCTGCGTGTATAGACATAGACTTGCAGCAGTGTGCTATCCAGAGCTGTGGGGAGGCACCACGTAAAGCCCAACTGGCATCTGGGTTAAATACTGAAAAGGACATGGGCGCTATAATCCAGCAGATGGCTGGGAAAGTTAAGCTAGGGGTGACCAAAACAGTGCTGGTGCCATGTTCCCTAGTGAGAGGTGCTGCAGAGATGCCCAGGGAAACCCCCCAGAAGCCCGCAGTTACTGAGCAGAGCATTCCCCAGGTCAGCTATGAAGCTGCCCAAGTGGGAAAGAGTGCCCCTATAAAGAGAGTGGGTGCTGTGAGAAGTCGCTCACAGGTTGTGGTGGGTAATAGACAGAGACAACCCACAAAATCTGCAGTTATGTCTACATGTAATGAGAATGCTGATGGTCACGCTGACAAAAGTGTTTCTATTGGTAAATGTGATGCTATTGGCGATAATGACATTGAAAAATGTGTTTCTTGTAATGTCATGTCTGAGAATGTTGGTAATATGTTCAATATCAATGATGGCAGTAGGATATCTCCTGTGACAAGCAGAGGCGCAGGATTGTCCATGGAAGTCTGATGGTGTCTTGGTGTATTGAAGCCAGAGGCTTGTCCAGGATGGATCTGGTACTACTCTGATGGAACAAGGGGGGTCTAAGTCGCACAGTGAGAGCAGCAGGCTGTGATGCTGGGTACCTCCAAGGAGGTTGTAAGGAACCTTCTCAGGCCATTGGATTGCCTATGCGCGGGCGCACGTAGTGTGTGCGTGCGTCCTTGCGCGTTTACACATGATTGTGCGCGTTTGAGCGCTCCTATGCGCGTGTGCGCACGTATGCACCAGCGATGGCGCCAATAGCGGCCATTTAAGCAGACAGCACCAGGAAGCAAGTGCTGTCCATTCTACAGTGTTTGTGTGTTCATGAAGTGACTTGTTACTCTGATTATCTGTTCCTGTGACCTGGCTTGTCTTGACCCTGCTGTTGATCTCCGCCTGCACTGACCTCGGCTTCCACGACCACTCTTCTGCCTGCTCCCTTGTACTTTGCTGCCTGCCTGTTAACAAACTCTGCCTGTGCCCGACTATTCTCCTGCCTGATCCTTCTGTATTGCTCCACCAGCCTGTTACCGACCCGGCCTGCATCACTACGCTTCTGCTTGCACAAGCTTCTCACTGACCTGCACATCACCACCAGTGACCCACCCTTATGCCTCCCTGCACTCCTGAGCCCCTGTTTACTCTATCAGGGGTTTTCAAATCAGGGTCGTAAGAGAGGTTGCCCACTGCATAAGTCAGACTCCACCACCAGGTACGTGACAGCAACGGACAGCCATGTCTGAGTCTGCGCAGGGGCCCTCTCCAACGAAGGATCTGTGTACCTACCTGACCGGACTCACCCAAGCAGTAAAGGACTTACAAGAGGGGTACACCTGAATGGAAAGCAAAGTCCAGGAACTTTCCATGTCGGCTGCACTAAGCCCCAACCAGTCTGCGGGTTGAGCCGTCATCACCCTACCCACCAGAACGGTTCTCAGGGGAGCATAGGAAATTTCAGGGTTTTCGCAGTGCCTGTGAACTGTATTTTGCACTGCAACCCCGCACCTTCTCCTCGGAAGCCACAAAGGTGTGACTGGTTATCTATCTCTTACGGGATGAACCCCAGACGTGGGCCCACCAACTCCTGGAACAGAAAGCGCCTGAAATGGCTGACCTGAACCTCTTCTTCTGGGCCATGGCACTACTCTATGTGGATCCCCACCTGGCCGCAACCGCAGAGGCAGCTCTCCATGCACTCCAGCAGGGTCACCGCACGGCAGAAGACTACATTGTGGTGTTCTGATGTTGGACTGCTGAAACGGCATGGAATGATGCGGCTCTCCGCTACCAATTCCATTTGGGCCTATCTGAGCCGCTGAAGGATGAATTGGCCCAAGTGGGGACACCCCAATCCCTTGAGGCTCTGATTAACCTGGCCATCCAGGTTGACGGCCGTCTGTGGGAACGCAGGGCCGAGCGGTCTGCAGGAAACCAGCAGGAACTCATGTACACTGAGCACCCACGCTCGCCACTCACCCCCGAAGAAAGACACAGGTGTCTCAGCCACAACCTATGCCTGTATTGTGGAGGTTCTGGGCATCGTGTCAGGTCGTGCCCAGCTAAGCGTCCCATCTCCCCCAAGAGAGTGGTCCTGTCCTTGCCCAACAAGGCAACGCATCTGGTGCTTTCCCTGTCTCTTCAACTCCCCAATGGGAGTATCAAAGTCCCAGCCATTCTGGACTCAGACACCTGCAGCTGCTTTGTGGACTTCACAGCACAACACCAGATCCCCCTTAGACCCAAGGCCCACCGGATGGTCATCTGCTTGGCCGGCGGATCAATCATCAAGTTGGGTACAGTTACCCATGAGACCATTCCCCTCCTTGCCAAGACTGTCTCTGGCCACTCAGAGTACCTGCTCCTGGATGCTATTGTGTCCCCATTTTTCCCAGTCATTCTCGGCCTCCCATGGCTGCGGGCCCACTGCCCCGACATTAATTGGGCTACAGGGGACATCCTGTTCATGTCCGTCTACTGCCGGCACCACTGCCTACAGCAACCCCAGGAGTCTCCTTCCTCTGTCCTATGTCTGCACCCTGACCCTGACCAGGAAACCGGAGATGCAGTCCCCCCAGCATATCACGACAGTCTGGATGTATTTAGTAAGAGGGGGCAGACAAGCTACCACCTCATTGGGCCTATAACTGCCCCATCGAGCTATTGTCAGGCACAGAAGTACCTTTCGGCAGGATTTACCCGCTGTCCGAGGGAGAACTAAAGGCCCTCAAGGCTTATCTAGATGAAAATCTAGAAAAGGGATTTATCCGGCCATCCACGTCCCCTACTGGAGCAGGAATATTCTTTGTTGAGAAGAAGGACCGGTCTCTGAGACTGTGTATAGACTACCGGAACCTCAATAAAATTACCATCAAAAACCACTACCCCTTACCTTTAGTACCCAAGCTGTTCCAGCGACTGGATGCTGCTACCATTTTCTCCAAGCTGGATCTCCGTGGGGCATATAACCTCATTCGCATCCGAGAGGGTGACAAATGGAAAACGGCCTTCAGAACGAGATTCGGCCACTACGAATACTTGGTTATGCTCTTTTGGGCTCTGCAACGCCCCGGCCACCTTTCAGCACCTGGTCAATGACGCATTCAGGGACTATCTGGACCAGTTCGTTATAATCTACCTAGATGACATTCTCGTCTTCTCGTCAAATCTGGAAGAACACTGCAGGCATGTCAAGTGCGTCCTAGAGCATTTACGGCAACAAGGACAGTATGCAAAGGCCAACAAGTGTATGTTTGAACGCTCCAGCATCCCTTTCTTGGGCCTCATCATTTCAGTCTCTGGAGTCACTATGGATCTACAAAAAGTCCCTGCCATCCTGGATTGGCCCACACCAGTACACAAGAAAAGGGTGCAGTGGTTCGTAGGCTTTGCAAACTTTTACCGGAAATTTATTAAGGGGTTTTCCGCTGTGATCGCCCCCGTCACTCAACTTATGAAGCAAGACTCCCACTTCCAGTGGACTCCTGAGGCTCAAGAGGCCTTCCTGATGCTTAAGAAGTTATTCACCTCTGCTCCTGTCCTGAATCATCCAGATTCAGTCTTGCCCTATATCCTAGAGGTGGATGCCTCAGACACTGTGGTAGGGGTGGTTCTGTCCCAGAGATGAGGCCCTAAGGCTTCCCTGCACCCCATTGCATTCTTCGTCTGGAAGCTCTCGCCACCAGAGACCAACTATGATGTTGGGGATTGAGAGCTGTTGGCGATCAAATCCGCCTTGGAGGAATGGCAGTATTTGTTGGAGGGAGCCGCACACACTATTCTGGTCTTTACCGACCACAAGAACCTTGAGTAACTCCAGACTGCAAAAAGACTGAAACCCCGTCAGGCACGGTGGGCACTCTTTTTCTCAAGGTTCCAACTACACATCAATACTGAGCCGGACGTTCTATCCAGGATGTTCTATGAATCTGGAAATCTGGCCCAACCAGACACCATCCTTTCCTCCCAGAACTTCTTGTTGTCTCAAGAGGACCTGCTATCTCAGCTCAGGTGAGCTCTAACCAGCTTCACCACACCACCTGACCCTCGACTGATACTGAAAGATGGGCTGTGGTGGTACCGTGACAGAGTCTTCATTCCCAAGGAACTACGCTTAACCATCTTTGAACTTTGTCATGACCACAAATTGGCCAGGCATTTCGGCAGTCGCAAGACACTTGAACTATTGTCACGCTCCTTTTGGTGGCCCTCTGCTGACAAGGACTGCAATAAATATGTCAGCGCCTGTCCAGTCTGAGCTGGAAACAAGACAAGTAGAGCCAAAGCCTGGGGTCTACTAAACCCACTTCCCATTCCTGAGCGCCCATGGTCACACATATCCATGGACTTTGTAGTCGAGTTGCCTCCCTCTGCCGGGTTCAACTCCATCTTTGTGGTCGTAGATCGCCTCACTAAAATTGCCCATTTTATACCTATGAAGGGTACCCTGTCTGCTACAGAAACAGCTGAGACCTTCATCAAGGAAATTGCCCGTCTCCATGGAGTCCCCACCAATATAGTTTCTGATCGTGGAGTACAATTCATGTCTCGGGTTTGGAAGGCAATATGCTCGGGCTTGGGGATTGAACTGTCATTCTTGGGGGCGCATGCGCAAAGTTCTCAGCAATGGACATGCCTAGCTAGAGCTCTGTACAGCCACGGGTCTTTCGGCAGTCCACACCGCATCCAGGCTTCACTGACACCATCCTCCACTGCAGCTTAGACCCCCTCGCTCCCCAGGAACCTGAATATGGTCGCAGGCAACTCCCGGCACAAGCTCCAGAGCAAAAATATGCGTGAGGTCCTGGCTCGGGCCTCCTCCAAGATGGCATGAGAGACAAACAGTGCATCCAGACGAGGGTGAGTCCGACACTGAACCCCTGGCTTCCCCATTACTGTCCATAAGGGGCCATATGCAGACAGACCCTCTCCTGCAGCAATTCGAGCATATGCTGACCCGGGCCCTACAACATACATAAGATGAAATTACAGAACGGCTCTCCAGGGAGATAAGAGGATTAGGCCACTGTACCTCTGAATTAGAGTTCCGAACCAATGAACTAGAGACCCATATTTCTAATCACGCAGACGAGCTGGAAGCACTAAGAGAATCAAACCTAGCCCTGCAGTCGCAGATTGAGGATCATGAAAATAGGGCCAGATGATCCAACGTACGAATCAGTGGCCTACCAGAGGTTATAGTTGATCTCCAATCTACTGTCACTGACAATTTTCAGGAGTTATCCTCCTCCTTCCCCATTGAGAGGCTTGAAATTGATCGAGTGCACTGAGCTCTGGCACCCCGCAAACAGGATGGCCCTCCCCGGGATGTCATAGCTAAGCTACACTATTACCGCACCAGAGAGCAACTCCTGCAGGCTGCCAGACAGAAGGGGTATCTTACCTTTCAAGGCCATGATTACCAGTTGTTTCCTGACCACCATTGCAAAACGCAGAGCCTTCAAACAACACCTGGAAGTGCTACAACATCACAAGATCATTTACTCCTGGGGTTTCCCCTTCTCCCTTCGCTTCACATACCAGGGCCGTAAGCATCTGTGTAAAACCGTCGATGACCTCCAGAACTGCATGCAAGAGCTACATCTCACCTCCACATCATCGACACCGACCCAGGGTAGTCGCCGAAGGTCTGCCTCCAGCTCCCCGCAGAAGACCACAACATCCCCAGCATCTGCTACCAAAAGAGGAAGATTTGTCCCTCCTCCCCAAGAACAAGACTCTATGGACTGAGCTCATATTTCCATCTATGGAACTATAACCATCTTCTTTCCAGTTATTGAAGTTTATCGCCTCTGGTTCGGTAGAGGTTTGAAGTTTCTCTTTTAAACGTTATCGGTGGCTGGCTGGACCAGGGCTAAATATGTGCCTTTCTATTGAACTCGGAGCTCGGCTCTGTTTTTTTTCCCCTTTCCCCACTTTGGCTCTAACTAGCTGGGTCCCTCCTGGGTGCTCTCACGAGGGGCGCTCACTGGGGGTACAGGCTGCTCGGATCCGATCCTATCAGAGAGACAATAACACTAAAGTTGACACCTCCTGGTTCAAATGTGTTTACTACCCATATTTTAGTTTTCATATGGACTGTACAATGTTTTTCTATGTTTTGCTGATTTAATTCTGCGGTCCGTGCCTGGTCTGCCTGCCCCCCCCCCCCCCCCCCCATTCCGGGCCGGATAATGCACGAAAGATAGCACACGCTGTTTATACACTTTTTTAACACACTGTTTAACAAGCCCAACTTAGATCTCTGGTTAGGTAGTCTGACTATAGGTTAAAGTGCATTCCACTCCTTGGTTGGGCCCGGCCTGCCCGGTGGCTCCTTTCTGGGGGTGGGGAGGTGCTCTGGGCCCCTCGGGCCTATCTATTTATGGAAGGCCATGTTAGTGGTTGCCATGTGCTCTGGTCTCGGCATCACCCGCCCATCTCCTCCTCTATAGTTGTTTTCTATTATAATTCCAACTATTACTCTTAACAATTTCCGCCTGATCCTGACGCCATATAGTTTGTCAACCATAGGCTCCCCAGTCAAGTCAATATAGATAATGGCCCGCAAAACACATCACAGGGAAGCCATTTCTTCTACGCCCTTTTAAACCTCTGCAAGCTGATTGACCCGTGGCTGATTGTCACTGCAGCCCCCCTCTTGCTCTGAGAGTACCCACTTCGGACTCTCTCTGAGCAACATGGCTCCCTCTAGGTGGGGCATTTTGCTCCATATAAACGGCTCATTAAACTTCTTCCCCTCTTCTTCTCGCCTTCCCTTTCTTTCATTCTCATCACTTTCCATTGTTTTTTCTGATTCTTTCTTTTTCATACCTCCTCGCCAGGAAGATAACCTTATTACCAAACCATATCCGTCCCATAAGATTTCATCCAACCCCACCCTATGGCCCCCTTAAATGTCCTCACCCTCAATATGCAGGGTCTAAACTCCCCTAACAAAAGACGCAAAGCTTTCCGCTCCTCTGCCTCACTTAAAGCACATGTAGTTTGTATTCAGGGAACCCACTTCACTGACCGCCACACTCCTAAATTCCTTAGTCCAGCATACCTGCAATTCTATTCAGCTTCAGCCCCCACCAAATGCAGAGGAGTCCTAATTCGTTTCCATCATTCTACACCCTTTGTGCTTAGAGCAAAGATCAAAGACCCGGAAGGGAGGTACCTTATCCTAAAGGGCTTGCTGCAGGACACTGAGACCACAGTGGTCTTGTATTACGCCCCCAATCGTAACCCCACAGCCTTTCTAATACACCTCTTCCAAGTAATTGACTCACATAAACAAGGTACACTATTGATTTGTGGCGACTCTAATCAGGTTATACATCCTTCCTTGGACAAATCCCCATTTACGCCCTCCACCAGCCCGCACAAGCTCCCTTTCCACCTTCTACAGCAGCACTCTCTAATAGATACTTTTTCTCGTATTGACCACATCATCTTTGTCTCAGTAGGTACATCACCCGCCTTCATTACTTCTACAATGATCCCCATCCCTTGGTCTGACCATAACGCAACAATATCCTCCTTTATCTCCTTAATCCCGTGGGAGAGGAATTTCTCCTGGTCCCTCAATGACACCCTCCTTGCTAATCCTGCCTATGCCTCAGAAGTAGCGTCCGAAATTCATAACTATATTTCAGTGAATAAAACTGATGAGGTCTCTCCCCTCACAGTATGGGAAGCCCATAAACTGGTGATACGGGGATTCCTCATTAGTTTAGCCTCGTGCTGCCAGAAGGAACGTAGAGCTCTTTTTCAGACTTTAGAAGCTAACTTCTCACAGGCACATATGACCTTTCAGGTGGATCCAACAGCAACTAATAAGCGGACACTAGATAAGGCTAAACACAAACTGGATTATTTCTCACAGACTCTGCTGAGAAGTCCCACAGGCACGTGAGACACAAAGTATACACAAAAGCCAATAAACCAGACACTTTCCTTGCCTTAACGCTATGCAACCTGGATAGACCACACAAACCGATTCGCCTCCAGACGGCCCAAAACGTATACTCTAGCAACCCTGTGAAAATACTACATACATTTCGTAAACACCTCTCTACTCTCTATGACAACTCCACCCCTTTAGATGAATCTCTAGCATCAGATATTTTTGACTCCATCTCCCTACCCAATATCTCAACCACACAAGAGGCTCAATTAGATGTACCTATATCCGATGCTGAAGTGAGCACAGCCATTAAATTCCTTAAACCAAATAAGACCCAAAGCAACATGGCTTTACTGAGGGCAGATCGTGCCAGATAAATCTGATTGAATTCTTTGACTATATTACCAGTGTTTTGGACCAGGGTGGTGCTGTGGACATAGCATATCTTGATTTCAGCAAGGCATTTGATACAGTTCCACATAATGATCTGATACAAAAGTTGTAGAAGCTGTGACTTAACCCTTGGGCGGTTCAGTGGATATGCAGTTGGCTAAAGGATAGATCCCAGAGTGTGGTTGTAAATGGGGTTCACTCAGAACAGAGACCAGTCACTAGTGGGGTACCACAAGGCTCTGTATTGGGTCCTGTTCTATTCAACCTATATGTAAGTGATATAACTAAAGGTTTGCTGGGCAATGTATGTCTCTTTGCTGATGATACAAAGGTGTGTAATAGGGTTGATATCCCTGGAGGTGTCTGTAACATGGAACATGATTTGGCATTGCTGGAAGATTAGTCAAAGCAGTGGAGACTGCAGTTCAATATTTCTAAATGCAAAATAATGCATTTAGGGAAAAAGAATCCGCTTAGAGAGTACAGCATTGGGGGCACAGTGTTAGCCAGCACTACAGAAGAAAAAGATTTGGGGGTGCTTATTTCAGATGATTGCAAAATGAGCAAACAGTGTAACCAGACAGTGGGAAAAGCAAATAGAATTCTGGCATGTATCAGTAGAGGGATCACCAGCAGGAGGAAGGAGGTTCTGATTCCTCTATATAGATCTTTAGTGAGACCTCAATTAGAATACTGTGTCCAGTTCTGGAGACCACACTTACAAAAAGATATTGATAAAATAGAACGAGTTCAGAGACGGGTAACAAAAATGGTGAAAGGTCTGGGGGATAAAACATATCAAGAGCGACTTCAAGAACTTAATATGTACAGTCTGGAGGAAAGAAGGGAGAGGGGAGATTGAAACCTTTAAATACATCAAGGGGTGAATAAGGTTCAGGAGGGCAGTCTTTTCAATATGAAACCAAAATCAAGAACACGGGGACATGACCTCAAACTAACTGGGGGGAAGTTCAAAACTAATCTTAGAAAGTATTATTTTACTGAAAGGGTGATTGATGATTGGAATAAACTACCAACAGAGGTTGTGAGACAGTCAACAGTAAATGGCTTCAAACATGCTTGGGATAAACATAAATCCATAGTCAGACAACAAGGTTAATGTAAAAAAAAAAAAAAATTAAAAAATAAATAAATAAATAAAAAGGGGCAGACTCGATGGACTACTCAGTCTTTTTCTGCCATCACTTTTCTATGTTTCTAAGAGACCTGGCCCAGATGGTTTCACAGCCACCTACTATAAACAATTTGCTGACCAACTTACTCCCCTTCTTTTCAAAGCTTTCAACTCCATACTGAAGGGCCACTCCTTCAACCCAAACTCCCTACATGCTGCTATCTCCATGATCTCCAAACCACTCTCAGATTATTCCTCTTGGGCAAATTATCGTCCTATATCTCTATTAAATATAGATATTAAAATTCTCACCAAAATTCTATCCTCCCGCTTAAACCTAATTATAGGCTCCTTGATCCCCAAGGACCAAATTGGGTTTATACCCTCTAGGCAGGCAAGTGACATTGTTAGAAGAGCAGTCCTTATCTCTCACCACGCACGTTCACGCCACGTCCCCACCTGCTTCTTATCCCTGGATATTCGCAAGGCTTTTGATAGCCTCTCCTGGCCCTATCTCCAATTTGTTCTGCGAAGATGGTGCTTTGGTCCCCATTCTCTCCAATGGATAACCTCCCTCTATTCAAATCCCTCAGCTAATGTTAAATACGCTGGATTTCGCTCTGACCCCTTCCGGGCATGACGTGGGACTACACAAGGGTGCCCACTCTCCCCACTCCTCTTTTCCTTGGCCATTGAACCTTTTGCCCATATGATTTGCACCAACCAAGACATTAAGGGATTGGAGATAGGAGGACATAAACTCTGCTTATTCGCAGACAATGTCCTCTTCTTTCTC
>BLSH010329016.1:154115-174302 GCA_018402905.1 Glandirana rugosa
AAGATGTTAGTAGACCTTTGACACACAATTTGAAATTGATTTTTAAAGTTTAACACACAGTTTCCAGATGATTGTAGAACAGTGATATGGGTTCTCCCGGCTTATTTATACTTTTTTCACACAGTTTGAAGATGATTTTAGAACAGTGATATGGTTTCTACCGTTAATTAATACTTTCAGACACAGTTTGAAGATGGTCCACATTCACTTCCATTTTTGATTTTTTTAAAAAATCCTTTTAGTTATTTCCCTGTCCCCATTTCTTTGTAGGACACTTGTCCTACCCTTAGCCCCATTTTCCTTCCTTTTGCAGACCTCCAGGACTTTCCAGGATTTTTTACAGCCATTTTTGTGCCTAAAAGTTTGGGTCCCCATTGATTTCAATGGGGTTCGGGGTCCGGGACAAAGTTCGGGTTCTGTCCGGACCCGAACCTGGACTTTGTCCCGAAGTTCGGCCGAACCAGCAGAACCCGAACTTCCAGAAGTTCGCTCAACTCTACCGGTCACCCATTTACATCACCTGGTGGCCCTGCCCTTCTTATAAAAGATTGAAAGAAGAATCAGAAGAAGGACCGGGGCAGGAGAAGATGGAAGAAGACTGGAGGAAGAAAGAAGAAAAGAAGAATAGAGCTATTGTACACAATAAAGGACTTGTCAAAAACTGCCTCTTGTTTTTTGTACCACTACACTCCTTTTTTGGTGAATGGATAGGGGTAAAATGTACCCCATATCTATTCACATAGTGGGGGGGTGGGATCTGGGGACCCCCTTATTAAAGAGGGCTTCCAGATTCCAATAAACCCCTGCCCGCAGACCCCCAAAAGCACCGGCCAGGCTTGTGGGGAAGAGGCTCTTGTCCCTGTCAACATTGGGACAAGGTGCTTTGAGGTGGGGGGGCAGATCCTCTCCTCCCCAAAGCACCCATACTCCCCATGTTGAGGGCATGTAGCCTGGTATGGTTCAGGAGGGGGCGCTCGCCCATCCCCACATCCTAACCCGCCAGGGCTGCATGCTCGGATAAGGGTCTGGTTTGGATTTTAGGGAGAACCCCGCGTCAATTTATTTTTAGATTTGGCGTGGGGTTCCACTTAATATCCAAACCATACCTGAGGAGCCTGGTTTGGACTGGGGGGGAAACCACGCACTTTTTTCAGTGGTTTTTTTTGTATATTGCCGGGAATCGGCAATACATTACTGCCGCAATTTTAAATGACAATTTTTCCTATGGAAATGTCATTTTGCTCTGGCTATGTTCTACACCCCCAGGCACAATATTTAAAGGATTTTTTTTTCACTTTAAGCATTATTAAAATCACTGCTCCTGAAAAAATGATCGATTTAAAACCTTTTTTTTTCATTGATACATGTCCCCTAGGGCAAGACCCGGGTCCCCATACACTTTTTAGGGCAATAGCATTGCATATAAGCCTTTAAAATGAGCACTTTTGATTTTTCATGTTCAGGTCCCATAGACTTTAACGGTGTACGAATGTTCGCGCAAACTTTTTGTGTGTTCGCATGTTCTGGTGAGAACCGAACCGGGGGTGTTCGGCTCATCCCTAATGGAAACCTTGTACCATAATTCTTTGGGCATCCCACAGTCATCCCTTATCCCCATCCACGTTATTTCCCCTAAATAAAACAACAAAAACAAGAGCTAGCCTGAATGAATGTTTTGTCTGTTTGCTGTAATTGTTTTGCATTTTGGACCTCAAACGTGGATTTTTGTTTGTCTTTGTCCAGTGTCCAGTGTGACCATGCATTTCTTGTTTGTGAGCATCAGCTGACCCTTCTCTTTTGATTGTTGCTTACAAATCTCATGTGTTAGACAATTCCTAATGTTGATCTACTTTCCTAAATTGTTTTTATAAAAATGAAGCTAACCCTAACCAAAATGTATGTGTGTGTGAATTTAGAAGGGTGTAGTTATTTTTGAAGGGGGTGGGGTGGTGAGAGTTGTTATACCCTAAAATGTTTGACATGGTTAGTGCTCACCTTATTTTTGTCCCTGCTGTATACTATGAAAGCTAAGGTGTGTCCATTTTAAGTGTTTTGCCTCGCACACACGGAACGACGATCGTGCGTACGATCGTCTCAAATCATATGTTGGATAATGTAGCTTGCATACTGACTGCACTACATGATCGTAAGACCACAGAAAGAATGTTCAGGTGCATGTAATTAGCATCCGGCCATTCCTGACTTCGGAGCATGCATGTTTTGCACAATACAACTTGTTGTAATTGCTCTGTACACACGATACAACGGTCGTATGACCGCTTGTTGGTACGACCAAGTTTTCTAGTTTGCTCATACAACTCCCCTTGTACGACCGTCGTATGTAGGCTGTTCTAATCGCGCATACGAACAATCGATTTTGCATACAACGGTCGTTCATACGACCTGTTGTATACGATCATCGTCCCGTGTGTACAAGGCTTTTCTCTTCAAAGCCTCGTACACACGGGACGACGTGTGTACGAGGCTTTTAATTGTAAGCTCTTTAGAGCAGAACCCTTCTAACCATATTATAAAGTGCCGTGAAAAATGAAAATGTTGCCACATTAAATACCAGTAATTTTTTTGGGCAAAGTAATTAATGTACAAAATAGTGTTCCTATTGTCCAAATAAAATGTAGAATCGGTTTTGAATTGTGTTTTTCTTTTTTTTTGTGGATTGATAAACTATGGGGGGCATGGCCTGACATAGTGGCAGGTGGACGTGTGCCTGGAGAGCTCCGCTCGAGCCCAGCACAATCTGAAGGCATCCTACCATCAGGGAAAAGGGTGAGCTATACAAACACCCCAGCCCAACTCCCCACCTCGCCAGCTACATTTTAAGCCCAAAATTGCGAAAAATTGAGGCCGCAACTTTTGCGGCCTACTGGTGCTGGACCGAACAGCATGGTCCCTGGAGCCCTAATTAACCATACACCTACCCTGCACCATACAACACCCCCTTGGGCCCCTACCCTGACAAGGACTACAAATTAAATAACTTAAGGGGCAAGGCCTACCGCCGATCAAGGATGGCGGTGTGAAACGACAGTTCCACACGCCAAGGGACAAAAACCAGCTCCAGAGAGCCTCATACAGTTATCAACATGGGGAAAAATAGCAGCACCCCACCCCAAGCTCGCTCCAGGTTGCCCAGGGACAGTGACTCACAAGACGGCTTCAGCATACCGGAAATGTTCCGGACACTTCTGGTCGGGCCTCCGGGGCCTCCACACCAAACACACGCGCTCCCAGTTCCAACGCTACAGGTGGCAACCTGGCGTACTCACACACAGCAAGCCCTCTCCCTGCTCAACCGCTGAACCTGCAGGACCTGCGCATGGTGGCAGAGGTCATCAAAGCCACCTTAGCTGCAGCGATTACAGATCTCAGGCAAGATCTCCATTCTGTAGTCACTCGCATGGACGATATGGTGGCCACAACAACCTGCCATAGCGCAGAGCTACATCAACTCCATTCCCTGTCACAAGCTCATGACACTTAGCTCAGAGACCTCCATCGACAGATCGAGGATTTGGACAACTGTGGACGCAGGCACAATGTCAGTGTAAGAGGTATCCCCGAAACCATTGAACCTGCCCAAATCACCCAGGCCACTATCTCAATCTTTAACGACCTTTTAGGCCACCCGCCAGAGGCCCCAATCGCGATTGAACGACTACGCAGGGCCCTAAGACCAAGAGGCAGGGACACTGACCCACCCAGAGACGTTATCTTCTGTCTGGTCAATTTCAAACTAAAAGAAGAGATCCTCAGACAGGCAAGGCTTCGCCGTACGCTTCTATTTCAAGGTGCAAGATAAAATTGTTCCAAGACCTCTCTCCCATAACCCTGAAACATAGGAGAGACCTCCGTCCGTTACTGGACGTCCTGCATACCAGAGGGGTACAATATAGATGGAAATTTCCCTTTTGCCTATCAGCATCCCACCAAGGATGATCTGCCTATCTCAGGGTACCAGAGGACCCCCCTGCCTTTGCGACACCCTGGCTATTCCCCGAGTAGCTGTTCCGGATTGGTACAGCGACCTACGGAATGGGAGTTTATCCAGAGCCACATCTATGGAGGCTATAATGGTGAGAGATGACTACCAGCTACGCAGAAGAAGATCTACTTCACCCCGGGTAGCAGGTCCACCAAGAAGCAGAAACGTGATTTACACGAGCCTTACCGCCTCTCTGGTACACCGGCACCCTTGCCAAGAAGACTCAGGTTAACCTCCTTACTGGCCTTGGGGCCTCAGTCCCCGCTCAATGCTACCAGAGCTGTCACTTTACTATTCGACCATCACATGGCGAACAACCTTCTGACTATCAACAACTCCTGATAGCTTAACGACCCAACCGTCTCTTCAAACCCTGACCCTGACGGAGATTCCCACAAGAGATACCCAAAGGCATACCTCATGCAAGATACAGACTTCTCTCTGCATTTCCTACCCAGGAGACATTGAGGCAAGTTTTGCTGACTGAACCCTTACCATCATGGGTGAGTGGCCCAAAAAGATGTCTCACCCCTCCCCCCCTCCCCTGTTCTCTGGGAAATTCCAAAAGGTCAAGACAATAGATAACCCCCCCTCCAAACTAGTGACAGAGATGTCTTGGCAACCTCTTGTGATGAGAACGCTTTCCTGATTGTCACGCATCTCTTCATGTCCCCCTTTCCCCTCCCCCCACCCCCACGAAGAGAAAAGTAGGCTGTAAAACATGGACTCATTGCTACGGTTCTGAAATGTTAAATACTTTGTTCATTGTTTTGTGCCTCCCACCCCACTTGCTTTATCTCCCCCCTTTTTTTCCCTTTTTTCTCTGTTGTGCTCCTTTTCTCTCTTCTCTCACCTCACAGATTGGGGGAGATGCCTACCCCTGGAGCCCACGAGACCTGAAAAAGTCTATTACAACAATTATGTTATGGGCATACAGAGACCCTCCTCACTAGAGGGACGACCTCCACACCTATGGGCCCAGGGGTTCCTCTGGCCTGAGCGCACGAATCTACGTGATCAACTACGCATCACACTATGTGGTCGTGGGGGCTATCTCCAGGGGGTGGCGGACTTCCCACTGGCTGTTCAAAGGAAGCTTCCTGGATGTTGAGGTACTCTGACCATATGTTTTCAGTTCTACTTGTTTTTTGTTTGTATTTGAGGGATCCGGTTGGGGATGACTGGACCTACATTAAGTATTTACTACAAGTTTCATGACCCAGGTGTTTCTTTTGGTCCGAAACAAAAGGAGTTTTACACTACAAGTTTGCCTGTAAGTTTGACTCGTTGGTGTACCCTGCTCACAGAAACAGACTTGCCATTGTTGTTAAATTAAAACCCCCATCCCCTTGCTCTCTATCCGCTTCATCCCCACAGGGAAAGTGGACATAATTCCTCCTAATGAATAGTGTGTTCTGAATCTCCCAAGAGAGGTGGGTTATCCTCCCTTGAAACCCTGTGGGCCGGGCTCTAACGGGTCAGACAATGCCATGCTTTTTCCTATTGTTATCCTTCTCTATGAACATGTACCCAGGTGGATGTCCCCTCCTAAGGGCGGATTATCCTTCTGTTTCACACCTCCCCTGTGCAGGTTTGAGGTTAACTGATCCTAGGTCCATACTTGTAGCTCTATACTGCTCATTAGCAGAATCCAGTTGTCCCCCAGCAGTAAAAGTTACAGGCTCACAGGCCGATAGCATGAAACACACACCAACAAATAATTCTGTTTAAAGAGTCCCTCCCACACTGTCCCCACTGGGACTCTATAACCCAGAACTCCTCAGTAGGCTCATGCTCCATTCCCACTCGAGTTTGTCCCTCGGTGCTGCATGACCCCTTGCTCCTCTTGCACCCACCAGACGACCTCAGACACTCCCCCACACAACGGTAGCTCTCACCCCTATGACAGGGGTGTGAGGACTGACTGATTCTTACCGGACAACAGACCCAATGTGATAGCAGGTTTGACTTACATGACCTGCTACTGGTTTATATCATTCCACACTACACTTCATACACAATTCCCACTCTCCCCTCCCGTTCCTTCCTCTACATACCCCACCCTGCTCACCCCCCTAGTCCCTTTCATTCCTCCCTTGCCCACCTCACCCCCCCTTCCACCCTTGCAGATTCCGTGGGTTTCCACCGGGAGTCCAACCCGAGAGTCCAAACCAGCAACAAGATCTGTAACTCCTCCATCCACACTAGATCACAAACTCCTCTTGCTCCCACCCACACACCTCTCAAGACTTGCTGTGTCACCGCACTAGTCACAATGCTCAGGCAACAATGGATACCTTAAATCCTCCAGCTGCCCAAACCTCATTAAAAGTGATATCTCTCAACGTCAAGGGCCTGAATACCCCAGAGAAATGTAGCAAGGTCCTCGACATGATGCACAAGCTTAAAGCAGATGTCATTTTTTTTTCAAGAAACCCACTTCAAGATCAATCAAATTCCAAAAATTACGAACCGACTCTTCCCAACTGCGTTTCATGCCACCAACACCCAGGCAAAGACCAAAGGCATTACTATCATTATCTCCAAAAATAACCCATGGCACCTCACATATGGATGAAGAGGGGAGATATGTCTTTCTTAAAGGCCTCATAGGCCCTACACCAGTCACGCTTGCAAATGCTTATAGTCCCAACAAATCCCAAGTAAGCTTCTTTAGGAATGTTACCCAAACACTAACAGCATTTCAATCGGGACTTACGATCCTTGGGGGGGATTTCAATGTAGCCCTCTACCCCCTTCTTGACACGTCCTCTAACACCTCCTCTCTTCCATTCCGAGCTCTGCATTAGATAAACCCAGTTCCAAGACCTCTTTCTCCACAACGCGTAGCGTACACCATATCCCAACAGTAAAGATTACACTTCTCAGTGCCCCAAAACTGATAATCTAGGATTGACTACTTATTCCTATCACAAAAAGACCTCCCTCTCCTCACTCACGCATCCATCGAGCTGATGACCATTTCGGATCACCACCCAATCACTATCACCCTATCTCTTCCCGAAGAACGCGATTTCACTAAAATCTGGAGAATAGGTTTGTCTTTCTTAATGTCTGAATCCAACAGACTTCACATCCAATTAAGTATCATAAAATACTTTCGAGAGAACAACACACCAGAGGTTTCAGTGGGAGGCACACAAGAGTGTAATTAGAGGTTGCTTTCTAGCACTCCAAGCCACTCGCAAAAAGGAAAAGCAAAAGACAATAGATGACCTGATTCACAAAATACGTACCCTGGAACGGGCCCATAAGAGATCCCAGTCGGACCGGGACTACAAGGAACTCACACACACATGAGAACTTCTTCGAGAGGAGATAGAACGTAAAACCAGAAGAACATTCATTCTAAGCCATAAGCTTTTTTATGAATTCGGCAACAAGTGCAGCAAATTCCTGGCCATACAAAAAAAAAGAACCTCTTCCTATGTCCACACAATCAGAGACTCACACGGCAGGATATTTACAAAAACCACAGACACTGCCTCCAAGTTCGAGAAATATTACGCAAACCTATATAATCTCCCCAAACATTGCGCCTCCCCCGGTGAGCAGACCAAACACACAGCGACCATTAGGTTAGACAAATACTGTCCAATAGACCCTGAAGAGGCTCAGCTTCTAGAACGGCCTATCACAGAAACAGAACTTAAAAATGCGCTGGCACAAACAAAACCGGGTAAAAGCCCAGGCCCTGACGGGTCCACCTAGGCCTGTTACATAACTTTCATTGATATTCTCTCCACCCCATTCCTCTCGGCATTTAACTCGATCCCAACCTCAACCCTCCCATTTAATCGCCTACTGGAAGCACACATCACAGTAGTCCCAGATAAAGACGCAACATCGGTCACAAGCTACAGGCCAATTTCCTTATTAAACATTGATAACATGATTAAGTTAATGATTTTCAAAACAATCCTGCGCTTGAAAGAATAATATAAAAACTCTAAAGCTCTCCTTTAGCGAACAATTAGTATAGGTTCAAAAACAAGATATAATCATGCAGCCAGCAGAATGGTCCAGGTTCGACCAGCAATTCAAATATAAGTTATACTGCAGCGCACATAGTCCATATAGGCAGCAAAAGTGTCCATAGACGTTATATGGGACAGTTCTATGATGTAAATATAGGCACACCGACCATCCACCAAGAGCACCGTCACCAAAGTCACCCAATAATCAAGCCCCTTACCGGAACTCACCGACCCCCTATTACGGAGGGTCAGTACTCGCGTCCAACAATGGCCCTGCTGTTTGATCACCGTAGGGTCACATACGGCAAGCGTCACGCAGGCTCCACCCTGGGTGGAGCCTGTGTGACGCTTGCCGTATGTGACCAGGAAGCCGCGGCCACCATCTTTCCGGTTGGAAACTTATGTACGTTTGAATGCGCTGCTAAACTTGGATACTATGTGAGTGCAATATTTATTCGCAATTTACAAAATAAAAATCGTTGGGTTGTCTGCACTATTGGGTTCCCCTTAATATTTTTTATGATTACAACGAGTGGAAGTTGTTTGGGAAAGAGTTATCGCCATCTTGATTGGGAGCCGAGCAGTGTACCGATCTAATTGGAAAAGCTGCGTGGTGAGACCCTACGGTGATCAAACAGCAGGGCCATTGTTGGAAGTGAGTACTGACCCTCCGTAATAGGGGGTCGGTGAGTTCCGGTAAGGGGCTTGATTATTGGGTGACTTTGGTGACGGTGCTCTTGGTGGATGGTGGGTGTGCCTATATTTACATCATAGAACTGTCCCATATAACGTCTATGGACACTTTTGCTGCCTATATGGACTATGTGCGCTGCAGTATAACTTATATTTGAATTGATATTAAGTTATTTGCGAAGATTTCAGCGAATCGCATGATGCCACTACTACCCTCCCTGATATAAAATGACCAGGCGGGTTTTGTTCCTGGACGAGAGGCCAGGGACAACACGACCACTGCCATTAATGTGCAACACTGGATACGCACTAAAGCGCTTAAGGGGTTCTTCCTCTCCCTGGATGCGGAGAAGGTGTTTGACAGGCTGGCCTTGGACTACATGGGGCAACATTGAAACAAATTGGAATAAGGAACGTGATGTTCAATCCCATTATGTCCCTGTATACAACACCCACTGCTCAGGTGCGGGTCAACAGCCACCTGTCGGACGCCTTCTCCATTCATTACGGGGCGAGACAAGGATGCCCACTCTCTCCCCTCCTTTTTGTGCTTACCTTAGAACTGTTTCTAAATTGCCTACGATCTAAGAAGGAGATTAGGAGCATAGAAGTCCCAGGAAGAACCTACAAAGTCTCAGCTTTCGCAGACGACTTGCTCCTTTTTCTGCAAGACCCACATATCTCCTTACCCAATCTCATAAAAGAATTGGCAGCATTCCAGTGAATCTCCAACCTTGAAATTAATATGACTAAATCATACGCGCTCAATAAATCCCTTCCCACAGACACAGTAGCTCAATGCCAAAGAAATTTCCCCTTTCAATGGAATATAAAGTACCTAGGGACATATCTGACCGCTCAACCAGGGGACCTTTATAGCAGAAACTACCCCCTTGCTAAAAAGGATCGCCGATGACCTGAAAAACTGGGATAAACCTTATTTTTCCTGGTTTGGTCGAGCGGCGATACTCAAAATGAATGTCCTTCCTCGCATTCTATTCCTGGTACAAATGATCCCAATTCTAATTCCTCAAGCCTTTTTCACGTCATTCCGTAGATGTTGTTCCAGCTTGCTCTGGAAACATAGACACCCGAAAATGCCTTTTCCCCGACGCCACTGAAATCGACCCCATGGATACCTGCACACGCAGTCTCCCTTGCTCTCAAGCAACATGCCCTTATTCACGCAACATTACGTTGCTTTAAAGAAGTATGTAGGAGAACAGACCTTTCGGCCAATCCGGGACCCCTCACTCCAATTAACCCAGCTTTTACTCCTGGAATGTCCAATCGATTTTTACACAGAGTTTGGCCCCACCCTGACATGACTGCTTCTCACTTTTACAAAGACAGAACCCTGCTAAATCGAGAGGCAATTCAGACATGTGACCCCAACACCCTAATTACCCCATGGGTCTACTTCCAAATCCGCCACTTTCTAAGAGATACCAATAGGGAATCAATTGTCTCTAGACCCCTCACCCCGTTTGAGAATCTCTGCTCCCAATCGACAGCGCAAAGCCACCTGATTTCTGCTATCCACAATATGTACTTTGCCTCGGTGCCTTCTATCTCTGACATTGCATGCTCAAGATGGGAGAGGGACTTACAAACAACAATTCTGGACGATCAGTGGGAAAAAATGTTCACATTGGCTCACAAAGGCTCACTTAACGTTTCCATACAAGAGAATAGTTACAAGTTACTTACACGCTGGTATAGGACTCCACAGCTTCTACACAGGTACAATCCTGCTCTACCTGAGCAATGCTGGAGATGCTCCAGTGAGCCCAGGACTCTATTACACATTTGGTGGACCTGCTCGCATTACAGCAATTCTGGACCCAAGTACACGACCTGACGACCAGGATCTCCATGTACCCCCTGGACTTTACCCCAGCACAATCCCTTCTTCACCACTCAACCTTACCAGCACACGTATATTGAAAAACCCTCAATGCTGCTAAAATGTGCATCCCAACCCATTGGAGATCTTCGTCCCCCCCGACAATCTTTGAGTGGCTCACCGAAGTCAACCAGATTTCAGAGATGGAGGAACTAATACAGATAGCCAAAGAATCCCCCACCAAATTCTCTCATACATGGGCCTGCTGGACACATTTTAAAACCACGCAAGAATATGAGACCGTGGCAACTGTGTGCTAAGCCCACTTCTTTACACCCTGGGCTGAACTCTAGCTTGGACGTCCTGGGAGCTCCCCAGTGGAGACCTACGGAACTAAACTCCCCTCCCCACCCTCCTCCTTCCCTTCTTCCTCTGCCTTCCCAACCCTACCCTCCCACCCATATTCCCTACCTTGAGCAGTCAATCTCTAAATGTTATCAGACACATCCCCATACAAAATAGGACCCAGCCGACGCATCCCCATACAGCCTCATCATATGGCTTATGGCCCCCTTCATAGGACAGACATCACACTACTTATAGGCCCACCCTTCTCCCCAACTAAACACAAAATGCATCAAAATATATAGACTGAAGCAGAGCTTACTATCCCACCGCACACACAAGAACCAAGGGAATACCCCCCCCCCCCCACTTTCTTGCTACAGCCTGGAGCTCAAAGTAACACCCACAGTCCTCTGACATACCCAATGAGTAGACCGGAAGGACTAGACGGAGACCGTCTGCGATCAGTAAATAGTAGATGCCATCTGATAATGGCTGTTTACCCAAGTATGCATAACAATGCACGCTATGAACCGTAAACCGCTGTAACTATGTTCTGTATTATCCGATCCCCTTTTGTATGTTATACGCCTGTTATTGTGTGTATTGTACTGACTCTTTGCAAAATAAACATTTTTTTGAAAGGAAAAAAAAAAAAAAACTATTTTATAAATGGAATGTATTGTTAACACACCTTTCAATCTCTATTAAATCTACTTTGCTACAAAATAATTTTATTCTGCACACATGCAAGTCATTAACCACTTCAGCCTCGGAAGGATTTACCCCCTTCCTGAAAAAGCACTTTTTGCGATTCGGCACTGCGTCTATTTAACTGACAGTCGTGCAAAGTTGTACCCAAATGAAATTGATGTCCTTTTTTGCCCACAAATAGAGCTTTCTTTTGGTGGTATTTGATCACCTCTGCGTTTTTTGTTTTTTGCACTATAAGCAAAAAAAGAGCGACAATTTTGAAAAAACAATATTTTTAACTTTTTGCTATAATGCATATCCAAAAAAAAAATATATATATATTCATAAGTTTAGGCCGATATATATATTCTTCCTCATATTTTTGATAAATAAAATCGCAAAAAGCGTTTGATTGGTTTGCGCAAAAGTTATCGTGTCTACAAACAATGAGAATCAATTCATGGAGTTTTTATTATTTTTATTTTTTTTACTAGTAATGGCGGCGATCTGCGATTTTTATCGGGACTGTGATATTGCGGCAGACAGATCGGACATTTTTGACACTTTTTTTGGGACCACTGACATCTAAACAGCGATCAAATCTAAAAACTGATTTTTTAAAAAAAAAACACTGATTACTGTATAAATGTCACTGGCAGTCAAGGGGTTAACACTAAGGGGGCGATCAAGGGGTTAAGTGTGTCCCCTCACTGTGTTCTACCTGTGTGGGGGCTACGCCAGCTTGGGTTCTGTAGCGCTCAGCATACACTATACAATCTGATTGTACAATCTCCTTTGGATCTTCCATCAATTATGTAGTTCAAGGGCCTGCCAGATTGTATACAGAGTGATCGGATAGCCTGTGTGTCCTCCCATTATATTGTTTTGGTACATCTAAAGGAGATTGTACAGAGCTTGTACAATCAGATCGTATAGTGTATGGCCACCTAAAATGAACTAGTACTTGTAATCCTTGTTTGCTTTGCAACAACATTTTCAAAATACAAATCCACTTCAGTAACAGTTAGCAAGTTAGGGGTAGCTCTTAATTGTGTCCAGGGAACTCTACGTAGCTTTGAGGAGTTGAGTTGTGCTGCCTGCCACAAGTGGGTGTAACAACACGAATTTGATCGGTAAAAACTCAGCGTGGGGGGTGCCCCCAGTCCAAACCATGCTCTTAGGTCGCTATTATATGATAAATAATTGTTAATGTCTAAATAGAATTTTATTAGACTGTTGACATTTGCTTTAATCATGGTACTACTATATATTGTAGGTAGAAATCTGATCAATACTGTGGCTGAGTGGTTAGTGCTCTGATCTAGCAACAGTCAGGTCATGCAAACGTCTAATTGCCACTGCCACATCAGCATGGTTGTTTCTTTAATTTGCATGCTATGGTATGTTATTTAGCAAAAATATTATTGTGGGGCAATAAAATTATCAAACACTAGTGAACACGCAGGGTGTTAGCATGGTTGGGATCTGAACTCATGACCTAAGTGCTGGAGCTGGTATGTTGGGCTGTGCTGGCAGAGAAATGTGCTGAATGGTGGTGTGTATCTCCTCCCTCCCTCCTTCCAAACCTTCACTGGCTGCTGTACAGTGAGCTGCTCCTCCCAGCCTCATGCTTTCATCACTCTAACTTAGAAGATCTCCACCCCCTAGTGCAGGGAGAAAATCAGGGATCTCAATAGGTGGGACAGGTCGGTATTTCAGCCCATCCTAATGAGCTTCTATTAGCACAATGGAAGACTGGCAAGCAGCCAGTAAGCGTGGAGAAGCTGTTTACTCATATACAGTTTTAAATGATTTTTGGGAGGACGGCCTGTTGGTAGGCAGATTAGAAAAAAGTATACTTTTTTTTCTAATCTACCTAGCAACAGCAGAGAGAGATAAACAATCAGGGATGAGAACTCAGCAGCAAAACTAATTATATAGTTTATTTTTATTTTACTTATTTATTGTTTTCCTGCAACAAAGACTATTGGGACACTGCCTCAGGAGCCCCTATGGAGGAGCCTCCACTGTCAGGATGTATTAACTCTCTTGACTACCACGGCAGCTGAAAAAACAAAGACTTTTCAGTAAACTCCCATTCTATGAGGAGGGGGAGAAGACTGGCCATCTATTAGCTAGGATAGTTCAATCAAAAACTGCCTACTATTGGAATTATTCTTACCCCCTCTAGTAAATTGGTCAATACCCCAGAACAGGTACTGGACATACTAGTTAATTATTACTCCAGATTAAAATGTCTTAGGGCCCTTTCACATGCATACGGTTTTCCTTCATTTTTACCTTGCAAGAAAAACACAAGAAAAATGTTTCCCTTTAAATCCTATGGG
This sequence comes from Glandirana rugosa, assembly GCA_018402905.1. NCBI lineage: Eukaryota > Metazoa > Chordata > Amphibia > Anura > Ranidae > Glandirana > Glandirana rugosa. The sequence goes on from BLSH010329016.1 coordinate 168,042, forward strand.
ACTCTTCACACCACTGTGTTACAGGTGCAGTGCATTTTGAAAAATCCTACATGCTGCATCTTTGGTGCAGTTTTGAAAACCGCAACAAAAACACAGCTTCCCATTGGAAAAATGGAAACTGCAGTAAAATTGGAGTGAAATTGCGGTAAACACACAACTGCGATTTGCATTTTTGAGTCACATGTCCATTGTTTCACAGGTGCTGGCAATCCAAAAATGCACAGGAAACGCATCTGAAATACAGCAAAATTGCGGTAAAAACACACATGCGTTTTTACTGCAATTTTGCTACAGAGCATTGTGAAAGGGCCCTTACTCGCTGGATTCTCTTACCCAGTATGTGTAGGATATAGATCTTCTGATTATATTGGTAGTTCACAGGTTACTTGACTCCCCAGTAACTCTGAAGGAGTTACACAAGGTGGTCAGTTACTTTCCCAACTGTAAAGTGCCAAGGGACAATGGATTACCCATAGAGGTGTATAAACAATATGCAGACAATATACTTCCTTTTCTCTTAAGGCTGGGTTCACACTATCCGACAAAAAAAGGTCCGACTTTGATTCTACTTTGCTGTGCGATTTACGGTCCTACAGAGGGTCAAAGTCGGACCGTTTGTCTGTGAAGAGGGATCCAACTTTGATCCTGACAATGCAAGGCACCTTGTGCTCTGCGGATCTTGAAGGGGAACGCCACGCCTAATTTAAAAAATGGCATGGGGTCCCCCTCCAGTAGCATACCAGACCCTTTGGTCTGTTACGGATTTTAAGGGGAACCCCATGCCGAAAAAAACGGTGTGGGGTTCCCCCCCGAAATCCATACCAGACCCTTATCCGAGCACGCAGCCCGGCAGGCCAGGAAAGGTAGTGGGGACGAGCGAGCGCCCCCCCCCCTTCCTGGACCATACCAGGCCATGTGCCCTCAACATGGGGAGTATGGGTGCTTCGGGGCAGGGGGGGATCTGCGCTCCCCCACCCCAAAGCACCTTGTCCCAATGTTGATGAGGACAAGGGCCTCTACCCGACAACCCTGGCCGTTGGTTGTCGGGGTCTGCAGGCGGGGACTTATCGGAATCTGGAAGCCCCCTTTAACAGGGGGGCCCCCAGATGCCAGCCCCCACCCTATGCAAATGAGTATGGGGTACATCATACCCCTACCCATTTACCTGGAAAAAAAATGTACAAAAAAAACACTACACAAGTTTTTAAAATATTTTATTAAATCAGCTCCGGCGTCTTCTCCCCTTCTCCGGTTCTTTCTTCGGCTCTTTTGCGGGGTCTTCCATCGTCTGAGGGGTCTTCTTTCTTCTCCTTCTCTGCAGTGTCTTTTGCTCCTTTGCCGATCTTCTCCGCTGTCCTCTTCCTTCTCTTCTTCTTCTTCTCCTTCTTCTTCTCCCCATGTTGACACGACGCGATCACCTTCATGAATGCCCTCTCCGCTGTGTGCTGTGCCTTATATTGGCATGGGGCGGGGCCACCAGATGACATCACCCGGAGGCCCCACCCCCATATGATGTTGCATCCTGGGCGGAGCCCCGAACCACCCATACTCCCCATGTTGAGGGCAAGTGGCCCCCTTTCCTGGCCTGCCGGGCTGTGTGCTCGGATAAGGGCCTGGTATGCTCCTGGAGGGGAACCCCATGCCATTTTTTTTTAAATTTTGCATGGAGTTCCCCTTCATGATCCCCAGAGCACAAGTCGCATGCCAAAGTCGGATCAGTGAAGACACTGATCCGACTTTGATCAGACTTCAATGCCTTTCAATGGTCTGAAGTAGGATCAAAGTCGGACAAAAGTAGTACAGGAACCTTTTTCAAAGTCGGTCCGACTTTGAAAAACACAAGTCGGGCCAGTTAAGACGACTCTCATAGGGAATCGTTGTTTTTGTGACGTAATGAGACTTGTGCTCCTAATGTCGGTCCGGGAATCGGACTAGTGTGAACCCAGCCTCAAAGTAGTCAATGCTGCATCAATAAAGTCTACCACCATCTATGTCAAGAGCTACCATTATTTTGCTATTCAAGCCAGACAAAGTGCCTACTGACCCTGGCTCATATTGGCCTATCTCTCTTCTGCAGAATGATACTAAAATACTAGTGAAAGTCTTGGCATCCATGTTAAACAAGGTGATTTTCCCCTATTGTGCATCATGATCAAGCTGGTTTCATACCCTACAAATCAACTGGATGCTCGTAAATATGTAAACACCAGCCTAATAGCATAATATGGGCCAGATAACTTTGCTGTCCCTAGATGCCACCAAAGCCTTTGACAGCATTGAATGGCCATATCTTTGGTAGTGGACATAGATTTTTCTGCATGTTAGCAACAGGTTGTGGGCCTCAGGATCACCCCACCAGGAGGTGAGCAAGCCAGGGTCCAGTAGAAGATGGAGCAGGTAGGGATCGAGCAGAAACATAGTCAATAAACAAGGCAAAGGTCAGTATTGAGTAGTAGTGGAGCTAAGGACAGCTGGTAGATGTTTGACATACAAGAGTTATTGAGGGTTTTTTTATTCACAAGTTATTGTCATTACTCACACAATACCTTCTTTATTTCATGTACTTTAACCGTTTATTTTTCAAATAAGAAAATCATATTTTATTGGTTTGCTTCCCTTTCCACTTCACACTTTTCAGAAGGCTTTTTGAAAACATCATGGACACAAGACGACATGAAGCAGGGGTGTCTTATTTATTTACTGTCATCCTAGGCTAGTTTAACCACTTCAGCCCCGGAAGGATTTCCCACGTAAGGACCAGAGCACTTTTTGCGATTCGGCACTGCGTTGCTTTAACTGACAATAGCGCGGTTATGCAATGTTGTACCCAAACGAAATTTGCATAGTTTTTTTCCCACAAATAGAGCTTTCTTTTGGTGGTATTTGATCACCTCTGCGTCATTTCTGATCACCGCTATAAACAAAAAAAGTGAGATAATTTTGCAAAAAAAAAAAAAAAAAAACAGTTTTTCTTACTTTTTGCTAAAATACAAATCCAAAAAAAATATAAAAATAATTTTGGCCGATTTATATTCTTCCTCATATTTTTGGTAAAAAAAAAATCGCAATCAGCATTTATTGATTGGTTTGTGCAAAAGTGGCAGCGTTTACGGACGATGAGAATTAATTTCTGGGGTTTTTATTTTTTATTATTTTTTACTAGTAATGGCGGCGATCTGCAATTTTTAGCGGTACTGCGATATAGCAGCGGACATATCGGACCATTTTGACACTTTTTTGGGACCAATGACATTTATACAGTGATCAGAAATTTAAATATCCACTGATTACTGTAGAAATGTCATTGGCAGTGTAGGGGTTAACCTGCAGGGGGAGATCTAGGGGGTTACTGTGCCCTGGGTGTGTTCTAACTGTGGGGGGGGGGCTGGGCTGTTATGGGCATAAAAGATGTAACTGATCCCAGTGACAGAGCGGGGAACCGCCATGTTTACATCGGCGGTTCCCCGTTCTTTTGCTGTGGCCACTCATCGCAGCTCGCCGGCGGACACCGGGTCCGCCCGAGCCATGGGCACACTCCTCCAGAGTACGGCGAGCGTGCGTGCGTGCTGCCAGCGCGCACACGCCCCTAGCAGCCACTCCGCAAATCGCTGTTTATTTACAGCGATTCGTGGGACGCATCCACAGTGCCGCATTAAATATACTGCGCGTGGTGTGTAAGCGGTTAAAAATATATAGACAAATATCATGTAATGATAATGTAATTTTGGTATATTTGGTAATATAAAAATATCATAGGGAATTTCTGCATTTCTTATTAAATATATATCTATATATATATATATATATATATATATATATATGCAGTATCTCACAAAAGTAAGTACACTTCTCACATTTTTGTAAATATTTTACTATATCTTTTCAAGTGACAACGCTGAAGAAGTGACACTTTGCTACAATGTAAAGTAGTGAGTGTACAGCTTGTATAACAGTGTAAATTTGCTGTCTCCTCAAAATAACTCAACACACAGCCATTAATGTCTAAACCACTGGCAACAAAAGTGAGTAGACCCCTAAGTGAAAATGTCCAATTTGGGCCCAATTAGCCATTTTCCCTCCCCGGTGTCATGTGACTCATTAGTGTTGCAAGGTCTAAGGTGTGAATGTGGAGGAGGTGTATTAAATTTGGTGTTGTTGCTCTCACTCTCTCATACTGGTCACTGGAAGTTTGACATCGAACCTCATAACGAAGAACTCAAACTGAAAAAAAGAATTGTTGCTCCACATGAAGATGGCCTAGGCTAAAAAAGATTGCCAACATGCGTTGGAGGTCCGAGATGGCGGAGTGATTTCGGAGCTCCGCCCTGCTCCGCTCCAGCAGCCCACCAGCAGCCTCTTGAGGGGTCACTTGCCCCTCACGAGAGAGCCCCCAGCTGCGGACGTCTCCGGGGTAACCTGCCATGCCCACAAGTTCCCGCCCGATCGGTGGAGCACACGCGGCCAGCTGTGCCCATTACGCGAGGCCGCAGCTGTGGCCTACAAGTATGCGGGGCCCCGCGGCCCTCCCGGAGAGGCCTGAAAGACGTAGGGCCCGGCATCGAACATCCCATGGAGGATCCTACTCTGGTGCAATACAGATACCTTGAGGGTCCTGGTTTGAACCGCTGCCAGCACCCCACGGGATTGAGTGAGAGAGGCCGAAGCCGAGAGCCTTTCCTGCAGTGATCTTCGGCTAAAGAGAACCTCCACCACTTTTAAGAACTATTCCCCTTAACGCAGGAGGTTTGGGGGATTAGGCCGCAGTCTGCTTGGCGCAAAGGAGCACAGGGCCTACAATAGGGAAGCAGCAGTTCTCCCAGCCAGTCTCTTGCGACTTGTATTTCTGTCCTCTGCTCCCCCCTTTGCTGCCCCTGGTATTCTGAACCTCCAGTGGGCTCCATATGCCCCCCTTCTTCCCCACTAGGGAAGCCGCACTCCAGGACTTTTCTCCATGTATGCTGCAGCCGTAAAGAGAGATATATCCAAGCACCCAGATTTCGGGGGCCGGACCCCGATGAGCACCCCTCTGCTCTCAAATTGTTAGTAGCCCAGGACCCCCTGTTCCAGAGCCCAACAACCTCCAGACACTATCATCAGCTTCAACGGTCTCTCTTCTGGAGAGGACTTTAGATGATATGTTGGCTTCTCCCTCGGGGGCCTGGGCACCTGTCCCGGACACCTCGGAAACTTTGGGATCACCTGCTCCTACGCTACACTCTGACTTGAAGTTCCTTATGGAAACCTTCTCCAAAATGCTATCCAAAGGTCTAGCGCAGATGGCCTCCCAAATCACTTCTACCATCCAAACTGATCTCCAAAATTTGGGGTCCAGGATTGAGGCCATCGAACAAAAAACTGATTAAGCAATTACCAGAGCGAACCAAAACACTTCACGCATCCAGGACCTCCAGGACCAGCTAGACTCAGCCCTCTCCAAGATTGAGGATCTTGAGAACCAGTCTCGGAGATACAACTTTAGAATCCAAGGGCTCCCAGAATCCATCACGGATATGCCAGGTGCAGTCCGAGCCTTTATTAACCACTTGCCGACCGCCGATCGGCATCTTACGGCGGCAAAGTGGCTCTGTAAGGCGAAACGCCGTCATACGTCGGCGGCCGCCAGATCGCGCACAGTGAGCGCGCGCCGCCGGAGGCGCGCCCGCGCGCTCACTGTGTCCGGGGAGGGCCAGGGAGCGGGTGCGGCGGCTTCGATTGCCGCCGGCCACCCGCGATGCCCCCCCCCGGAGTGAAAGAACGGAGGTCCGTGTATGTAAACACGGACCTCCGTTCTGTGAAGGGGAAGGGCTGTGATCACAGCCTTCCTGTACGTGGAGGCTGTGACCACTTCCCTTCCCCAGATAGTGCAGTCCCCATACAGTTAGAACACGCCCAGGGAACATATTAACCCTTAGAGCGCCCCCTGCAGGTTAACCCCTTCACTGCCAATGGCATTTACACAGTAATCAGTGCATTTTTATAGCACTGATCGCTGTATAAATGCCAATGGTCCCAAAAAAGTGTCAAAATGTTCCGACATGTCCGCTGAAATATCGCAGTACCGCTAAAAATCGCAGATCGTCGCTATTATTAGTAAAAAATAAAAAAAAAATAAAAACCCCAAAAATGAATTCTCATCATCTGTAAACGCGACCACTTTTGCGCAAACCAATCAATAAACGCCGATTGCGATTTTTTTTTTATCACAAATATGATGAAGAATATAAATCGGCCAAAAACTGTGAAAAAAAATGTTTTTTTATA
>BLSH010329016.1:186283-205218 GCA_018402905.1 Glandirana rugosa
CCTGTGACAGTGAAAACACTTTTAAGAAACGTACGTCGTTCTTGAAAAAGAAACCCTGAAAATTTCAAAATCCGACCCAAGTGTGGATACGCTTAACCTACGCCGAATTTGGCGTAGGTTAAGCGTCCTGTGAACTTTTGTGTAACAAAAGTTACACAGGTCAAGTGTATACACGCCACGTAAGCGTGAGGCGTAACGTGTTTTTGGCGTGTGCAAAAAACACGTTACGCCACGCTTAAGGGTCGGGCAACTCAGGTCACCCTCGCGTAGATTGTGCCTCTACGTGAGGCGTGACTTGCCCCTATAAAGGGGACGAGCACCGAGGAGGGGGTAGAGAGGGGGGCGGCACATATGTGAACTGGACACATTGAAAACAATGTGTTTTCAAGTGTCCTGCGAATTGGATGCGGTTTAAGCCGCATCCAATTCGCATAGGTGTGAACCCAGCCTAAAACTTTAAAAGTCCCAAAGAAAAAGTTCTTGCTGCATGCAAAGAATTTTCACAAAAGTGACAGTGTCCATCTAGCAAGACAATCTCTTCACCATTGCTTTTGATAAGGAAAAAAACAGACAAACGATCCTCCACCTTCTCACCCAGTGAGTTAGACTTACTCACCAGATGCTCTGATTCCTATTACGGGAATCAAATCAGCCTGTGTACTGTCAGATTTCTCCACCCTTGGAATGGAAATCCACAATCTCTGGTTAAATCATTTGCTACAGGACACCTCACCTCCCATACATAGGAGGGAGTGGGAAAGAAGTGGAGCCGATATGGTGACGTACTTCTAGGTAAATTTTATTAAGACTTGCGAAGAATACATAAAAATATTAAAAGGCTTACATTCGTTTACAGGATGCAAGGGACACCGGTTGCTCTCCTCCTGCGTTGCAAAGAGCGGAAATGACGTTGGATCCACAGTGCCCTTACAATGTCAGTGCTTGGCTGGCTGACATTCAGCAGAAATTCAACCTTCCCACCAACTGCCTCATTTGTGACATGCCCACCAGGTGGAACTCAACATTGGCAATGCTGCAGCGGCCGACACCTTTAAACAATTCTTTAGTCCTCAGCGCCCAGGGCTGCTAGGTTCAAGCAACCATCGGCAGCGTCTGCATTATATGGTGCAGGAATATCTAGGGGCAAGAGCAGACTTGGAGACCTTTCCAACTGAGCATCCACTGAGTTACTGGGTCTTGAGGATGCAAGAACTTGCTTAATATGCAATTTAGCTACTGGCCTGGCCTGGCCTGTCCTGCATCCAGCATGCTTTCTGAATGGACATTCAGAGCTGATGGAGGGTTTGTAATGGATCACAGAGTGTGCCTGTTCACAGAATCCATTGATAGGCTCACATTTATAAAATTAATCAGCCCTGGATCAGCAGCTATGAAGCTGCTCATGTAATTGATTGAATTTGCTAGGGATGTGGAATCCCTTGAAGAATACCTATCCTATTCCGGAATCTTGATGATGCTAGCTTCCAACAATATTTTGGGTTTAGGGCACCACCAACACCCAAGGCCCAATTTTTCTGCACCTGTTTAACAGGGGCATGGAATTACAATTTTTAAAATAATTTTGAACAGCAGGGCCCGTTCCTGCACCCAACAAGAGTAACTGTGAGGGCTTACAGTGTTCTGGCACCATCGACACCCAAGGCCCAATTTTTCTGCACCTGTTTGACTGGGGAATGTCATTACAATATAGTGCAGTCCCTATAGTATATATAATACAGATCAGACTATATAGTGCATATATATCACAGTGTATTGAAGTTGTTAAGGGGAACCCTATTACAGAATTAGGAAAAAAATGGCAAATCCATAGCAGGCCCTTCAGGTTTGGAATGGATTTTAAGGGGAACCCCACACCAATATTTAAAAAAAATGTGTGGGGGGCCCTTCGGTTCTAGTATGGGTTTTAAGGAGAGCCCCGAGCAACATTTTTTTTTAAAAATGGCGCCGGGGTCCCCCCAAAATCTATGCCAGACCCTTATCCAAGCATGCAACCTGGCAGGTCAGGATATTCGGGGCAGACGAGCATCCCCCTAAACCATACCAGGCCACATGCCCTCAACATGGTGAGGGTGCTTTGGGGTCCCCCCAAAACACCCTGTCCCCATGTTGATGAGGACAAGGGCCTCTTCCTGACAACCCTGGCTGGAGGTTGTTGGGGTCTGAGGGCAGGGGGCTTATTGGAAACTGGAAGCCCCCTTTAACAAGGGGGCCCCCAGATCCCGCCCATAGGAGACAGTTTTGGACAAGTCCTTTAAAGGACAAGTCCTATTAAAAAAGAAAAAAAGTGTCCCGAGATGTAATCCACATCAATCAAGGTGTGTGACGGACTCGAAAAATAAGGAAAAAAAGAGACAGCTCCTCCTTGATGAGAGGGCTCCCAAGACTGATCTATCTTTGCGGTGAAGTAAGTGGGAGACCCTGCCCCCTTCTGATGTCATGTGACATCAGAGGGGGTGAGGTCACTCAGTTACGTCACCGGGTGGCCCCACCCTTGGCTATAAATAAACTGTCACAGCAAAAAGAGGTCAGTTGCCGGGTGCCCTCCCATCGGGGAGAAGCTGTCTCGTTTTTTGTCCTATTTTTCGTGTCGTTGTGTGCTGTGATTGACAATGGATTACATCAGGGGAAACTTATTTATTTATTTTCTTAATAAAGGACTAACACCCCCCAGTTCAGTTCACACCAGAAAAATGTGTGTGTACACGAGAACTCTATTAAAATCAATGGGACTCGAACCTGAAAAAACAAAAGTGCTCATTTTAAAGGCTTATATGCAAGTTATTACCATAAAAAGTGTATGGGGACCTGGATACTGTCTTAGGGTACATGTATCAATGCAAAATAAAGTTTTTAAATAGATAGTTTTTTTCAGGAGCAGTGCTTTTAATAAAGAGTAAAGTGAAAAAAAAATGAATATACCTTTAAATATCATGCCTGGGGGGTCCCTTAGTATGCCTGTTTAATGGCGCATATGTGCTATATTTAGAACAGTGCTACCGCAAAATGACATTTGTAAAGGCTGCAATGTATTGCCGGTTCCCGGCGATATAGATAAAAGAATCACTGAAAAAGTATTGCGTTGGGGGCCCCCCCAAAGTCCGTACCAGGCCCTTCAGGTCTAGTATGTATTTTAAATGGAACCCCGTGCCAAAATTAAAAAAAATGTGTAGGGTCCCCCCCCCAAAGTATGTACCACGCCCTTCAGGTCTGGTATGGATTTTAAGGGAAACCCCGCCAACTCTTTTTTTAAAAATGTGCGTAGGGGTCTCCCCCAAAGTCCGTACCAGGCCCTTCACTTCTGGTATGGATTTTAAGGGGAACCCTGAGCCAAATTCTTTAAAAAATGGAGATGGGGTCCCCCCAAAATCCAAACCAGACCCTTATCCGAGCACACAGCCCTGGCATGGCAGGAGGGGGTGGGGACGAGCAAGTGCTCCCTTTCTAAACCATACCAGGCTAACATGGGGAGGGTGCTTTGAGGTCCTCCCAAAGCACCTTGTAACCACATTGATGGGGAGAAGGGCCTCATCCCCACAACTCTGGCCGGTGGATGTGGGGGTCTGTGGGCGGGGGGGCTTATCGGAATCTGGAAGCCCCCTTTAATAAGGGGGCCCCCAGATCCTGACCCCCCTATGTGAATGGGTAGGGGTACATTGTACCCCTACCCATTCACCAAAAAAGGAGTGTAGTAGTGTTACAAAAAACTGTACACAGTTTTTGACAAGTCCTTTATTGCAGAATAGCTCTTTTTTTTCCCCTGATTTTCCTTCTTTCTTCTTCTGGACTTTCTCCATCTCCTCCTGCCCCGCTCCTTCTTCTGGTCTTCTACTTCTTCTTTCTATCTTCTTCCTTCCTCTCATCATCACCTTCTTTTTCTTTGTTTCTTCTTTCCCGGCTGCTACTGCTGCTGCCGTGCTGTCCAGAGGTGACTTCCAGAATGGGGAATAAGAAGCTCCTTTTTTGGTGAATGTGTAGGGGTACAATGTACCCCATATTCATTCACATGGGAGGTCGGGATATGGGGGCTTACCCCCGCCGACAGACCCCCACAACCACTAGCCAGGGTTGTGGGGATGAGGCCCTTCTCCCTATCAACATGGGGACAAGGTGCTTTGGGGGAACCCAAAGCACCCTCCCAATGTTGAGGACATGTGGCCTGGTAAAGTTTGGAGGGGGGCTTGCTCATCCCCACCCCCTCCTGCAATGCCAGGGCTGCATGCTCATATAAGGGTTTGGTTTGGATTTTTGGAGGGACCCCGCACCATTTTTTTTAAATTTTGGTGCGGGGTTCCCCTTAAAATCATACCAGTCCTAAAGGGCCTGGTTTGGATTTTGGGGGGACCCCCACATCATTTATTTTTTTAAATTTTGGCACAGGGTTCCCCTTAACAACTTAAGGACAGAGCCTCTTTCTGAGATTTTCTTAGAGAATTACTTAGAACCCCAAACATTATATATTTTTTTCCTACATTTTGGTGCGGGGTTCCCCTTAAAGTCCCAAAGGGTCTGGTTTGGATTATGGGGGGAACCCCCACGTCATTTATTTTTAAAATTTTGGTGCAGGGTTACCCTTAACCAATTAAGGACAGAGACTCTTTCTTAGATTTACTTAGAAAATTACTTAGAACCCCAAAACATATTTTTTTTCTAACACCCTAGAGAATAAAATGGTGGTCATAGGGGTGTACTCACTTTTGTTGCCAACAGTTTAGACATTAATGGCTGTGTGTTGAGTTGTTTTGAGGGGACAGCAAATTTATATCGTTATACAGTATGTACACTCACTACTTTACAATGTAGCAAAGTGTAATTTTTTTAGTATTGTCAAACGAAAAGATATAATTAAATATTTATAAAATGTGAAGGGTGTACTCACTTTTGTGAGATACTGTATATATATTGGGGGTCTTTAGCTCTTGTGGTAGGTGCGTGTTCAGTGAGTTTTCAACAGCCAAGAACTCTGTTTGAGGGCATGGTAGCCCATGTTTATTAAAATAATAAAAGTTCAAACAAAGATCAACAGGGTTTTCCCTCACAGGGGGTTGTCACCACCCATAAGCAGCAAACATAAACGTATATACTCAGCCTCCTGGCTCATCAGCGAACCATAGCTCTCCTGGCTGTATAGTTCCATAGCTCTCCTGGCTACAAGCAATCAATATCTCTCCTGGCTATACGCGATCAATAGCTAGCTCTCCTGGCTATAAGCGATTGGCCACTGCACGATTGACGGACACCTCTGCCTCCTTGCAGAGGTGGACACTCCGACTGCTTCATGCAGTCTTCGACTCCTGGAGACCACCTGTCTCCCAGTGTGTGTGCCCCTGAAGCCTTGGCCTGACTGCCTTAACAGGTCTCCACCCAGCTGTGCAATCAGAGTCCTGGTAAATCCCAAAACTCGGACCCAGGACTGGGAATCTCATCCCACCCAGAACTCTAAGAGATCCCTGGGTTCCAGATCCCATACTGACTTTTTTATGAAATGAGAAAATTGAAAAGCCAGTTTCCTCTTAGATGCGTAATGCCTCTGGAGCCCCTCAACCTGCCTGATTGAAAATTCTGGGCCATCCCTACCATCTAAACCCTGGCAGGGTAACACTCTGCCCCAATATATATATACAGTATCTAACAAAAGTGAGTACACCTCTCACGTTTTTACGTTTTATAAATATTTTATCATATCTTTTGATGTGACAACACTGAAGAAATTACACTTTACTACAATGTAAAGTAGTGAGTGTACAGCTTGTATAACAGTGTGCATTTGCTGTCCCCTCCAAATAATTCAACACACAGCCATTAACGTCTAAACTGCTGGCAACAAAAGTGAGTACCCCCTAAGTGAAAATGTCTAAATTGGGCCCAATTAGCCATTTTCCCTCTCCAATTAAATTTGGTGTTATCACTCTCACTCTCTCATACCGGTCACTGGAAGTTCAACATGGCACCTCATGGCAAAGAACTCTCTGAGGATCTGAAAAAAAGAATTGTTGCTCTACATAAAGATGGCTAGGCTATAAGAAGATTGCAGAGACCCTGAAACTGATCTGCAGCATGGTGGCCAAGACCATACAGCGGTTTAAGAGGACAGGTTCCATTCAGAACAGGCCTCGCCATGTATACTCACTTTTGTTGCCAGCGGTTTCGACATTAATGGCTGTGTGTTGAGTTATTTTGAGGGGGAATTAAGTTAATACTGTTATACAAGCTGTACACTCACTACTATACATTGTAGCAAAGTCTCATTTGTTCAGCGTTGTTCAGTGTTGTCACATGAAAAGATAAAATAAAATATTTACAAAAATGTGAGGGGTGTACTCACTTTTGTGAGATACTGTGTATATATGCTGTACATATAGTGATATTTGTGATATTTTCAGAGGGGAGGTGAAGAAAATCTAAATCTAATTTGCTTAATGCACCCAGCTTCCATCCTCAACACACCAAACAAGTCTTTACACACAGCCAGGCATACAATCACATATGCTCTGGCCAAAAGACAGAAATAAACATCTAAGAGTACTAGTATAATCCTTTCTTAACCACTTGTCAACCATCCGCTGATTGACAGCGGCAGGTCAGCTCTCCTACGCAAATCGCCATAACTGTACGGCGGTCCCTGCACAGGAGTTTGGCGGACTCTATGTCCGCTGGCGACCCCCGATCACCTTCTACAGAGGCAGAACAGGGATCTGACAATGTAAACAATGTAAACAAGACAGATCCCCGTCGGACATGACAGAGATCTACTGTTCTCTGTCACCGGGAACAGTGAAATCTGTCATGTTCCTGCCAGCCAAACCCCCACACAGTTAGAACACGCCGAGGGAACACAGTTAACCCCTTGATTGCCCCCTAGAGTTTAACCTCTTCCCTGCCAGTGACATTTATACAGTAATCACTGGTTATTTTTAGCTTTGATCATTGTATAAATGTCATTGGTCCCAAAAAAGTGTCAAAAGTGTCCTATCTGCCTGCCGCAATGTCGCAGTCCTGATAAAAATCGCAGATCGCTGCCATTACTAGTAAAAAAAATAATAAAAATGCCATAAATCTATTCCCTATTTTGTAGATGCAATAACTTTTGTGCAACCCAATAAATATATGCCTATTGCAATTTTTTTTACCAAAAATATGTAGAGAAATACTGTATACTGTATACTGGCCATGGTGGACAGAGACACATTACAGATGTGTACTGATATAAGTTTTCTCCGGTTTCTTCTATAGAGAAGGAGGACTTATGTATATTGCTGGGATTACGTGCATCCAGAATGTGAAATCTATTCCATTCGATTTCAAATATATTCTATTTGAAATTCGAATTTCAGAAGACAGTTATATTTTATTGTATTGTATTCTATTCAATTCTAGTCTGTTGTATTTTTTGTTCTATTCTTTTCTATTCTATTCTCTTATTTTCTATTCTTTTCTATTCTATTTCTAGTCTATTCTTTTATATTCAAATCTATATGAGTCAAATTCAAATTTATTCTATTCAGAATTTGAATTTCGTAATGTGGTTATATTCTTTTTATTTTTACTCTATTGTATTCTATTGAATTCTTTTCTATTCTATTATAATCTATTCTATTTGAATTCAAATGTATTCTATTCAACATTTTAATTTCAGAAGATGGTTATAGTCTATTTTATTCTGTTCTATTCCATTCTATTGAATTTTATTCTATTGTTTAGGTATCATAATCTTTTCTATTCTATTATATTCTATTGTATTCATTTCTATATTATTCTAATATATTTTATTCAAATTTGAATTTAGTCTGTTTGAGATTTGAATTTCTGAAGATTGTTATATTCTATTTTATTTGATTATATTGTTTTATTTTGTTCTATTCTATTCTAATTGATCCAATTATTTTCTATTCTATCCTTTAATTTCTATTATATTTTATTCTACCCCTTTATTTTCTGTTCTATTTTGTTCTGTTTTACTCTTTTCTATTCTGTTCTGTTCTATTCTATTCTTTTTGTTTCTAATCGATTCTATGTTGTTCTATTTTACTGTATTCTTTTCTATGCTATACTATTCTAGTCTATTCTATTATATTCTATTCCTTTATTTGCTATTGTATTCCTTTATTTTCTATTCTATTTTATTCTATATTCGATTTCAAATTAGATTAGAATTCGAATTTCAGCCAAATTTCTACCAAATTTCATTTTGTTTTTTTGGATTTGTTTAATTCCAACTATTGTAATTCATAAATTCGGATACATCCGAGTTTCCGAATGACTAAAAATTTGTCCGATTTTCAATTCAGAATGAAACAAACTGCACATGTCTAGAGAGAGATAGTGCTTCAGTCATGATATAATCTTCCTATGAAAACTACAGACACTACAGAGGCTAGTTTGGACTGTGAGGAGATTTATTGAATTATTAGTACTCTGGCAGTTTGGAAAGTGCTGGCTTTTCTTCAGGACATAGCTACAATAAGCCCTTGTAGAGAACTTGGGAACTGAGGAAAACACAATGGGTAGAATTTAATAAGACTGCTTTGCCACTTTTCTGGCGTTTGTCCCTCTGGATACCTTATTGCACCAAATTCATGAAGCATTTGCATCACTTTTGGACAGCAACTCAGGTAGTTCTAACATTTGCCACTTTTACATTGCAACACATTGAATGCGCTAAATGTAAAAGTGGAGCGAATTAAGACCAACTGTCTTTTGGCGTACAGAGAGGAAAACTGGCTCAAACAGATTTAGTGAAAGTGCATTCTAAAAAGTGGCACAGCATAAGTCAAATTCAAGTACAAAATCAAGACAGGTACATGAATTTGAGGCATTCTTCACAACTTTTTAGATGCCCCCTTGACTCAACGCCCACACCTTTTTAGTGGGCAAAGTTGAAGCTACTTTATCTATTTGTCTTATGTCATCACAACAAAAAAAAATTGTGTTCTCTCTCAGTTATTTGCTCTTTTTTTTCTCTCTCACTCTACCTATCTATCTTTCTCACTGAATCTAATTCTCTAGTTTTCTCTATTTTCTTTTTCTCACTTACTTGTTCTCTCAATAGAATCCAAATTAGCTGATACGTTGCAATAAAAAATAGTGCTGCACTTTAACACAAATAACAACATAAATCATATACATAAAAAAAAAACAATTATCAATCAATCACATTTCCACATTTCAAAAATATTATTCCAACCACAATCTACTTTTCTGTGCGATACACTTACAATTTAGTGTGCCCCTCCACCCAAAACTGAAAAAACACCACTGTGTTCCAACATGATAAACACCACTCACCACAAACACCAGTTGGGCTCTTACTTTGTTATTTGGACCTAATGTTTTTGTGTTTCAAATATCAGTTTTACCCAATGAGGTTAATCATCACAATCTTACCAGGATAAGGTCCTGTCCTTCCCACAAGGGGTTATATCGATCCATTTTGGAACATCCATTAAAAATAAATGGTAGAAAGAGCTCATTGTGCTAACTGGTTTTAAAAAAAACTTTTATTTAACCACTTCAATATAGGACACTTACACCTCCTTCCTTCCCAGACCAATGTTCAGCTTTCAGCACTCTCACATTTTGAATAACAATTACTCAGCCATACTACACGTTACCCAAACAAGATTTTTATCATTTTTTTCTCACAAATAGAGCTTTCTTTTGGTGGTATATGATCACTGCTGGGTTTTTTTTTATTTTTTTGCAATATAAGTGAAAAAGGAGGGAACATTTTGAAAAAAAAACACTATTTTTTAGTTTGTATTGAAAAATTTTGCAAAAAAGCAATTTTTCTTCATAAATTTGGGCCATAATTTATACTGCTACATGTCTTTGGTAAAAATAATCCAAATTAGTATATATTATTTATTCTCTGTGAAAGTTATAGAGTCTACAAGCTATGGTGCAAATCATTGAAAATTGATCACACCTGATGTACTGACCACCTATCTCATTTCTTGAGACACTAACAAGCCAGGAAAGTACAAATACCCCCAAATGACCCCTTTTATTTTTGGAAAGTAGACATTCCAAGGTATTTCCAAGGTATTTAGTAAGAGGCATGGTGAGTTTTTTGAAGTTGTAATTTTTTTCCCACAATTCTTTGCAAAATTAAGATTTTTTTACACAAAATTGTCATAACAACAAGTTATTTCTCAAACACAGTATATGCATACTTGCAATGACACCCCAAAATACATTCTGCTATTCCTCCTGTGTATGGCGATACCACATGTGTGAGACTTTTACACAGCCTGCCCACATACAGAGGCCCAACATCCAAGTAGCACCTCCAGGTGTTCTACGAGCATAAATTACACATCTAATTTGATGACGGCCTATCACACTTTTGAAGGCCCTGGAGCACCAGGGCAATGTAAATGCCCACAAAATTACCCCATTTTGGAAAGCAAACACCCCAACGTACAATTTATGAGGATTAATGTGTTTTTGAATGGTTCATTTTTTTCCAGAAGTTTTTGGAAAATGTGGGTAAAAAAATTAAAATGCATTTTTTAACACAAAGTTGTCCATTTATAAGATATTTCCAACACATAGCATGTACATGCAATAATGACACCCCAAAATACATTCTGCTACTCCTCCTGAGTATGGCGATACCACATGTGAGACTTTTACACAGCCTGCCCACATTCAGAGGCCCAACATCCAAGTAGCACCTCCATGCGTTCTACTGTCACGTACCTGGTGGTGGAGTCTGTCTTGTGCAGGGAACAACCGCTCTTGCGCACCCGATTCAAGGACCCTTGGTAGTGGGGACAGAGGCCCAAGAGTGCGGGATGGCACGAGGGCTGGAGGGTCACCGATGGTGTAGTGGGGCTCCAGAAGACGTGCAAGTAGAAGGATGGTCGTACAGGCTGGGTTGGCAACAGGCAGGCAGGAAGGTACAAGAGGATCAGGCAAATGGGTAGTCAGAGTCCAAGCAAGGTTCGTTAACGGGCGGGCAGCAGAGGTACAAAGGAGCAGACAATCGGATGGTCGTGGGTAGCCGGGGTTGGTGCAGGTAGCAGAACAGCAGGTCAGGACAAGCCGGGTCAACAGGAGGCAGAACAAACACAGGAACAGGTATCAGGAGCTGAGGCTTACAGGTCGGGAACACTGTAGAGCGAGCAGCACTTGCTCTCAGAAGTCTCCAGGTTTAAATAGGCCCATTTGGCGCCGTTTCCGTTTCCGTGGTGCGCACCACCGCGGAAATGCCAGAATTTGGCCAGGAATTGTTCCTTTCCTAACATCTACATTCATACATTACACATCTAATTTGATGACGACCTATCACATTTTTGAAGGCCCTGGAGCACCAGGACAATGTACACGCCCACAAAATTACCCCATTTTGGAAAGCAAAATGGGGACCACCGTCAGGATCTTGAGGGCCAAAGCCCAACTATCCAGGGGAGGATAGGAGGGAAGGGGGGCAGGGGATGCTCCAACAGGGGTCCAGAGATCGGTTCAGATGGAAATAAATAGCAGAAAACTTGTGACAACTTCCGCTGCTGACCTATTGATTGCTGCGTTACACAATACTTTTGTTTTATCGTCTACAAGCTTGTTGAATTTTATCATTATCTTTGGAATAAAAACAGCCCCTCATCATTGAGGTTTTACACTATGGCAAGTTTTCTGCTCTTTATTTCCATCTGAACCGATCTCTGGACCCCTGTTGGAGCATCCCCTGCCCCCCTTCCCTCCTATCCTCCCCTGGATAGTTGGGCTTTGGCCTTCAAGATCCTGACGGTGGTCGCAGTTGAGGAATCCCGGAGTGTGTGACGTGATTGGATAGGAGCCGGATTTCGGGGACACTACAATTGGTCCATATAGAGGCGTTTTTACATCTTCTCTCTGGTAAGCCTCCACTCTGGAAGGGGTTGGAGTTTCGTACAAGCTGCTGTTTATCACTTCCACCCTGACTGAATTACTTATATTGACTGTGTTTTGGATATTTTTACTCACGTACACTTTTATCCCTTGGTTTACCCTCAAGAGGAACTATTTTGAACATCACCAACCAATTTTCTTCTTCACTTTGGACTCTTTATAGTGGCATTTATTATGTGATTTTATTGTATCTTTGATCACACACAGTGTACACATACATTATTTATTCATTTATTTATTTATTTGTTTGATATAAAGCGTTTATATCACTATTTACATCAATTTTGTTGGAGTTTAGCGCCACCCCTTACATACAATTTCTCATTTACAATTAGTTTAGTCGTTGTGGGTGGCAGCTCACTCTTCACTAGCACTACACTTTACAGCCTAGGGTGGTAATATTGCCTTTATATATTTATAGTATAATAGTTGTCCATATAAATGTGATACCCATTTTGGAAGAGTGGGAATGCCAACTGCCAGACAATTCCAATATATGGTGGACACTAAGGGGGCTGGAGCTGGGAATCTTTGCCTTCGTACACACTAAAGGCATGGACATATCTGGTGGAGCTTTCACAGAGCTTGTTGAGCTTCAATTCATATCTGACCCTCTTACTTGGGATATACTGCTTGATTCCCAACCGGCCTGTGAAATGGTCCAGGGATTTGTCCACAGAGATGTTCTGGTCAGGAATGTAAAGCTCAGCAAACCTCTTGGAGAAAAAATCAATAAGGGGGTGAATTTTATATAACTTATCAAAGTCGGGATGATTTTGGGGGGAGGGGGGCACAGCGTGTTATCACTAAAATGCAGGAAGTGCATTATAATTTCGTAACGGGGCCTGGACATGACACTTGAAAAAATTGGCATGTGGTGGATGGGGTGAGTAGACCAATATGTGTGCAATTCATTCTTTCGCCCATGTTGAGCATCAGGCCTAAATGCAATTTAAAATCCTCCGCGGTTATGGGTCTCCATTCAAAATGGCGGGCATAGCTTGAGCTGGGGTTATGTGCTATAAATTGATGAGCAAAACGATTGGTTTGGTCCACTATGTTTTGGACCAACTCGTCAAGGAAAAATAAATTACAAAAATCAATTTCTGAGAACCCTTCAGTGATGACTTGCATACCTGGCTGTCCTGTGAAAGGGGGGATTGTGGCTGACCCTGTGCTAGAAGACAGCAACAATGGGTTTGCCAAGGCCTCCAGAAGCTGGGTTTGGGCCCTAATTCTTTGGTGCGAAATGCCAGCGCCTGTACTGGGCATTCCCATCTGGGGTCTAGTGCAGTTGGCATTTGCCGATTGGCCATTGGGGTGTCTGGCGCTACTGGTAGCTGCCTGGTCTTCAGTCCATCTTCTTTTAGGATGGACTGCTTCCTCCTCAAATTTGGATGATGATGTACTGCCTTCAACAGGCATGTATTCCAAACCAGAACCAGAATCAGAACTGTGACTGAGCAGCTCCCGCTGCTCTCATCGGTCATGCCTCTTCTGGAGTGTATACTCTTCTTCTGGACATGGTGACAGGTACTCGGACTGGGGACAGGTACTTGGACTGGCGACAGGTACTCAGACTGATGACAGGTATTTAGACTGATGACAGGTACTTGGACTGGTGACAGGTACTTGGACTGGTGACAGGTTCTTGGACTGGGGACAGGTACTCAGACTGGGGACAGGTACTCAGACTGGGGACAGGTACTCAGACTGGGGACAGGTACTCTGACTGATGACAGGTACTCTGACTAGTGACAGGTACTCAGATTGGTGACAGGTACTTGACAGGTACTCTGATTGGTGACAGGTACTCTGACTGGTGACAGGTACCTGGACTGGTGACAAGTACTTGGACTGGTGACAGGTACTCAGATTGGTGACAGGTACTCGGATTGGTGACAGGTACTCTGATTGGTGACAGGTACTCGGACTGGTGACAGGTACTCGGACTGGTGACAGGTACTCGGACTGGTGACAGGTACTCAGATTGGTGACAGGTACTCGGATTGGTGACAGTTACTCAGATTGGTGATAGGTACTCTGATTGGTGACAGCACAACAAACAAAGTCACTGTCCCCCATCTATAACTGGCCACTACAGCAAGGAGCTCTCTGGAAAGGCATATACAGACAAAAGCAAAAAACAAAAAAGGTTCCAAGCTCAACCTGCGGACCAGTCTGCCACCAAGCCAAATTTACCTGTCTAACAGTCCAGCGTTTAAAAGACAGGGGATTGGTTACACACATTTGCAAGTGTATGTGTAAGCTGCAGGCCACGACAAGGCTCCCTGTATACTGCAGACCTAACTCTGTATAAGAGGCTTCACAGTGGAAGCACACAAACAATTGAATGGATAGATGAAGGACAGGTGACTGGAGGAGCCCAACCCTCCTTAAAGGTACATGACCAGACACCCAGGTACTTGGTGACAGGTACTTGGATTGGTGACAGGTACTCTGATTTGTGCCAGGTACTCCGACTGGTGACAGGTACTCTGATTGGTGACAGGTACTTGGACTGGTGACAGGTACTCTGATTGGTGACAGGTACTCTGTTTGGTGACAGGTACTAGGACTGGTGACAGGTACTCGGACTGGTGACAGGTACTCTGATTGGTGACAGGTACTCGGATTGGGGACAGGTACTTGGACAGGGGATAGGTACTCTGATTAGAAACAGGTACTCTGATTGGTGACAGGAACTCTGATTGGTGACAGGTACTCAGACTGGTGACAGGTACTCTGATTGGTGACAGGTACTCTGATTGGTGACAGGTACGCTGACTGGTGACAGGTACCCCAGATGGGGTGACAGGTACTCCAGATGGGGTGGCAGGTACTCTGATAAGCTTACAGACAGGTACTCAGAGGATGCTGACAGGTACTCTGATGAGCTCAGACAGGTACTCTGATGGGCTGATGATGACAGGTCCGAAGGAAAATGTCCGAAGGAAAAGCTTCAACCCCGATCGCCACGGTGCATGCCCCCGGGGGCGCGCACGGGGATAAACAACATTGCCAGAAGTGACCGGCTGTGATAGGACACAGCCGGTCACATGGTAAAGACCCAAGATGGGGAGTGCACCTTGCCGGTGTATTATTACAATACACTGGTAAGGAATTGGTTAAAAAACAATTAGAAACGCAAACTGTTAAAATCCACATTGCACTTTGTTGTAATATTATGTGCCTACAACTGTTCACCCATCTTGCACCACTGGATGCTAACATCCCTCATTACTCAGTACTCTGGACTTGCTTCACGAAAGTGCCATCAGTGGCATTGTGATCATATATGGATGGAAAGGAGCGCCCAAGACAAGAACGTAAAAGCTACAACTTTGAATTTTATTTGGTTTGAAGACCAGTAGAAATAAGCCAACACGTTTCGGGGGTCCAACACAATCCCCCTTCCTCAGGGCTATTGGAGACAAAGACAAAATAGTATTCATACACAACATTGTCACAATTTTGTAAAAGATTCAAATGATATATAAAAATAATAATAAAAACTGTATGTACATACGTTCGTAAAATTTGTATAAATAATTTAACATTAGTTATTACTTTATAAAGTATAAGAGAGAAAAAAAAATTCCTGTCATTGCAAAAATAGATAGAATAGGATATATAAGAATATCTTTCTTTTTTATCTTTTTTACTTTCTTTTTTAGTTCCCAAAAGGCAAAGGTCTTACTTGAGAAAGAAGAAGAAAAACATTTTGAGATTGAATTAAAATTAAAAGAACATTTCCTTTAAAACCAAAAATGACAAAATGGTAGAGTTACTATGAAACTTTACTGACCTGCTGATTAATGATTAAAACTTCGGATGCTTGCCCTTTTGGAGTAAAGATCTGTAAGGGGAGATTTGAAGATCTAAGCACCCGGAATCAGCTGAGAGGGATAACTATACAATGTGGATCCCCAGCATGAACTTGGGGCCACAGGGCAGCTATCATCTGGCTGATGCTCCCAATGCGACCTGTAGCTGGGGATCAGAGTGAACGGAGACAGGCCGCCAATTGGGTGAGCACTCTGCTTGGAACCAAAACGGCGCAGCTGTCTGCACCTTGGCAGCGCGCCTTTTCCGTACAAGGAGGTAAATGCTTGGAGGGGCGGGAGATCCACCATCCGCCAATGCGGTGAGTCTGAGTGCCTGCAGCCACAGGGGGACCCATGGGAAGGGGGGAGAGAGGGAGGGGATAACAATGGGGGAAACACTGGCCTGATGTATTTCCAAAATGGCATCCTCGGATATGGATGTTCGTGCTGCCCTATTTAAGCAACACATGGGTTGAGCTATCAGAGTGGGAGGAAAAACCCGGCTTGGGCAATACCGGACCAGGGTGTCAACCCAAATGTAAGCTATAAGCTGAGATAACTTTCCTATTGGCTCAAGATGCTCATATCGTTAAGGAGAGAGAAAGGGTCCTAATGGGAGGTGTGTGAAAAATGGAGATTGGGCAATATTAGCGCTGTAACTATCTGGTACCCCTCCCGATGAACAGGGGGATGCCAACAGTAGTCCACCCCAAATGCCCACATATCTATATTTGGTGCTAGGAGATGGTCTAAGGTGGTGATACGGCTGGGTGGGGGGGGGAGGGAGTGGACAGTTGGGAGGAATAGGGGGATGGGATCAGATGGGGTGGAGTGGGAGTTTGGTGAAATGAGAGTTTAATGAATGGACCTCCCAGGTGTGGCAATGGATGATGGTGTAGAGGGGGGACGTAGAAAGGGGATGAGGAGCAGATCCCTAAAAAGGTGTTGGAAACTGGGGCTGCCTGAGGGGTGCATTGAATAAAAAAATATATATATATATTTAAAAAAAAAATTTAATTTTTTGAAAAAAAATAATAATTTTTTGAAAAAAAAAATGTTTTTTCTTTTTCTTTCCCCTTTCCTTTCTCCCTCTTCTTTTCTGAAAATGGGTTCCTAGTAGGATTCGATTGTCTCGTTGAGTCCATTCGGGTTTAGAGTGTTTAACTGGTGAATCCAATATGATTCTCTCTGACATAATCTTGTAAATCGGTTATAGCTGATGGATTCTGGAATCTGTTCGATGATTGTAGCTGTGATCAGCTGTGGGCCGCGGTGATGAAATAGGGAAAAATGAGGAGACACGCTATGTTCCCAAATACCATTCTTGATGTTGAATCTGTGTTTGTTGAATCTCTGTCTGAAGGTTTGAATCGTTCTCCTGACATATTGGAGATCACAGGGACAGGTTAATATGTAGATTACATGATCAGAGGAGCAATCCAAATGGGAAGTGATTGGCCAAGTTTTCATCTGGCTCTTCGATTGAAAGGTGCAATTTCCGTTAGTTAATATAGAACAGGAAAGGCATCTGGAGTGCTTATGTCTAAAGCAACCTGCATCTTTCGGAGGCAGTGAATCAGGACGGTTTAGCGGTAATCTGCTGGGAGCTATATGATTCTTGATGGTTTTAGCTCTCTGAAAGATCAGTCTCGGTTGAGGGGGTAGCGTGGATCTAAGGAGCGGGTCGGACTGTAGGATATGCCAGTGTTTTGTGAGAATGTTCTTGATCTGATGGTGATCTGTATTGTATTTTGTGATAAAGTTACTCTGTAAGCATGAATTATCTGGAGCTTTTGCCGAGGACGGTTTTAAACATTCATCTTGTGACATATTTAGAGCTCTCTTATATGCTCCTTCGATCAGCTCCTCAGGGTAACCTTTCGCCTTGAACCTTGCTTTAAAGATTTGAGACTGCTCAAGGAAGTCCACGTTGGTCGTACAGTTCCTTCTTAGTCTTTTGAATTGTCCAAAAGGTATATTTTTTAGCCATGGTTTATGATGGCAGCTTTTGAAGTCCAGGTAGCTATTGCTATCCACTTTTTTGAAGAAGTTGGTAGTAGCGACTGTACCATCTTTATTATCCATTAATAGAGATGTCGAGACAATCAATCTTAAACGGGTGTGTTTGGTATGTAAAGGTGAGGCCCCATTCATTCAGTGGCATTGTGACATCATCTAATCCTCAGCCCTACCAGGTTACATCAATATGACTTCAGAAGAGGTCCTGATGAAGCACTGCATTTATTATTTTATTGAAATTGACTTTAAGGGTGTAATACACTATTGGTGCATGGTAGCTTTACTGGTTCCTTGGAGAATGGAATAGGTGCAGTGCAGATGAATATAGAAAGAATTTTGGGCATCAGCTAATATGTTAGCATTGTCAAAACAATAGAGAATTAATTATTTACTATGTTTATTGGAAATGGTTGAGGTCAAATTAATAACCCTTAGGACAGTATTTACAGGTTTAGAATACTTTAAATGTACTAGAAATTGAGTCCAGAAATGTTATCAGGTAAAGGGATAATATATAATATAGGTGGATAGCAGTTATATAAGATTGATATATATACAGGGTTGGGCCATTTATATGAATACACCTTAATAAAATGGGAATGGTTGGTGATATTAGCTTCCTGTTTGTGGCACATTAGTATATGTGAGGGGGGAAACTTTTCAAGATGGGTGGTGACCATGGCGGCCATTTTGAAGTCGGCCTTTTTGAATCCAACTTTTGTTTTTTCAATAGGAAGAGGGTCATGTGACACATCAAACTAATTGGGAATTTCACAAGAAAAACAATGGTGTGCTTGGTTTTAACGTAACTTTATTCTTTCATGAGTTATTTACAAGTTTCTGACCACTTATAAAATGTGTTCAATGTGCTGCCCATTGTGTTGGATTGTCAATGCAACCCTCTTCTCCCACTCTTCACACACTGATCGCAACACCGCAGGAGAAATGCTAGCACAGGCTTCCAGTATCCGTAGTTTCAGGTGCTGCACATCTCGTATCTTCACAGCATAGTCAATTGCCTTCAGATGACCCCAAAGATAAAAGTCTAAGGGGGTCAGATCGGGAGACCTTGGGGGCCATTCACCTGGATATGCAAAATTGCTACATGATGATGTGTTTCCCTCTTTATGCACTGAAGCTGGCACATTCCCTGAGTTTTTCCAGCAAGATGGTGCACCA
>BLSH010329016.1:261095-277819 GCA_018402905.1 Glandirana rugosa
CCTGTTCCTTAACACACCCCCACTCTTCTTTCACTTAAGGGACGGACAATCCAATCGAACAGAGGTCTACAGACATCTGGAGACAAGCTAACCTAACAGGCAGGGAATTCACTTTCTTCTCACCCCCACACAATTCCTTGTCCAGAATTGACTACATTCTGGCCAACCCCGAATTCGCCGAATATAAGGCTTCCCCCCTCATCTCAGACATCACCATTTCGGATCATGCCCCCGTATCGATAGAGGTTCCAGGCCTGACCAACCCAAACCCAGTAAAAATCTGGCGTTTCCCTTCCTACCTAGCACATAATCAAATACTTAGCAGTACACTCCAAGACGCATGGTCAGACTACCTAGACACAAATGCAATTCACGCTTCTGACCCTACTCCACTTTGGGAAGCGGGAAAAGCAGTCATTCGAGGGAGAATTATTTCCTTTGCCTCGGCCCACAAGAAGAAAGTGAAGCGGGAATACACCTCTGCGAGCTCCGCATTGCGGGACGCCCAGGCGAAGCTCAATCACCTAAACTCTCCAGAAAATAGGGAGACCTGGCGCAAAGCCAAGACTCTATTTGACTTGTGGTCGGAGGAACAGGAAAAACTACACCGCTCCATCTCAGACCTTCACTTCCACAAATACGGAAACAAACCTGGTAAGCTCTTGGCGCGGCTGTGCAAGGGCGGCTACACTCCCTCGCATATAGCTGCGCTAAAGGATGTCCATGGGAATCTTATCACATCCCCTAAAGGGATAAACAAGGTGTTAGAACAGTTTAATGCCTCCCTTTATGGCCCTGACACTATAGACGAGCCAACGGCTTTACGGTTTCTCGACCAAATTGCTCTCCCCTCTCTCACCCAATCCCAATTAGACAGCTTGAATGCCCAAATTACTCCAGAAGAAATTACACAGGCAATAAAATCTCTATCCCCTGGCAAAGCCCCGGGCCCAGACGGCTTCATCTCAGAATTTTACAAGCTGACTGCCAACACTCTTTCACCCACACTTGCCACAGTCTTTCAACACATCCTGAATGGTGCCCCGTATCTCCCCTCTGGTATCAGGCGTATATCAAGCTCATCCCAAAAAAAGATAAAAACCCCACAGAACCTGGCTCATATCGCCCAATCTCCCTGCTAAATCTGGACTCAAAGTTACTCTCCAAAATCATGGCACGTAGACTGGCCACCATAATGCCTACCATCATTCACCCCACCCAAGCAGACTTTACACAAGGTCGCTCAGCAATCTCAAACATCAGAAAGGTCCGTACGGTTCTGGAACTCTCGGGGACTGGGTCGGCCTCAGGGAACGCAATAGTAATGCTAGACGCTGAAAAAGTGTTTGACAATGTGAGCTTCCACTGGCTGCGCCTGGTCCTCGAGAGATTCGGCTTCACGGGCCCGTTCGTGCATTTAGTTTTGACCATGTACGCTCACCCCTTCGCACAAGTTATAGCGGACGGACACATATCAGATAGGATCACATTACACAAGGGTACAAGGCAAGGCTGCCCCCTATCCCCCCTTCTTTTTAATTTGGCCTTGGAACCCTTATCCAGATACCTCCTTTCCCAACCTTCACGGAGTCAAAGTAAGCACTACCGAACTCAGAACTGCAATGTTTGCTGACGATGTGCTGATATTCACTTCGGACCCCAGGCCAGACATCTCTTGTATACAACAAATCTTTACTCACTTCAAACAGTGCTCAGGGCTCAAGATAAATTTTACAAAAAGCGAAATGCTACCTCTTTTTCATGGTCGTCACGCCTCATGGGCGATCAATTCCCCTTTCCAAATTGCCCATAACCACATAACATACTTAGGGATAAAAATAGGCAAAACCCCGCATTCACTCTATCGGCTTAATTTCTCACCAGTGATAAGCAAACTTGTAAATCAACTAGATAGCTGGGTAAACCTCCCCCTTTATTTCTTTGGCCGCTGTCACCTTTATAAGATGGTATCATTCCCTAAACTTCTATATCCGCTCCAAACCATCCCACTCCTACTTAAACACCTTGACCTTCAAAAACTCCAAGCTGTATCCAAATTCATTTGGCAAAACCGCAAACCCAAAATTGCACTACAGAAACTGTTTCTACCCAAACACGAAGGCAGGATTAACATGCCAAATACACGATTATACAATTTGTCTTGCCTCTTAAGAACTGGTCTGGACTGGATTACACATAATTCCCATTATTTGAACTACGACCTCGAAACCCAAATGGCGGCCCCCTTTGACCTTGTGGCTCTATGCCATTGTGAACCTAAACTCCTCCCACCATCGATCAAATACAATTTGTTGATCAGAGACACTGTTGTAACCTGGAGAGAGATAAGGAAAAGATTAGGGGTCCCACACCAGATCTCCAACCATCTACCAATTAAGGGTCATCCCCTCTTCCCGCAGGCAATTCACAACCCCATATTTAATGAATGGTCTGCACAAGGTCTCACCCGCTTCTCCCAGATGTTCGACCCCACTTCCGGTTCTCCGATCCCTTTTGCAAGTCTAACAAACAAATTTAACCTGTCCCCCCATCACCACCTTTATGCCTGTCAAGCGATCAGCTTTGCAACCAAGCTATGCCCTCAAAAAACAGAGCGTTTTAGGTTTGCTCTAACGGATACGTTCACTGAACTACGAACCTACAAAATCTCACACCTATATAAACCGCTCTCGTCCGCAGCTGCCAAACCTCTTCAGGGCAGTCTACTTTCTGCTTGGAATAAAGACTTGGGTCTTGCAGATGCCGCCACCCATATACTGCGAGGGTACAACCTGAACAGGACCTTTGTCACCAATGAGTTTTGGCGAGAACAACAATTTAAAATCATGCACCGAGCATATGTCCCTTACCAGAGAAACAGCAATGACATCACCAAACAAACCTGCTCTTGGTGCACAGAACTTCAACCTTCGCTTCTGCACCGGCTCTGGTCATGTCCCCGAATCTCACATTTCTGGAGGCAAGTCGAACAGCTAGCAGTGTCAGTGATGGGACTACAACCTCATGAAGATCTGCAGCTGCTTCTATTTGAATCATATCACACATTCACAGAGCTTCACCCCCAACACCTTAAGACGATTATGGATAAACTACAGTGGTTACTTACACTCTACTTGATCGCCAGGAGAGCCATCCTCAGACAATGGGTCTCTCCCAACCCCCCCACAGTCAAATCAACTCAACAGGAACTATTAGCTCTCTTAAAAAAAAAGAGAGCCTGGATCTTGGGTCGCCCCAACCTGAGAAGCCTCCTTCGGACCAACGCGCCAGGAATTGGTTCTACCATAAATGGGGCAAGTTCATTGCAAATCTCCCGCCGGAAGACTTTATAGCCTCTATGTCCCTAAAAAAAAATTTGATGATAATCCTCCTCTATGAATATGACGAGCACGTATCAAACCTCACTCCCCCCCCCTGTAAGACATGATTCCAAGCCATGACCCTTCCTAGATGGACCACCTAGTCTCCCTCGATCTTCGGATGAACAATTCTTCTTAAAACAGTCCCCAATTCCAATACTCTTGATGTACACTCTAACCCCCTTCATCTGCCTGGATATGTATACTTGACCTGGCAAATGTACTGCTGGACTATGGACACCTGGACTACCCCCCTCTCCCCCCCTTGCTTCTGTTCCCTCCCCCCTTAACCATTCTTTGTAGTTAAATACCCAACTTCCCACAACACACTTGGGAGAACAAAGGAATACAATTCCTCTCAGACTTCTACCACGAAGGCACACTTAAATCCTTTACCACCCTCACCCGCAAATATGATATCCCTCCTATGGATTATTTTAAATATGTGCAAACCGCACATTGCCTACTGAAAAACCCCAACTTGATGATACACACCCACCGCAACATAGGCACTTACTTCTTAGCAAAACAGCACAACCTTAAAGGTATTACACTCTTTTATGATCTATTAGGCGCTAAAAGCATATTTTCCAAACTACCTCCACTGACCTCTTGGGAAGAAGACTTAGGCACCACCTTTACCACTTCCCAGTGGATCTCAGCCTTTAAGGCCCCATACAAAGCCACCCAAGCATCTAACCTGCGGGAACTAGGCCTTAAACTAAACTTAAGGTGGTACATCACCCCCTCCCGGATTCACAAATTTGTCCCCTCCACAGCACCAACCTGCTGGAGGAACTGTGGGATGACAGGCTCCCTCCTACATATTATGTGGAGCTGTAACAAACTCCACCAATACTGGTTAGAAGTCTTTACGCTTATACAGAATGTAACTAAAATGAATGTAACCCCATCACCAGAATTAGCCATTCTAAATATATCTTTTTCCTAAACACGTAAGGCCACTGATCACCCACATCTTATTAGCAGCAAGGTTATCAATAACGAAACACTGGAAATCAGCTGACATACCCCATATTAACAAAGTGACATCTCTAACACATATCCACGGATCTTATGAAAGAATGTTCACAGCATCAACAGGTAGACTAGCTACATCTACAAAAATATGGTTGATATGGTTTAATGACAGTGATATAACATATGCAGTCTAACAGCCACAGGTTAGCTTGGATGCCATGATTTTGCTGACCAGTCCAAGCAGCCCTCAATATAGACTTGGTTATGTGTTTATTACTTATATGACATCATATGTTTGATCATGGAGACCTAGGGGAGGGGACTCCCCCCTTCTCTCCTCTCTGCCACAGCTTGTTCCCTTATGGGGTGGCGGAGGGGAGGGGGGCATCGCACCCCCACAGAGGTCCAACATCTAAGGTATGAATGCTTACTCTTCTGGAAATGTTGTACTTATTATCCTAGCAAGTTTATGGAAGATACCTAAATGTCAATATCTTGTCAAATGCAATATCCTCTGATCTTGATTGTTCCTAATCCATGTATGTTTTCTGAAGTAAAATAAAAAAAACACTTGAACATGAAAAAGAAATGTTTCAGTATACAGGTTGACTCCACTCAGGATGTTGGAATCGTAGATCAAGCAACAGTGATTGTGAGATACGTAAAAGGTGAGGAGATTAAAGAACCGCTTGTGGCGATTCTCCCTGTTAAAGATGCTACTGGAAAAGGATTTCATGAACTTCTAATGTCCTGTTTTGATGTACTTGGATTAGATTTCCAAAAAATTGATGGGGAATCATTTGATGGTGCAGCAAATATGAGGAGTGAGTATGTGGGACTATGTGCACAGATCGCAAAGGTAGTGCCAGATGCGGTCTATATTTGGTGCTATTGTCATATCCTTAATCTGTGTGTCTCAGATTGCTGTCAAGTATTGGAAGCAAAAACATGTTTTGGTCTCCTAAGTTGCTTGGCAAACTTTATTGGAGACTCCCACAAGAGAATGAATATCTGGGAAGATCAACTGGATAAAAGACATGGACAGGAAAAACTTTTAAAGTTACAAAAACTTGGAGAGACAAGATGGTGGGCAAAAGAAAATGTCCTTAACTGGATTTTTGGTGAGAAACATTCTCTTTATTTAGACACCCTTGAAGTTTTATATGTAATTTCCCAGAGCAACTTGTTTGAATCAAAAAACACTTCTGAGGCCTCATTCCTTTTTCACAATCATTGTCAGTTCAGGACTATCTTAACAGCAAACATGTTTTTGCAGGTTTTTGATGTTATAGGTCCAGTGTCAAAATATCTACAAACCAGTGGCCTTGATTTTATGGAAGCATGGCAATGATCAAATGTGCTGTTGAGCAACTGAAAAAATAGATTTCAGCAATCTAAAACAAAAGGCTGAACACTTTGCAATAAAAACAAATGAGTTGATGGATGAAAGTGATGTTCTCAGCTCCTTGGAAGTTGAGACTATGCTTCCAGTATCACGAAAAAAAAACGCTTGGCTGGAGAATCTTCACGTGATGAACGACCTGAAGATGAAATGCAATACTTTCGAGCTAGTGTGTTCAGACTAATTCTAGACCAAATAATACAAAACTTAACAGAGAGATTTTCAGAAAATAAGCAATTGGTCATGGATTCCCACTACTTGGATCCTTGCACTTTTCTGAAAATTAGGACAGATCCCAAGTGTCAATGCTTCTATTCTAGATGGAGGGGCACTAGAGAGAATTTCTAAGTTGGCCAGAGTAAATTAATGTTCTCTCAAAATTGAATTAATACGTTTTGCCAACGTATTTCCTAGTCTTACAGCATGTCTTTCTGAAGATGAGACACAGAAAGTGGAAATAATTCTTGATGATGATGATGAGGAGGAGGAGGAGGATGATGACAATGACAGGATTTCCCCTACTAACAAACTAGTTGGGGTACAAAAGGAATAACAGTGTGGTTCTTGCAGGCAATGCTTTGTTGCTGTCGCAGGTTGTTGCTAAGATACAACCTTTATTCTGCAGCTTATGAAAATCTTTCAATCACCTATGAGTATCTGTTGACCCTTTCTTTTATGCAAGTATCATGTGAGAGAACATTCAGCAAGTTGAAAATCATCAAGAACCGACTTTGAGCCACAAGGGGACAATAACTGCATTATGCCCTAATGCTCATGTCAGTGGAGAGAGATCTTCTGGAACTGGTCTAGTTTCCTGCTGTATTGGAAATTATTTGTCAAAGTTCTTCCTTGATGAGGTCTTTGCTAACTGTTTGAACAAATATTTAGTTTAAAAGTTTTATACAGATATTTCTTTGGCTTCTGTATTTTTAAAAAAAAGTTAAGTGAGGTTTATCCATATCCCTAAATGTATCACATATTCTTTAAGTGTATAGTGTACATACATTGCTTTCATTTGTTAAAACTGTAGATTTTATTTTTATTAAAGTGTTACTAAACCAACAGCAGTAAAATTAGTCTATGTGTGCAGAATAGCCTGCTTGTTATACTCACTGTGGAACTTAAGGGACTAATCCTCTGTATTGTGTAAAAAGGCTCTTTGATCCTGTATGGACAGATCCCCTCCCCCTCCTACAGGGTCTCTCTTGACAAGGCCAGATAACACACAGGGTAGTACTGCTGCACATGCTCAGTTTTGTTTTCTATTGCTGGAGAGAATATTTCCTGTTTGAGCTAAGCTTTTCAGGTCACATAATATTGACATCACACATGTGGGCATGTATACAGATCCTTAATGACAGCCCTGTCCCTCCCTCCTCCATGCCCAGTAACTAAAAAAGAACACAGTGGGTGGGATGTCACATCTTTATTTTGTAGATGATCCACCTCCCAAAACAGCATGAGGACACAGGCTGTAGTGGAAATCTCTTCCACCTATACATTCAGCACCCTGCTGTTTATCATGTTACAGTGGTATACAGATTGGCCAAAATAGTATATAGTGGCAGTATTTTAATGTACTGGATTTAGTAACATTTTAAGCCTTAGTTGTTGTTATTAAAATTAAAATGCCACATTGTATCATATTTGTCTTGCTTCATAACATCAATATCCGTTCTAAAACCAGGTGGGCAAGGATGGTGAGCCGATTCGGTGGTTCAATGAGCCACTTGAGTGGACTTGCCCCCCAGGCCTTAGGCTGCCAGCCCTCCCCTGGATGAACTCCATGCCCAAGAGGGTTAAGGCAGTGCTGGAAAATAATGGTGGTCACACAAAATATTGACACTTTGAGCCCAATTTGGACATTTGTACTCACTTTTGTTGCCAGCGGTTTAGACACAATGGCTGTGTGTTGAGTTATTTTGAGGGGGCAGCAAATTTACACTGTTATACTCACTTCTTTACATAGTAACAAAGTCTTATTTATTCAGGGTTGTCACATGAAAAGATATAATAACTTATTTACAAAAATGTGAGGGGTGTACTCACTTTTGTGAGATACTGTATATACAGTATCTCACAAAAGTGAGTACACCCCTCACATTTATGTAAATATTTTATTATGTCTTTTCATGTGACAACACCGAAGAAAGTAGTAAGTGTACAGGTTGTGTAACAGTGTAAATTTGCTGGCCCCTCAAAATAACTCAACACACAGCCATTGATGTCTTCTGTTTTCTCCTGCCCCATACCAAACCTCATCCTCATTGAAGATTGTAATTTAAGGTTACAATAAGTATAGGAAATAGACAATGTTACACAGGAAACCCCATGATCCAGATCCCTGGCTTTCAACCATACGAATGTAGTATTTTTCCTGAAATGCCTCAATTAGGAAAATACCACAAAATGGAAGCTAGATGAAGCTGATGATCACCATAATAAGAAAAATATGGTCAGAATTCATGAGGGCTGAGTAAAGGTTTGAGACATTCATCCAGAAATATTTTTTTTTACAAATGGAGGTCCTAATGCTTACACCTACAAGTGTTTTTTATTTTATTTAGAAAACTGATAAAACATTAAAAAAAAACAGCAAAATATATTACTGGTAATCTATCTGATATTATGACAAATAACAAAAAACAATATTAACAATAAACTTAAGAAAACCTAAAAATCCTCCCTTGAAGAGGGGTTGTGCCTACGCTGTGAGGGTTAACCGCTCATTTATGTCTAGGGGACTTGGTAAAGCATTTTTAATTACTAAATGCTTCTCTACACTGCTAGACTAGACCCCGACAGCCTCTCCCAATGAATGTCTTTTGATATTATCAAGACAAATGTAGGGACCATAGCCCTGAATTGGACATGATGACACTGAGGAACAGTCCACCGTCAAGCACTTTCTGCCAAGAGAGCAGAGGATACTGTAAGTAAAACTACTTATCCTGTAGCACCAGTTAAATAAACATAATTGCTATACCATTATCCCCTGTAACTGGGCATATTTATGTAATTCTCTTTGTGAAAGCATTTCCTTGAATTTAATCTTTGCATTGGATGACCTGTGTGTGATCTAGGCTAAGCTCAATTATCTATTTTTTCCAACAGTGTCTTAGAAAAATTTTAAATGAAAGTACACGTTATCAGTATTACTAAAAGAAAATAAATATTATTTATCATGCTATAGGTAGAAAATAAATATTAACATTTTTTTAATCATTAATAAATTTAACTTTTGAAAATGAAATGTCATGCACTAATTGAAGCATTCTTTGTTTTACCATATATATTTAATTTTAGTGGACACATTTTTAATAAAAATGTTTTACTTTCCCAGTAGCACCACAGCCTGGCCTGTAAATACTTTTTTTAACTACCTTTCACAACTGCTTGTCAATTGCCATAGAATCGATCCATGGAGGTGGAATCAAAACCTCAGAATTTCCAGATGTTAGGCACAGTCTGTGTTGTTCCCCACACTTGCCCAATGTCATTATTGTGTTGTCTTTGTGCTCATCGCCTTTTCTTTTCTGCATAATGCTACTGTGAAGTTATTTTTCTTTCAGTTAGTTATCCATACATATTATATTGTGGCCTGTGTAGTCCAATGAATGCGGACTTAGTGTAGTCTAGTAGGAGTTAAAAGGCAGAAACTTCTTCTTTCACCAATTCCTTATCTTTTCCTGCAGTTGAAGCAGTTGGTAGGGGTAAGAATTGTACATAGATAAACCTGTAAACAGGAGACATATCATATTGAGCTGACTAGAAGTTATAAAAATACTATTTCATATTAAATTCTAGCAAAGTGCTGTTATCTTTGTTGTGAAGCAAAAAATCTCAACTGTATTGCTTTGACTTACTTTTTTCACATTATATCTGCGAAGGTTCTTGTTTATTCAGGCTAGTAGTAGTACGGTAAGTCACATTCATCTGGACTTGTCCTGTAATATTGAAGATGTTTTGCAGCTTATCCAACCCAGTTGACATTTAAAAAACAAGGTGGGGATGGTGACTGACACCTAAAAAAATGCAGCGTAGGGTCTCCCCAAAATCCATGCTAAAACCTTTGGGTTTGGTAGGGTTTTTAAAGGGAGCCCCACACAAAAGAAAGAAACAAAAAAAAAAAAAATGGCACGGGCCCCTTACAAATCTTTTAGCAGCCCCTTAGGGTCTGGTATGAATTTCAACAGGAACCTAACACAAAAAAAAAACAATAAAAAAGCATGTCCCCCACCTAAAATCCACACCAGAGCCTTATCCAAGCATATAGTGTGGTGGGCCAGGAAAGGGGGAGGTGAGCATGCCATTGTCACTCAAACCATGCCGGGCCACATTCCCTCAACATGGGAAAAATATCTTGCTGGAGGGGGTTCTCCCTGGCAAAGTACCTTGTCCTCATGTTGATGAGGACAAGGACCTCTTCCCCACAAACCTGGCCAAGTGGTTGTGGGGGTTTGCTAAAGGAAGGCTTATTGGAATTTGAAAGTCCCCTTGCAGGGGGCCTGCAGATATCTGACTGCCTTTATGACCAAAGTATCCATAGTCATTTGCTTACAAATAGAATGAAGCAACTGGGAACTGTCATTTACCTGCAATTAAGACAGCACTTTTTTATTTTCCAAATGTCAATTTTTCTGTAGTAGGTTGTATACAATGTCCAGATGCACCATTTCACATGCAGGTTTAGAGCATCAACCAAGCATGTTATTTAAAGAAATTTAGCATTTTTAGTGCTTCTCTTTAAGCATTATTAAAATCACTGCTCCCCATTGAACAGAATTAAAAAAAAAACAACCTATGCATTGGTAGGGCACAGCCCAGCTCCCTATGCCCTTTGCTTGAGAATCCCTTGATTAGTAGCCTAGAACACAGATTCACATTCAGAGGGGTTCAGATTCAGCACTCAGACTTGCTAAAGTTTGCTGAATGTACCCCAAAGTGAACCCAGGTATATTCAGCTCATCACTAGTGCAGCATAGTCTGCAACATGTGATAACAATTTTTACATGACTGAAGGTGTGAAATGTCAAATCACTGAAAGATATGTGGATAACAGATCGTGGCAAAGACTCCCACCACTATTTAGGAATGTATTTCTATTTTGATGTAGACTTCTTAAAAACCAGCTAACATCCGTGTCCAAAATGTGTACCCCACTGTCCTAAACAGAATGTACTTTGTACTTTTTCCTTAAAGTGGATATAAACCCTCACATATACCCAGTGAAGTGAACAACCACAGATGATACACAGGGATGAAACAAATCCTCCTATATACGTTTCACATGCATATCTGTTGTCTTCAGCTTTATATACTGTTTAGAAAGTGCACATTGTTTTAGAATTTTCTCTTCCTGATTTCTCTCTTGGAGGGGATTATTGTGAGACACTGTGAGACAGGAAAGGCACACACCCCCTCCCCACACATGCAGAGGTTGTCTGTGTATAGTTTAGCAGTGTGGTAATCTATTAATAACAGCCTCCCCTGACACACACAATTTTATCTTCCATCTCAGTGAGCTTGTCAAAATTTATCAGGGTGATAACAGAGGAATGGAGCAAGACAAAGCTACGAGACTCAGTGCTTTGAAGAGAGATAACAAAACACTGCAAATAGATGTGCCCAGCTCAAATTTCATGAATCAGGTTTACATCCACTTTAAGATTACAGTACCTAAAGGCAACCAAAGTTGCAACCAAAACAGCAATAGCATCCAATGGGGATGCTTGTCCATATGACAAATATCTAAGAGGGGATTTCCTTCACATTGGAAAGATATTCTCCTATTTCCTAACAAATCTACCGTCTTCTCCTTAAGAAGACACATATGGCAAGCAGTGGTTTTTGGCCTCCCCATGCTATAAAATAAACATTTTTGGATTTATATTGTATATACTTAAAAGTGTAAGCCAGGATGGAGAAAAAAACCTTTTGCAGTACTTCCCTGCAATATTTTCCCATGTCCCTATGATTTATTCATTAAAAGACCTTGCAAGTACATTAATTATACAATAATTCTTGTTGATCTGTCACAAATACATTTTGTTCTGTTCTGGGCTGACAACACCTAGCATTTTTGTGGACTATCATTGGCCCTGCCCAGTTTTCTCTTTCCAAACTACTTAGACCCATCTTCACCTATCTTCATAACATAAAGGCTAATAATTATATAGTCCCAAGATAATACATGGGAGGGCTAATTACTATGCCTAAGGAAACACAGACAGTGAGTGCTAGACACAGGGCAGATCTAAATTTCATGACATGGTCATCGGACTTTGTCTTTTGCACCTATCAAACAGATATAACAAACTGCTTTTCAAGCATGTGTTGAGCAGACCAAAAGGAAACCAATAAGGGAAGTTTATGGTTATAATTAGCATAACCCCTTGCCGACCACTCACAGTACTTTTATTGCAGGGGGCCAGCACAGGCAGGCTGGATCAGGTACATGTACGTGACCAGCCTGCTCCGGGTTAGGGGCATGCAGCATGCCACCCCAGCAACCGATGTGTCCACCAGACAATCACATGTTCACAATGTCAAGCTGTTATGAATGAATTCAATCATAACAGCTGTGTTTCATATGCTGTGATTGGCTCACAGCTAACACATGGTACCTGAGCCAATCACAGCACCCTGTACCATGTGATTAGCTGTAGTCAATCACATATTACTAGTAATCACAGCTGTCATGAATGTAACCCAATGTTGAAAACATTGCTATTACAATGATCATCATTGTGACAGCAAACAAAGAGTAAAAAATAAATAAATAAATAAAAATCCTTGATCAGCCCCTCAGAGTAGTACAGTGTTACTATGGTGATGAAAGTATGTAAAAAATAGGAAAACATGGAAAAATGTTAAAAAAAAGAAAAAATGTTTAAAAAATTAATAAAACAGTATGAAATTGTTTATTTTTTCAACATACTGTCACCAGTCAGTGTCCCTGATCATTGACACACCAATCATTTGATGACACTGTACTGAACTGGTGACAGTATGTACAAACATTGTAAAGGAAAAATACACATTTTATTTAATTTCTTAATTTTCCAAAAATTGTGACAAAAAATTACAACTTAAAAAAAACTTGCCAAGCCTTTTACTAAATACCTCAGACTGTCTACTTTCTGAAAAGTGGTAATTTAGGGGTCATCTGTACTGCCCTGGCATTTTAAGAGCTTTAGGAACAGTACATCAGAATTGATCGATTTTTAAATACTGTATATATACCATAGTTTGTAGACGCTATAACTTTCACACAAATCAATTAATATACACTTTGTGTACATTATTGCATGACTGCACAATTGCCAAAATGCCCTGGTCATGAAGTGGAAGAACTTTCCAGAGCTGAGGTGTTTAAGGTATTAAATTCTAATTGTTCACACTGCAGGTGAGTTGTACTTTGAAAAGTCCCACATGCTGCATTTTCGGTGCACTTTTTCAAAAATTGTTAGTCAATGGGAACACAAAGGAGATCTAAATAGTATCAGTGTGAAAGGGTCCTTAACCACTTGCTGATATAGCTATAGCTGAATGATTGTTCTGAGAGGCCGTCATATGATGGCCTACCATGATTGAGTCTGGAGGACACTGCTGATCACAGATTGAGGTAAAGAGCCAATCAGGGCACTGATTATTAGTGTCCTGATTATCAGTGCAGAACAGCATATTACAGTGCACACATGCAAAAATGGTATTTAAATTCTGCAAGGCTATTTAAAAGCACCTAAACATATTAAGTAAATAAGTAAACATACGGGGATTTAGTCACACCATATGGCCATATTGTACTTAAGCCCACTACTACACCAATGTACCCCATTTAGTGGGTCCTATGCTATTTATAGAATGAAAGATCCTGTCTCTTAACCATGGGAGAAATACACTCCTCTTTATGGGAGAGCAAAAGGATACTTCCTATAACTCAGGTGGCCACTGATTAGAGGTAGTAATGAGGGAGGATGGGGTGCTCAAGCCCAAGGGATCTGGTCAGGATCCATACTACAAACAAAAAATACTTGGGGGACACACCCTAACAATGCATTACATTAAAGATGGTGCTGCTATAAGACCATACAACCAGGATAGCATATTACAGCGCACACATGCAAAAATGGCATTTAAATCCTGCAAGGCTATTTAAAAGCACCTAAATATATTAAGTAAATTAGCAAAAATATGGGGATTTAGTCACACCATATGGCCATATCATGCTTAAGCCCACTACTACGTCAAAGTACCCTATTCAGTTGGTCC
Source organism: Glandirana rugosa (assembly GCA_018402905.1). Taxonomy (NCBI): domain Eukaryota; kingdom Metazoa; phylum Chordata; class Amphibia; order Anura; family Ranidae; genus Glandirana; species Glandirana rugosa. The sequence goes on from BLSH010329016.1 coordinate 275,133, forward strand.
TACGCTATTTATAGAATGAAAGATCCTGTCTCTTGACCATGGCAGAAATACACTCCTCTTTATGGGAGAAAAAAAGGACTCTTCCTATAACTCAGGTGAACACTGATTAGAGGTAATAATGAGTGAGGACGGGGTGCTCCAGCCCAAGGGATCTGGCCAGGATCCATGCAACAAACTAACAAATACTTGGGGGGCACACCCTAGCAATGCATTACATTAAAGATGGTGCTGCTATAAGACCATACAAACAGAACAACATATGCAAACATGGCATTTAAATCCTGCAAGGCTTTTTAAAAGCACCTAAACATATTAAGTAAATAAGCAAAAATATGGGAAATTAGTCACACCATATGGCCATATCGTGCTTAAGTCCACTACTACGCCAAAGTACCCCATTCAGTGGGTCCTACGCTATTTATAGATTGAAAGATCCTGTCTCTTAACCATGAGGTAGACACTGATTAGAGGTAATAATGAGGGAGGATAACCAGCTTCTCTAAAAGGGACATCTACACTGATAATTAATCATCTACACTGATTATTAGTATCCTGATTATTAGTGCAGTCCCAATCAGTGCCCACTAGTGCTGCCAATAAGTGACCTTCAGTCATGCCAATCAGTGTCTCTTCCTCAGTGTCACCTATCAGTGCCTACCTACCGGTGCCCATTAGTGCAGCCTACCAGTGCTCATCAGTGCTGCTTACCAGTTCCCATCAGTGCCATCTGTCAGTGCCCATCAGTGTATTCTCATCAGTGCCCACCAGTTCTGCCTCATCAGTGCCCACTAATGCCCATCAGTTCTGCCTCATCAGTGCCCATCAGTGCCATCAGTGCAGCCTAACAGTGCCCATTAGTGCAGTGCCCATCAGTGAAGGAGAAAAATGACCTGTTTGCAAAATTTTATAACAAACTATGAAAACGTTTTTTTTATTTTTTTTTTAAATTAACAGCCTTTATTTATTTATTTAGCAAAAAATAAAAAAAAACCCAGTGGTGATTAAATATCACCAAAATAAAGCTCTATTTGTGTGAAAAAAAAGATAAAAGTTTAATTTGGGTACAGTGTTGCATGTCCGCGCAATTGTTATTCAAAGTGTGACAGAGCTGAAAGCTGAAAATTGTCCTGTCCAGGAAGGGGGTAAAAGTGGCCAGTAGGGAAGTGGTTAAGCTGCATGAAAGCACATCAGTTAAAGCAGACTGGGGCCAGCTTGGTGAATATTGGCAAAGTAGGAAGAAGTTAGCTCATCTCAAAACCAAACCCAATGTAATTTTTATTGTAACCATATTGCACATGCAGTTTTGTTCTTTATAGCTGGTTATTTTCTACTCTGAAGCAGTATGTTTGGAATAAGCATTTTCTTTAGTATTAAAACTCTGAGGCTTTATTTGTGACTGAAAGCAAGTCTTAATCTATTGCAACTATAAGGAAATGTTAGTCCCAATAGACACTATTTAATTCACTACTTTCAGAGCTGTAATTATGTAGCTATATGACCTGATTCTCTCATGGCACACTTTTCTGCATTACATGAGTAAATTTAATTGAGACCTGGGCATATGAAAATTAAAAAACAAATACTGAGAGAATCTAAGATAAACTAAGCACATTGACTACACAGACATTTCTGGTGGTGCTTTTAAGACATTCATTTCAATCTCAAAAACATGCAAAATGTACCGAACATATTACATTCAAACATACTTCTTATGTGAAATAACAGGAACTTCGTTCAGCAAGCCACAAATAAATTAGAACAAATGGCTCTTAAAAGTAATTTACTTGTTTGAATGAATATTATTCACTGAGTTAGAGTATTGTCCATTTGTACCAAACACTTGACATCATGCATGCTTTTCTCCATTCTGTGTCTTTTTCCATGCTACCTTCTAATTTCCTTTTTAATTTTCCTTTTTACCCTGTGTCCTTCATTTTTGTCTTCTCATTTTTAGTAGCCTGGCTCTTGAAATTCAGTCTTCCTGTAAACTTTTTACTTATCCTGTTTACTTGGCCAAACCATCATAACATATTGCCTTCAATAATCCGCTGTAGCAAATCCTTCTCCAGGTATAATTAACATGTCTGATATTTATCCCAAAGCATTTTTTCTTCTTTCTTTTGTTGAGGTACCTTATTTGTATTAGCTGGGATTGACTGTAATGTTTATTAACACATGTTAACACTAATACATGAGTTGATTTGTAGATTCTCAGTTTTGTACTTTTCAGGACTTACTTCTTGTTCAAGTATTCTGTTCTATAGAACTGAAACTATCTTGGACGGAACCGCGAACAGACGTGCTTCTCATGAGCTCCGTGGACATCTACCTTCAATCCCCTCTAATCCAGGCTCCAGACTCCTCGGTGAGACTCATCCACCTCCTGGCTCCCCTCTCCACACATCCCCCTGCAGCCTGAGCCGTAAATTGAGCGGCGGAGAGGCTTACTCCCGCAGCGGTGTTAGGCCTAAAATCATCCAGGCCGGCCATCCAGCTCTCTATGGGCTCGGAGTTCATCTCCCCTAAAGAAACGGATTTGTGCTGCCTAATCCGCAATCAATCGGATATTTAGAGGCCCCGAGCTTAGTGCTGTGCCTGCCACCGAAAAATTACAAACCGGAATATAGCGGCGATATCCGGAGCGGGAGCGGCCCGAAATTGAGCCCGAGGCTTCTGTGAGGCCTCCA
>BLSH010329016.1:278855-291162 GCA_018402905.1 Glandirana rugosa
TGATTCGTTTCGGTTTTATCTTTTTATCAAATTACGTCTTTGTCCACATTGACTTTCTATCAAAGTCAAGAAAAAAAAAAATATTAACATAAAAATAATTTAAAAGTTCCAATATGTTCTAACATGTTTGTATTCTACTATTATATTCTATCTTTTCCATTTGTAAGACTTGAACACTTACTGTTACCTTACCTTTTTCTGCCTATCCGTGATTACCTCAGATATGTATTCACATGTTTATACTTAGTTCTGTAAGGTTTGCTGTTTACCTTTTCTATCTTATATTATCATCTTATGTTTGTACAATCTTGTATAACCTTGAAAATTTAATAAAAATACAATTATAAAAAAAAAAAGAACTGAAACTATCTTTCAGTTACACCTGTTTCTGCATTAAACTATTTTTCTATTTTGGCTTTGCTTAGTAGCTTTTAAGTGCCTATAAGAATGCACTTTCTCTAATTCCTTTACCCCTAACACTAATCTATACTCTTTAGGCTTACTAACCACACACATATTCTTAGTCTTAAAATGGCTAATTACAATATTTCTTCAGACCATATGTCAATATTTTTCTCTAAGGTTTCTTGACAACTAGCAATTAACATGTCATTAGAATGCACCAGTCTCCTTATATGTATCAATTTTAGTTTTAAACTTATACTCTTTATTAATGTTATTGTACATTGTTATTAGAGATTATTGCTGTTCTGTCACTTAGTACAAATTAAACAAATATCTTGTTCAGCTAATTCCATTTTAAAGAGAGCAATAAGCAAAATGTAGACTCCATCTATCCAAAAAATTGCTGACATGTTTCCAGTATAGTTCTCAAAATGTGTCAAACCAAACAGTCAGGAAATGGACCTTCGCTATCTTTAGGTACTTTACATATAGTTTGCTAAAAATATCTCAATGAGAAAATTTACCACATTTTGACTTGGAATTATTTGAATTTGGATAGGTCGAAAGATAATCAACCAATTTAAATTGTGTGTGAAGAATAGCTGGTTGTTAAGGAGTGGGCCGAGAAGCCAGCCACCACTACCTTAACAATCAATGACTCGTCAGCCATCAGCGGCTTCCCCGCTGACAGATGAAATGTAGACAAAAGGATGTCAGCAATGAAAAATGCCAAAAAAGTGTGTGGTCCCTCCCGAATTCATACCTTTGGGTCTGGTATGGATTTTAAGAAGAACCCCGCGCCAAATTTTTTTGAAAACTGACGTGGGGTCCTCCCCAATTCCATACCAGACTATTATCCAAGCGTGCAGCCTGGCAGGGCAGGAAAAGGGGGGTGGGGTGCTCGTTCGCCCTCCTTTCCTAGCCTGCTGGGCAAAAGCATATATTTTTTTACTTTCAAAGATTTTTATTTGAATTTTGGATACAACAAGAAAGAAAGGTGCAGTACATCAATGGGTAATATAGCCGTAGATATCCAGTATTACAGACGATAGAATGATGATAGCTATAGGGCTCTCGGGCTCCCTTCGAGGATGCAGATCAACATTTGAAATAAGGATGAATTGTATGGTAGCCCCTCTGGGAGTGACTTAGTGAAGAGCTCAGCTTTCCCACTACCTGGCACCCCGTAGTGGGATCAAGCTGTGCCAGAATGGGGAAGCCTCCCTCCGCCGAGTCAGAAACAACAAATAAGACAAATAAGGCCTGAGGAAGAACATTCCATCACATTCCATCACCTGTCCCTGCAGATAGGTGGAAGAGAGTCTGAAAGCAAAAAGCCCTGGGTCAAACCTGTCGCCTTCCTACTGGAAAAAAGTTAACTAAAAACCTGCTATAAATTCGGAAAACTTGAGTGAGGTACCTAAAAAAGAGAGAGAGGGAAGAAGAGAAGAGAAAGGAGAAGGGGAAGAGAAAGATCAAAAGCACCTAGGGTCATTTCGGAATAGTCATAGCCAATGGTTGGATCAGACCTGGGATGAATGAGATTCCTACGTAGGCTGCCCAAGGTTCCCAGATGGCCTCATACCTTTTAGTTGTGTCTGAGAGAATACTGGATAACTTTCCTTGAGGCATGATCCAGGATACTTTTTGTATGACAGCAGCAAAAGATATCTTTGTTTTTTTCCATGACTTTGCTATGGTGAGCTTGGCCCTGAGCAATATAAAATGCACTAATTTTCTATTGAATTTGGACATGTTTGGATTATGCACATTGAGAAGAGTGATCTCTGGGGACCTGGAGATCAGAGTTTCAGTCAGCTTTTCGATAAGGTTGAAGGTTTTCCTCCAAAACGGGCAAATCCTTGGGCATTCCCACCAGATGTGAGACATTGATCCCAAAAGGGAGCACCCTCTGAAGCACTGTGGGTCAGCTGCGGGATAAATGTAAGCCAGCTTGGTCGGGGTAAGGTACCACCTAGTGATAACCTTAATCCCGGCCTCCATGAGGGCAGTGTTCAGGATACCGCTAAATGATTTAAATACGGAACTGTGCCAGGTCTCCAAGTCCCAAGAGATCTGAAGATCCTCCTCCCAGTGCTTCATATAGGAAGCCTTCAGCCCTGGGAGTGTGAGAGAAGTGTAAACTACCGAAATGCCCCCCTTTTGTTTGGGTGGGAGGGGCTTTTCTTTCCAGATTTGTTGCAGGAAATGTTGAATTTGATGAAATCTGAACCTCTCGGAGACCGGGAGATCCAGTTTGCTTATACAATGACTAAGAGTCAGTGGGCCTGAAGGAGTGAAGAAGTGTCCTATATGGTACAGCCCTTTGTCCAAACACCACTTAGACGCTTTAATGTCTAGCCCCGGCGGGAAGTCCGTATTTTGGAAGATGAGCGCTAGGGGTTTTAGGTGTGAGATAAGCTTGGGGCGATTCAGCATGGAATCCCAGAGGGAAAAAGCTTGGGATAAGGTGGGTGATAGAATAGGGGGTCTTTTTTTTTAAGGTGTCCAGAGAAGGAAGTCTATGGTATGGTTCGGGATAGCGTGCCTCTCAATTTGGATCCAGTCCGGTTTTTCATACCTCGAATAGATCAGGGACAGCTGAGCTAGTCTGGCTGCTTGGTAATATTTAAAAAGAACGGGGAGCCCCAAACCCCCTCTGTGGTGGTATAAGATGTTTTGGGGAAATATGTATCCCGAGTTACCCCAGACAAATCTAAGGATTTTACTCTGAAACGCCCTGAGATGGTCTTTTCTGATAGTTATGGGTAAGGCTCGAAATAGATACAGAGCCCACAGTAGAAGTGTCATTTTAATTGTGTTTATTCTACCCAGCCAAGAGAGTCTGTTACTCGACCAGGCTTTTAGGTCGCCCTCCAGCTTTCAATATAAGGGAGGATAATTATTGGAGTATAGGTTTTCTATTTTGGCAGTTAGGTTAATGCCTAAGTATTTAATTGAAGATGTGCTCCATTGATAAGGGAATGAGTGCTGTAGGGACGTAACTATTTCGAGTGGAAGTGAGATGTTCATTGCTTGAGATTTAGAGTAGCTCACTTTAAGTCCTGAGGCTTTGGCGAATTGGTCTAAAGTGTGGTTTAAATTGGGTAGTGAGGTGTAGGGGGCTGTAATGAACATGAGGATGTCATCTGCAAAGAGACATTTATGACTCTGGGCCCCGCAGGTCACTCCTTTGATGTCTGAGTTTTGGCGGATTGCAATTGCTAAAGATTCAATAGCAATAGCGAAGATGAGTGGAGAGAGAGGGCAGCCCTGTCTAGTCCCTTTAGCTATGTTTATTGGATTTGAATAAAAACCCTGTAGCCTTATTCGGGCTTTGGGGAAAGAGTAAAGAGCTATAATAGTTCCTAAGAAGCACCGACCAAATCCCCATCTCTCTAAGAGCGTAAATATGTATATCCAAGATACTGAGTCAAAGACCTTCTGTAAATTTAGCCATAAGACCATGCCTCGTTGTTTTGGGCCTCCTTCCCAGTTGGATTGTAAAATAGAAATCAGATTGACAGCTCTATGAATCTGGTCCGGACCATGCCTCCCTGGAATGAAGCCTACCTGGTCTTTGTGTATGTAGATGTTGATAAAATAAGCTAACCTGTTGGCCAGGATTTTAGTCAAAATCTTAATGTCATTGTTGATTAGTGAAATCGGCCTGTAATTATCGACTTCCTCTCGGTTCTTGTCCGGTTTCGGAATTACCGTAATGAAGGCCTTGTTAATCTGTGGGTCCAAAGGGGTACCCCTTGTTACAGAGTTAAAGAATCTAGACAGGAAGGGGGAGAGAGTCTCAGCAAAGGTCTTGTAGTAGGGAATAAGCTGTGATGCCAACATTGAGCCTAATTTGTCATTCTGCGTGTAAAATTTTTGTCCGCTCCAACGGATACTTTTTTCCGCTTTGGCCGTTAGGGCAATATTCAGTTTTAGTCTGGCTTTATCTAGTTGGGCGGATAGGGATTTGGAAGGGTTAGCCTTGTGCAGTGCCTGGAGGGCCATGTATGATTTTTCAAGCCTGGCTAAGTCAGCCGTCCTCTCCTTTTTTATGTGGGAAGATATTTGAATGAGTTTGCCTCTGATGAAGGCCTTGTGAGCTGCCCAGAGGGTTTCTGCGGAAATTCCTTCCGTGTTGTTGAGAAGGAAATAATCCTTGAGTGAGTTATTGATCTCAGTGACTTTGACAGAATCGGCAAGCAATGACTCATTTAGCCTCCACGGAGCCTGTCTCGCATAATGGGGGTCCGAACGGATTTGCAGAGCAACTATAGAGTGGTCGGAGAGAGCTGTATCGATTATTTCGTAAAGACGTTATTAGAGGTATTGTGTTTGTCTGTACTAGAAGATGGTCTATTTGTGCGTAGGAGTTATGGGGGGCTGAGAAGTGTGTGAAGTCTCTCTTGGAGGGGTTGAATTCCCTCCAAGCGTCTGACATATTAAGAGAGTGAAGTAGTTTGGCTATTTTGAGAATCTCTTTGGACGGGCGTGTCAGTTGATATTGGAATCCCCCCAGTATAATTCTGCCTTCTAAATGGGGTTGGATGGTATCAAATAGTGATTTAAAAAAGGGTGATTGGCCTTTATTCGGGGCATAGTAACAAACAAACGTGTATAGGTTGCCTTCTATGGTGCCCTTGATAAGGACAAATCTCCCTTCAGGACCTTTAATTTTCAAGCTGGGGGCAAAACCACATGTTTTAGAGATTAGGATGGCGACCCCCTTAGTTTTGGATTCCACTTTAGCTAAGAAAAAAGTGGGGAAGTGTGAATCGAGGAAGTTGCGGCTGTACTGTTTTGAGAAATGGGTCTCCTGAATCAGGACTACTTCAAATTTAAGGGATTTGTAGTAATCTAGGAGTTTTCTCCTTTTTATAGGAGAATTTAGGCCCTGGGCATTATGGGTTGCTATTTTAAGGTGTCTTTGCGGCAATTTAGTCATGGGATCTGTGGGGGGCAAAGCTTGTGTTTACAGCATCACTCACCTCTGGACTGGCTGTTCCCACCGAGATAGAGGAGGATTCGAGGACATCCGGGAACTCCGATGCACAGCTGGCTGGTCCAGGAATGGCTATAACAAACATAAAGGTTAGGTGCATTGTTGAAGAGGAGGAAAGGAGAGAGAGAAAGACTGAAAAACGTAGAATCTGGTTGAAATGATTACTCCTAAAGTAGGCTAGTGGGAGAGGAATCTGAGGGGTTAATGACCCCCTCGGGCCCGCAATCCCTGCCCTGTAGGGAGGGAACAGTAAGGGAGCCAACAACAAGGTAAACAAAACCAACTGTCCCATCTGGGACAGTAAACTTAACCCAAGGAGTTCAAAGGAAGTCCCGGGGATAAGTGGAGGTGCATGGGGACCCACCCAGTCATGGGCACCCCCAGGCCCAATTTTATTTTAGAGAGCAACCATATCAACAGTAAGCAGAACAGCTTTATGAGAACTAAAGTGTGCATTAAACGATTTAACTGTTGTGCGTGGCCGGCGCGCACAGCGGATGGCAGCTTGAGAGAGAAGCTCCGGAGCCCTGAGGGAGAACGAAGCTACGACTACCATCACGGAGCACCGTACCACCGAACAAAAAGCATCCCCTTACAGCAGAAAGCAGCGCCCACCTCGTGGGAATGTCCAGAAAGAGGCAGGGAGACTGTAGGCCGAAGAAATTAACAGCCTACTTCCACTGGCCTGAGAGCGGAGGAGGCCAAGATGGCGCCGGACACGCGGCCCCCTCCTCCGCACGAAAAAACAACTCATACACCGACTTGCCGGATGCAGATGGAAGCGCTGGGGAACATTCTCCCGGCAACCGCTCACCAACACACAGCCCTCCATGCTCCAGCCCAGCAAAGGCAAGGATGAGGCTTGACTCAGCAGCCACAGAGGCAGGGGTAAGTCAAGAAACACTACCACATAAGGAGCAACAATCCCCTATAGCCAGCTTCCCCACAAATAATCAGCCTGTTCTGGACACTCAATTAAAAGACATGCTGCTTTCTTTACACCGCTCCTTACATGCGGAGTTCACTAACATCACCCACCAATTTTCAAAAGAACTCACCAAAATGGGAGGAAGAGTAGACCTAATTGAACATGCAATATCAGACATCTCCACTACAGTGAATGATCTGATTGACGCCAATGAAGAGGGGGAGGAAGAACGACAATGGGTGCGCGCCAAATTGGCAGATTTAGAGGATCGTTCCAGAAGGAACAATGTGAAGCTGAGGGGGTACCCGAAAATGTGCCCCTCTCAGAACTCTCACAATTCGCCGCAAAACTGTTCCACACACTAGTCCCTGAACTAACTGACATAGACCTCAGAATTGACCGCATCCACCGCCTACCGAAACCCACCTTCCTACCCCAGGAAATTCCAAAAGATGTACTAATGAGAGTGCATTTCTTCTCCACCAAAGAACTGGTAATGCAGAAATCAAGAGCTCCAGGAAAACTCCCAGACCCATACTCAAATATTCAAATCTACTCGGACCTGTCTAAGTACACCCTAGACCTCCGCAGACAACTAAACACCATAACCAAGACCCTCTGTAACTGTAACAACAACATACCCTACAAGTGGAAACACCCCACCAAACTGAGTGTGGACCGCAACGGAACGACATACATGATCCCCACACTAGAAAAAGGGCTCCTTATGCTGAAAGAATGGGGCATTATCCCCGTACAAACTCCCCAAGATAAAACACACAACAACCCTGACAAAATCACACCACTATGGCAAACTCTGCACAAAGGAAATAGAACCAGACACCGCTGACACCACCACGCCCATGGTGCTCTCCAAGGAAATCTACTATCTCCCTAGACGGCCCCACCGCCGTTGTGCTGCTCTCCGATGAACTGTGTTCCCCCAATTCATGGAGATCAGCTGCTTTACTCTCATCTCCTAGATAATGTTTTGTTACCTTTTTGCCGTTGTTACCCAGTTAACCTTTGTCCTACCTTTCCCATGCATGAGCCTCAAAGACCAACTGACAACATCGAACCGGACCTACAAGAAGACCGCAAGATCCAAACAGCATCTCAATTGATCCATCACGAAGAACTGAAAATGAACTGTTCACCAAATGTGAGTACGGACTTCCACACACACCCCAAAACACCCTATGACACTTAAGATACTGTCACTGAATACCAAAGGGCTCAACCACCCTGCGAAAAGGGCATCACTATGGCGCACCGCGTTACAAACGAAGTGCGACATACTTTGTGCCCAAGAGACACACTTTCTAGAATTGGCTACACCTCCATGTCAACACAAACTTTTCCCACAAGTTTTTCTAGCCTCTGACCAAACCAAAAAAAGAAGGGGAGTGCTAATCGCGTTTCATAGAGACACTGACTTCCAGATCCAGGAACAAATAGCAGACCCAAAGGGGCAATATCTGATAATAACAGGCACAACAAAAGGATCTAAGCTCACCATAACCTGCCTGTACGCTCCCAATACTCATCAACTGAAGTTCCTAAATAAACTGATGAAAAAAATCTGCAAATCCTGCCAAGGTTCCCTAGTTCTCTGTGGAGACTTCAATCTAATACCTGATCATAATATGGACACTACAAACCCAACCCCAAGACGTAAATCCCCAATGCTAAAATTTCTGACCACCCATGGTCTCTACGATGTTTGGAGGTGCCTACACTCATCAGAAAAAGATTATACGTACCACTCTGTACCTCACAACTCCTACACATTAATAGACTATTTTCTTGTAGACAAATGGCTACTCCAGAATACTCCTAAAGCCGATATAGGTCAAATCACGTGGTCTGACCACGCTCCGGTGAGCATCACTATCATAGTGTCGATGCAGAAACATTCAACGAAACCATGGAGAGCAAATACTAACATTATGAAAGACCCCCTGAACAAGAACAATATACAGGAACATCTAAAAGATTTCTTTCTACATAACAAGGGGACTGTTTCTTTATCATCCACCCTCTGGTTGGCCCACAAAGTTGGTGAACTGAATACTCCCTTTAGCACTTCAGAGATAGAACACACTATCAAACAACTCCCCTCAGGGAAATCCCCAGGGCCTGATGGACTCCCGGGAGAATATTACAAACACTTCAGCCACATTCTCTCGCCACACCTACTAGACCTATACAACAATGCTGCCTCTTACTCCTCTCTACCTGATGAAATGTTATCTGCTACTATCATCACCTTACCCAAACCAGGTAAGCCCCCAGACATACCCCAGAACTATAGACCCATATCACTACTCAATGTGGACCTAAAGCTCTATGCCAAAATGATAGCCAACAGAATATCCAAACACATCCCATCCTTGATCAACACAGACCAAACAGGGTTCGTCCTAGGCAGACAATCATCAGACGCCACAAGAAGACTGGTGAACCTCATACATGCGGCAGGGACCGGTGGAACGCCTTCTCTGCTCCTATCACTGGATGCAGAGAAGGCGTTCGACAGAGTCCACTGGGGCTATATGAAAGAAACCCTCCTCAAATTTGGGTTCCAGGGTCAGATCCTATCAGCCATACTAACCCTGTACACGTCCCCCTCAGCAAAAGTATATGCGGGAGAAATGCTCTCAGACCCCTTTCTCATAACAAACGGCACTCGGCAAGGTTGCCCGCTGTCACCACTCATCTTCAACCTAACTATCGAACCGCTAGCTGAAAAAATTAGAAAGTCTAGGATTATCTCAGGAATCCAGATAGGAGAATATAATCATAGGATAAGCCTATTTGCGGACGACATTATCCTCATATTGTCCAACCCATACACATCCTTAAAAGAAGTAAACTCCCTACTCCAACAATTTGGAAACATCTCCTTTTATAAGGCCAACGTCACCAAGTCCTTTATCCTAGACCTAGGAGTTGACGGCACAACAAGAAATCTCATAACCTCAGAGCTCCCATTCCAGTGGGCGGACAAAGGAATAAGCTACCTAGGCATCACCCTAACAAGGCACACAAAAACCCTACTGTCAAAAAACTGGGACAATCTCAAACACACTGTGACCTCATCTCTGAACAACCTAGCGAAATGGGAATTCTCCTGGGTTGGGCGCCTAGCAGCCTTCAAAATGATGGTTCTCCCACAGATCCTATATTTCTTTAGAACCCTCCCCATTTCACTCCCTAAGAACCACATACGACATATTCAATCAGCCCTCCAGCACTACATTTGGGCCGGGAAAAAACCAAGAGTGGCACAACACAAACTAATTAAACATAGACTAGCAGGAGGATCAGGGCTCGTAGACATAGCAGACTACCACACAGCGACTATTCTGGCGCAACTAAGAGAATGGTTCCTACCTAATACAGCAACGAAATGGGGTGAAATTGAAAGACAAATCATACCAGGAAAACATTTAAAATACTGGCTATGCACTAGACATCCTAACTTCAAATTATCCAACACACTATCTCCCACAATCAAAGCAGCAGTTAAAGCATGGCAGAAACTCATATCAACCAAATGGAAAGACACCCCTACCACTAGCCTGCACTTACCAATAGAAGCCCTTAAAACCCTAATACCAAACTTTCAAACTAGAAACTGGCCCACACATAATCAGATTAAGCTAGACTCACTTATACACCAAGGTAAAGTCAAACCCTTTCAAACTCTCAACTCTGAACAAATATTCCCCCCTGACTCAATTTACCAATATATGCAAACAACCCACTGCCTCAATAACAGCCCACACCTGTTCAGCCGCATACCCACCCGACCAGCACAATATCTCTCACCCGACTCCCCAGGCACCAAAGGCATAATGATTTTCTATAATCTCTTAAAAGAAAAACAACACTTCACCCCCACGGAGACATTTAGTGACTGGGAAAAAGACCTAAACCACTTGTACACCAAAAGAGAATGGCAGGAGGCCTTAAAACTATCCTACAAAAGTACAAAATGTGTGTCTTTATGGGAAACCACACAAAATATCTTACAAAGAAGATACCTTACACCAACTAGAATTGCAAAATTTGACCACAAGATGTCCCCAGAGTGCTGGAGGAATTGTGGCATACCAGGCACACTTCTCCACATTCTGTGGGACTGCCCCCAAATTAAAAGCTACTGGACCGAAATTTTCTCCATCATCTCACAAATCGCAGGAACCATCATAAATCCCCAACCAGATATGGCCCTTCTTAACCTGAAGATAACTCACACCCATCACCCAACAAAAATAGTTATAGTTCACATACTACTATCGGCCAGAAACATAATAACCCAAAACTGGAAAAACATAGCTCCTCCCGAAAGCTTACAAGTCATAAACCAAGTACAGACCCACTACACATTTGAGATGATCCTATCTGAAAACATAAACTACACCCTAGACCTCTGGGACCCATGGTCCAAATGGTACAAACTGTTTGTTAAGCCATAAGGTTTCCGATATTAAAAGCCTAAGTTGACTCATGCTTTCTCCCCCCTCCCTCCCTCTCCCCACACATACCACTCCCCCTCCCCATCCCATACCCCCACTTCACCCCCATCTTCCCTCCTTACCTGAGAAAAATAAAAAGGTTAAATTGCTATCTTATGCCTATGTCAATGCATGCATAATGTTTTGCTACATATATATAGCCAATCAACTGGTTACAAGTTTGTATTTCCATGATAAAACAATAAAAACTATTGAAATGAAACTATTTAACTGTTCAATAAGTTTGAATAAGAACAAACCCAAAAACAATAGAGACCAAAAGGTTAAGAAGGTGGAGCATGGTAGCCCCAAGTTCTGGGCCTTCACACAAAAAAAAGGAGTTTTCCTCGTTCTCAAGGGAAGATATAAACCAAGAGAAAAAAAAATAAAATTTGTGCCAGGTTGTCTAGAGGGGAAGTTATGGAGGTCTGTTATCTTTAGCTTTCTTGGTCTTTGACTTGGTCCAGAGTGGTGAGACTGGACTTGCTGGTAGAGGTCTTTTTGTTTGCGAGCAGGCGGGGTCAGTTAGGTCCATCGGAGCTTCTTGGGAGATTAAATGAAGGTTTAGAAGGAGTTTTTCCCCCTCTGGAAGCGTTGGGAACGAGAATGTTTTTCCCTTGAGAATGAATTTTACAGCGAAAGGAAAGGCCCACCAGTATTTCAGATCTTTCTGCTGGAGAACTTGTAGTAGCGGTTTGTGGGCTCTCCATTTTTGAATGGTGGTTGGAGACAGATCCGCAAATATCTGGACTTGGTGACCCATGCAGGAGATAGAAGGGCTGGTACGGGACGCTTTTAATATTTCTTCTTTGATGGCGTAGAAGTGGGGTTTTACAATTATGTCCCTAGGGGAACCGTCTTTCCTTGGGGGTCCCAAGGCTCTGTGGGCTCTGTCTAATTCCAATCTATGTTTAGGGACATTGGGGATCAAAGAAAGGATCAAATCCTGGACCGCTGGTGTGACATCCTTGATAGTTTCCGGAAAGCCCCTCATTCTGAAGTTATATCATCTTGATCTGTTTTCGAGATCGTCAATTCTAGCTAGAGCAGTATCCAGTTGGTCTTGCAAAACTTGAATGTGGGCTGAGTTTTGGTTAGTTTTGGCCACCGTAGAATCCATATTTTGTTGAATGGCTTCCATTCTGGAGCCTAAGTTGTGAAAGTCCACCTTTAGGTCCCCTGTGATTTTCGCAACCGTATTCGCCAGGCCTCTCTCTAGGAGATTGGAGAATTTAACCACTTCAGCCCCGGAAGGATTTCCAGCTTTAGGACCGGAGCACTTTTTGCGATTCGGCGCTGCGTCGTTTTAACTGACAATTGCGCGGTCGTGCGACGTTGCACCCAAACGAAATTTGCGTCCTTTTTTTCCCACAAGCAGAGCTTTCTTTTGGTGGTATTTGATCACCTCTGCGTCATTTCTGATCGCCGCTATAAACAAAAGAAGAG
>BLSH010329016.1:349570-362306 GCA_018402905.1 Glandirana rugosa
CTTTCTCGAGGGCGGCGCAAGGAGACTTTTCGGCGAATGTTCGGTCGATGGTGGCTCCATGGGGGGGGGGGTACCTCGGTGGTAGCTGGCTTGTAAGCGGCTTTTCAGAGGAACGCGGCGGGAGCTCTTTCCCTCTAGCTCCTCTCCATGCGGGCGCCGGAACCGGAAGTGGGTTTTTTAATCTTAATGCATTCTATGCATTAAGATAAAAAACACTTCTGTGTGCAGCAGCCCCCTAATACTTACATAAGCCCCATCTCAATCCAGCAATTTTGCTCAAGAGTCTTGGCTGTCTGGGACTCTCCCTCCTCATTGGTTGAGACAGCAGTAGCGGGGGGGCTTTGGTTTCCACTGCTGTCAGTCAAAGTCAGTTAGCCAATGAGGAGAGAGGGGGTGGAGCCAAGCCACGGTTCCATGTCTGAATAGACCCACAGAGCAGCTGCTCAACTTGGGTGCCCCCATAACAAGCTGCTTGCTGTGGGGACACTCGGCAGGAGGGAGGGGCCAAAAGTGCTGGCTGCTCTGTAAAAAACCACTGCACAGAGCAGGTAAGTATAACATATTTGTTGTTTTTAAACAAACAAAAAAAAAAAGACTTTAATATCACTTTAAAGTCCAACTTCAAATATTTTTTTTAAATCTTCCCCTTTTAAGAAATGCCAGAAAGCAATACTTGCCATCTCCAAGCTTAAGCTCTACCCTCTTCTATGTTTAATGACATGCATGTCATTCAACCTACTTCTTCAGAGTTCAAGGCAAAAAGTATGTACCCTGTTGGGGAGCATCATAAAACTGGTCCTGAACTCACAGGAGTTCAATGCAGATAACAGCACTCTTTTCGTTCTCTGTATCATACAGAACCCACTCAGTGCCACTGCAGAAAGAAGAGGAAGAATATTGGGATTCATGTTGTGACTGGACTAAAATCAGCACCAAAAACTGCATGTATAATAGAGAATAAAAAAAATCAATAATTTATACATCCTCTTTTCTCTACTGAAATGATTTTTCCCAAGCACAATTATAGTTTCATAGTTGGTCTGGATTTACAGTATCTCACAAACGTGAATACACCCCTTGCATTTTTGTAAATATTTTATTATATCTTTTCATGTGACAACACTGAAGAAATTACATTTTGCTACAATGTAAAGTAGTGAGTGTACAGCTTGTATAACAGTGTAAATGTGATTTCCCCTCAAAATAACTCAACACACAGCCATTAATGTCTCAATCTCTGGCAACAAAAGTGAGTACACCCCTAAATGAAAATGTCCAAATTGGGCCCAATTAGCCATTTACCCTCCCCGTTATCATGTCATTTATTAGTGTTACAAAGTCTCAGGTGTGAATGGGGAGCAGGTGTGTTAAATTTGGTGTTATTGCTCTCACTTTCTCATACTGGTCACTGGAAGTTCAACATGGCACCTCATGGCAAAGAACTCTCTGAGGATATGAAAAAAGAATTGTTGCTCTACATAAAGATGACCTAGGCTATAAGAAGATTGCCAAGACCCTGAAACTAAGCTGCAGCATGATGGCCAAGACCATACAGTGGTTTAACAGAACAGGTCCCACTCAGAACAGGCCTTGCCATGGGCGACCAATGAGATTGAGTGCACATACTCAGCATCATATCCAGAGGTTGTCTTTGGGAAATAGATGTATGCATGCTGCCAGCATTGCTACAGAGGTTGAAGGGTGGGGGGTCAGCCTGTCAGTGCTCAGACCATACGCCGCACACTGCATCAAATTGGTCTGCATGGCTGTCATCCCAGAAGGAAGCCTCTTCTAAAGATGATGCACAAGAAAGCCTGCAAACAGTTTGATGAAGACAAGCAGACTAAGGACATGGATTACTGGAACAATGTCCTGTGTTCTGATGAGAGCAAGATAAACTTATTTGGTTCAGATGGTGTCAAGTGTGTGTGGTGAGGAGTACAAAGACAAGTGTGTCTTGCCTACAGTCAAGCATGGTGGTGGGAGTGTCATGGTCTGGGGCTGCATGAGCGCTGCCAGCACTGAGGAGCTACAGTTCCTTGAGGGAACCATGAATGCCAACATGTACTGTGACATACTAAAGCAGAGCATGATCCCCTCCCTTCGGAGAATGGGTGCAGGGCAGTAATGTATAATAACGACCCCAAACACACCTCCAAGACGACCACTGCCCTGCTAAAGAAGCTGAGGGTAAAGGTGATATACTGGTCAAGCATTTCTACAGACCTAAACCCTATTGAGCATCTATGGGGAATCCTCAAATACAAGGTGGAGGAGTGCAAGGTCTCTAACATCCACCAGCTCTGTGATGTTGTCATGGAGGAGTGAGAGAGGACTCCAGTGGCAACCTGTCAAGCTCTGGTGAACTTCATGCCCAAGAGGGTTAAGGCAGTGCTGGAAAATAATGGTAGCCACACAAAATATTGACACTTTGGGCCCAATTTGGACATTTTCATTTAGGGGTGTACTCACTTTTGTTGCCAGCAGTTTAGACATTAATGGCTGTGTGTTGAGTTATTTTGAGGGAAAGCAAATTTACACTGTTATACAAGCTGTTCACTCACTACTTTACATTATAGCAAAATGTAATTTCTTCAATGTTGTCACATGAAAAGATATAATAAAATATTTACAAAAATGTTAGGGGTGTATTCACTTTTGTGAGATACTGTATTTAGGTTTATGGTAATACCTTTATCAGTGTATGAGCAGCTTAAAGTAAAGTTCACAGCATCTTTTTTCTGTGATAACATTTATGTACAATCAGTGTGTCAGGTGGAATTGTAATAAAATGGCAATGATGTCTTTAGAGCCACCATGGATCGTATGCTGAAAGCAGTACTCTCCAGTGACAAAGTACCTCTATAACCACATATAGAGGTTGGTTGACATAATTGTAGCTCCTTGTTTCATGCCTGTTGCATATTTTGCAGGGAAAATCTTCTCCTAGTTATATAAAAGTTGCATAATACCAAATTATATTAAAAAAACTTTTGCTCTTTTGGAGAAAAAAATGAAAGTGCTAAGTGACATGCAGCAGCTATACACAAAGTGAGTGACACCTGATAATATGTGAACAAATATATATAGCGCTTACAAAAACATTCACAATATTGAAAACAATATTAAAAACCACAATAATGTGTACAAAGATAAATAAAGTGCTATTAAAGTCCAGTATAGAAAAAAAAAGGTGCGCTTGTGCTTGAGAAAGTGCTTGCAATTTTTCAAGAGTGCCAAAGTGCTTCAAAAACGTGAGGGGTATCACCCCAAGTGCATCCCTACTCACCAAAAGACCATGACCACCAGCTTTTCAGTCTGGGGGTCTGTCTGGTCAAGCTTGTGTAATCAAATTGCTTCACAAAGGCAAGCCTGGGATGGGCTCGTTCTATGTGATCAAATTCCAGAAGACTCCTTTGGCATGTAGAGATTTGTTTAAGATGTAGAGAGAAAAGGGGCCACAATAGTTAAGTGCTGTATAGTATATGATTTATTACGCAAGAGTAAAGGTACTTACAAAATGGTAGATAGAAAATGGTAGATAAAAACTCATAGTGGTATCATAAAACACGAACGCCACTGCTCAGACCGGAAGTGACGTCCACGGAAACCAGATGCTGGAAACCTTGACGTAATTTTCAGCATCTGGTTTCCGTGGACGTCACCTCCGGTTTGCGGTGGAACGCACGCTGAGCAGCGGCGTTCGTGTTTTATGATACCACTACGAGTTTTTATCTACCATTTTGTAAGTACCTTTACCCTTGCGTAATAAATCATATACTATACAGTACTTCACTATTGTGGCCCCTTTTCTCTCTACATCTTAAACAAATCTCTACATGCCAATGGAGTCTTCTGGAGTTTAATCACATAGAATGATCCCATCCCAGGCTTGCCTTTGTGAAGCAATTTGATTACACAAGCTTGAACAGACCCCCAGACTGAAAACTGGTGGTCATGGTCTTTTGGTGAGTAGGGATGCACTTGGGGTGATACCCCACATGTTTTTGAAGCACTTTGGCACTTTTGAAAAATTGCAAGCACTTTCTCAAGCACAAGCCACCTTTTTTTTTTTCTATACTGGAATTGAATAGCACTTTATTTATCTTTGTACACATTATTGTGGTTTTTAATATTGTTTTCAATATTGTGAATGTTTTTGTAAGCGCTATATATTTGTTCACACATAATACCAAATTGTCCTTCTTCAGAGATGCTTTTTTCTAGGCTGCATCTTTTTGAAAAGATTTATTTTTTTCTACAAACTAAATTTCTTGATTCTATTAACATGATGTTGACTATAATGTAACCACTATACTTTAATAATATTTTTTTCTTCACAATGTGTTTTATATTTGATTGTGCACATTTCTATAACATATTGAATTTTCCTACCAGTGTAGAGAACAGTAGGTTAACAAGTTTAAACTGGATGTAAAACTAATATTGCTATGCTTCTGTATTTTCTGTCTTTAATTTCTGTTGTGCAGACTTATACAACATTTTCCAAGCCATAAAATTATGTATTACATGAATTTGCAAGTTAATATTTAATATTCTAAAATAAAGATAAATATTTGACAACACTGAAGAAACATATAAGGAAATAAAATATAGTGAAATACTAAATCTGCGTTATCTAATATTGTCAGATGAATAGCTTAAAATTAGAATTAATACTAAAATAAAGCAATAACCCATGCTCTTTGTAATATCCTTTATGTGTATAACTTGAATCCATTACATTTTACATATTATGGGAGATTAGCTCGCGGGGATCACCTTTCCTGGGAAAAAGGCAGTGTGCAGGCAATTGTTCTTAAAACTCTGGGGGGTTGCCAGTTTTATTAGAAAAGCATGCAAGTCATAAAACAAACAAAATGGCACAAACAAATCCTTGTCATCCGGTGTTAAACTATACAGAGCAGGATACCTCTCTATACAATGCCGGGCTCGTCCCAGACACCTCCAAACAAAACAAATGCAAACCTTTCTTTAGAGTCCTTAGAGCAAGCTATTCCCACTGTGTAGCTCTCTCAGTGTAATGTTTCTGAGTCCCAGGCCACACAATGTGCTCTCTTCCTCATCCTTTAAAGCACCTGACAGAGGATTTCAGTGGACCAAATACTTTGGGCTGGAACCAGCTCTGCCAGGGTGGCTGGCAAAAACTGGGCCGGATTCTTACTAGTCCACTCCAAGTGAATGCATGACATCACAGTATATATATTGTATACATATACATGCATACAATTTATATACTTTCTTGGGTTTCAAACAAAGAAAAAATAAGTAAAGGGTTGGAGTTTGTATTTTCTTTCAGAGCTCTGTTCCTTTCACTCAACTGTTTTAATTCCTTATACTTTTTTTTAAGATTTTCCCTCTTTACAATTATTTTTTTAAAGCAAATTGTCCCCACATACTTGGACATTATCCTTTATTCCCTTCAACTCCTTTAACCAATCCCTGTGTTTAAAAAAAACACTATGTAAGTTCCCCTTTTAATTACTTTAATGTGGTTGTAAAGTCAGAAGGTTTTTTTTTTTATCTTAATGCATTCTATGCATTGAGATAAAAAAACTTCTATGTGCAGCAGCCCCCCTCAGCTCCTCCAATACTTACTTGGGCCCCATCTCATTCCAGCAATGTTGCAGAAGTGTCTCGGCTGCCCAGGACTCCCCTCCTCATTGGCTGAGACATCAGAATGGTGCCATTGGCTCCTGCTGCTGTCAATCAAAGTCAGTCAGCCAATGAGAAGAGAAAGGGGTGGGGCTGGACCATGGCTGCATGTCTGAATGGACACACGGAGCTGTGACTCAGCTTGGGTGCGCTAACAGCAAGCTGCTTGCTGTGAGGCACTCAACAGGAGGGAGGGGCCAGGAGCACCGAAGAGGTCTCCAGAAGAGGAGAATCCAGGCTGCTCTGTGCAAAACCACTACACAGGGCAGATAAATATAACATGATTGTTATTTTTAACTAAAAAAACAAGACTTTACAATAACTTTAATCCTTGGCATTGAAAGGCTTTGGGTTCCAAGTCTTATATTTTCCTAACTGCAAAGTGGAAGGGTCCTTCTTCTAGTGCCTACAGCCCTACTTAAGTGACATAGACACTTTCTGTTGGCTGGCCAGTGGCAGGGTCCTTTGAGGCTCTAGAGGACTACAGTGTCTGGACGCTGTCTCAATGAGGAAATTGCTAAAAGCCAGTATAGACTGTAGCGCTGGATCATCAGTCTTCACTTCCAGAAGAGGTGGCAGCGAGAGATATGTGATTTTTGGACTTCATGGAAGGTCGTGTGCTGACAAAAAAGTGTGATGATAGGAGGAAAAAGCAGAGCAACAAGCTCACAATTGTTACCCCTTCACTGTCTAATCACAAGTTGGGGCAGGTCCATGACAGCCTGAGCACATAAAAAATGTGCTGGGGGAGTGCGCATGTGCGGGAGCTCCGTGATGGATGCATAATCCGGAGCTCCGCACCACCGCCTGCCCGGGGAACCGACAGCTGATCCAGACAGAGGAACAGAGGTCCTCTCATAGCAGACTCTGCATCCCCCAGCCCCACGCAACCTGGGGGGACATCACCAGCTCGCTGGGAACCAGCGGAGATCGTTCCCCGGAGCCTTGCAGGGAGAGAAGGGAGCACCAAGATGGCCGCGGCCTGCTGCAAGAACGGACTGCTCACGCCCCATAAGCTCCTCCAGTGATCCACCAGAGATCCTCAAAAAGTCATGGAGCACCCCCCCGGACCACCGGGGAGAGCAGCACAATGGTGAGGCCTTCTTCAATCACCCTCTTATTTCCCTAATAGAGGAACTACACCTTCTTGGGTGGACCAAGATGGCCACCGAATAGGCCTAAAGCCTGATCACAAGCGTTCTTTAGCTATCTTCAGCACTCCCATTAGGGCCTGGAGCTCTCACCTTTCCCCCCAGAGGCCCTACCAACACTCTCCCTTATATCCCTGAAGGCATTATTACTAATAGGGGACTCCTGTAACACCTTATACAGCACTAAGAAACGGATCAGAGGCACATCCACCAACTACCACAACTACTGTCTCATATCTTATCACGGTTCCTAATACCCTCTTGGGGGCCGTTAACTCAGGTCGCAAAAGTAGCCCCTCCATGTCTGGGCCCTCGGCCAAAAAAGATCTCAGTCTGCTCTCTGCTTCATCAACCATGCAAGGGCATCCGGGTCCAGCTAAGGCACCAATGATGGCTTCGGGAGGCCGGGAGAGCCCCTACACAGAGGGTCTCCTCCCAGAGACTCCAGGACCTTCAGGCCGTGGTAAATCCAGACCGGTATATACCCGGCACTTCTCAACTTCACTCCCGGGTTGAAAGGAGGACTGCCCCAACCCCCCGTCCCCTCTCCTACTTCCACTGAGTCATTGCTGGGGCGGTTTCAGGGGGAACTTTCATCCCCTCAGTTGGATCCAAATAGTCTGCATCCTACTTCCCTTTATCCGCCTAACCAAGATCTGTCCCTGCAGGTAGATGACCTCTACCACAAATTCTCAGCTCTTTTGGAAAGAGGATTGGCGAACACGATTGCCACCATAACAGGGGAGATCAAATTGGACTTCCAAATGTTAGGAAATAGGATTGAGGCAATTGAGAACAAGCTTGAATCCACAGCTGCAACCTCCAATCAGAACTCGGACCTTATAATTTCCTTACAAGACCAACTGGACACGGCTCTTTCAAGAATCGACAACCTGGAAAATAGATCTAGAAGATACAATTTTAGGGTGAGAGGCCTCCCGGAAGAGATCAAAGATGTCCCAGAAGCAATTCGGAATCTGATTTCTAACTTATTACCTGAAACGCCTAAACATCGTTTGGAAATGGATAGGGCCCACAGAGCCTTAGGACCCCCTCGGAAAGATGGTACCCCGGGAGATATAATTGTTAAACCGCACTTCTATACCATAAAAGAAGGGATCATGAGACAGGCGCGGAGTGCCGACAAGATTCTATGCATGGGTCACAAGGTACAAATCTTTGATCTGGCTCCTTCCACCATCCAAAAGCGGAGAGCTATCAAACCTCTCCTGACAGTTATAATGGAGAAGGAAATCAAATAAAAATGGTCCTTTCCGTTTGCCGTTAAATTCTCCCTCAAGGGAAGGGAATATGCCTTTTCCTCCCTACATGAGGGAGAGAAACTATTTCTTCATCTAAACCTGATCTCTCAAGAGCCCAATATGGATACCACAAACAACATTGGGTCATCCAAGAGACAGTCACCAACCAGCCCCAGGACCCCTTTATGGAAAAAAGCCAAGCCTAAACGGGCTAAAGAAAATGGGCCTCCCTGATTGATCCTTCAACAAACTATATCAGGACTTCACTCTCCTTTCTATGGGCCCCGAAGAAGGACTTAGAGATGTTGCTTTCTGGGTCACAAGAAGAAGCAGAGGAGAGCGGGTGTGTGTTCTCTCTTCACCTTCCCCTCCAGCCGCCGGCAGCCACCATGGAGCTCCCAGGCCCGCAGATGGGCAAGCGGACCCCGGTAAGCATGGTGGGGCACAGCGGCGGGGGATGGCACCGGTACTGGGGGTGTGTGAGAGCAATCGGGTGGCAGTGCCACCGCAGGAACGCTGTCACCTGACAGGCAAGAGTCTACCTATAAGCTTCACACACAATCCCAGTGGCTGCAGCCACTGGATTGTGTGTAATACCCCCTGCTGAACGGTCCATACAACATAAGGACCCGGAGGCGAAAGGATTAAAGGACTTTCCTTCCACTTAAAGCATTTGTTAACCCCAAAAAAATGCTGCTCCTGTCTCTTTAATGTGCAATTAGCAGTATGGTGCTTTTGCTTTTTAAATGATCCCTCTACATCCTCTAGAATATCTGTATGATAGTGCCAGCTCCTGACTCCCCCCCGACTGCTGACTCTCCTTGTCTTAAAACTGTTTCTGAGAGCCCATGGTCTGTGCAGCCTGTATCACTCCCAGCTCTCCTATGCTTGCTTTCAGCTCCCCCCTCCTCCCCCTCCCTCTTCCTCTCAACACATAGCTTCTACTCTCTGCTCTGCTCTCATAATTAACTCTAAACGCTCCAATGCCCTCTGTATTAGAACAAGAAATTGCCATGTGTCAGTGCTATAACATAAATATTCTTATCTATATAGATCACACAACAGTTTCCTACATACGGCTCTGTCTCCAGCTGATGTCAGCAGCAGTGCTCGGCCCCACCCTCAGGAATTCTAGCTGAGGAGAGGAGAAGAGGAAAAGGAAAGCTGATTGTAGGAAGAAGTTGTGTTATCTATACAGATAAGTATATATATGTTATAACACAAGCACTGGGGAACTTATTGTTATAATACAGAGGGAATGGGAGAATTTTATACAAGTGGCTTAACAACCACTTTAAGGAACAACAAAACATTTATAAAATCCCACACATATAATTCCATAGTTTTCTATAGATTTGCCATTTTGCAACCTCACTATCTAAAATGTAATGTTCCTCCAACTAACAAGGTTTGAACGGACCTGCTCTAAAGATCCTATCCAAAAAGTCCTTATTTCAGACTGGTATTACAACGCTATTATAAATGACAGCTTCCCGCTTTCAATGGTTGCTAGGGAAACACCAGCAGACGCAAGCACCACAGAGTCCTTAACAACCAGTGACATCATTGGCCGTGTAAACAAAAGGGCAGGGTGGTGTTAACATCACTAACCAAAAATTGCTAAGGCCATAGACCAAATATGGACATGTCCATATTTGGTCAGTGATGTCACCACATCCCTGCTCCTTGTATATGAATTAGATATGTGCAGAAAAAAAATGTTTAGTTTAGTTAAGTTTAATTTCGATTTGTTATTTACATACATTTGTTTAGTTAAATTTGTTTAGTTAAATTCATTTAATCCATTTAATTTGTCTTTGGAATTAGTTTTGTTTATTCATATTTTTCCAAATTCGAGTTCGAATGCTTTTCAAATCAATTTTGAATAGTTTTCGAATTTGAACAGTTTGAAAATTTGAATTCGAAAATGTTTCTAATTTCAAAAGTTTTTTATTTGTTTTCCAATTTCCAAAGAGAATAAAATGAAGGGAATAGAAAAAGAAAAAAAAATAGAATGGAATAGGAAAGAATATAACAGAAAATAATAGAATATAATAGAGTAAAACAGAACAAAATAGAATAGATAATAAAAGAACAGAATATAATATAATAGAATGAATAGAATAGACTAGAATAAAAAAAGACTAGGATAAAAGAGAAATAATATAATCATCTTCTGAAATTTGGATAGAAAATAATAGAATACAAACTATTATAATTCAAAAACAATAGAATAGAATAGAATGAATATAACCATTTCCCAAAATTCAAATAGAATCAATTCAAGTTTGAATAGAATAGAAAAGAATAGAATAGAATAGAAAATAACAGAATAGTACAGAAAAAAACAACAGAATAGAATAGAAAGAATATAGCCATCTTCCTATTCTTTCCTTTTCTATTGAAATTTGAATTGATTATATTTGCATTTTGGGAAATGGTTATATTCTTTGAATTATATTGTATTTTTTTAACAATAATTTTTTATTGAGATTTGGCTATAACAAAAGTTAACATAAAGAGACACTGATCAAAGGGTACAGTACAGATCCAGATATTCATCACCTGAGACAGCAAGTTTTCAGGAGTGAGTGCTAGGTTACAAGTAACAATAATGCTAATAATACTAATGAGAGGTGGCTTTACTCATCCAGATAGACCAAGAATGGGAGAATGCAGCATATTTCAGGGTATTGAATGATACGAGGCATTCAAATGTGTGGTTAAAGTTGACCATGTTCACCAGTTCAGAGAGACAGGAGGAAACTTTGGATTTCCAGTACTTTAAAATAAGTATTCAAGCTGCTAACAGGGTGTGTGTGACTACTGGTCAGTGAAGTACAGGGAAGCGGCCGATGTTTAGACTCATTAAGGCTAAGGCAGGATGGGATTTAGTCAATATGCCAGTGCAGGAGGAGATTAAGCGGAACCCACTGGACCAGAAGCTTGTGAGGCTTGGACAGCTCCAGAGGCAGTGTAAGAGATTTCCTACTTGGTCACATTCACACCAACACAAGGGAGAGACCACTGTGAACATTTTGGACAGTCAGAAAGTAGTATAGTGCCATCTGTCAATGATTTTTATCATTGTTTCGGTGTGACTAGTGCAATGAGAGGCGCTAGTAATCAAGCTAATTGTGCATCACCATTGTGCTGGGGAGAACAAGACCCGGAGGTCAGATTTCCATTTTACTATAGGGCTGATTTTGCAAAAAGTTTGTTTGTTCTGTAGGATGTTGTAGAAGTGATAGATCACTCGTTGTTTAGACTTGGATTGGGTAAGGAAATTCCAAGTTTGAGGAGGTAGTGATATTGTGGGAAGTGCATCATCCTTGCGCATGTAAATTGGTGTTGTGGGGGGGGGGGGTAGTGTTTAAGTGCCAGTTCTTGAAGCGGGTATGGGGATTGGCCCTTAATAATGTCAGAAACATAGGTTAAACCATGTTTCAGTAAGGGTTTAGTTAAGAGAGAGGGGATCATAGCCTCAAAGTCTTAGAGGGGAAGGGGGGTATTACAGAGGATTGTATGTTCAAACGTAACCAAGTTGAAATGTCTCCATGCTTTCAGTCCTGAGGGGAGGACTGAGGTGAGGAGATACAATTGTCACACTAGAAGATTCAACATATCAGCAAGCCAAAGCTGAAGAGTGGAGATCAACTGACAGTTCATGAACAACGAAGAATCCAATCTCTGTGGTAGATTGACGGGGAGAAATCTCCAGATTTAAAGTGACCCCCATACTGACTCTGCAAAATCAAACTACCTGCACCAAATTGAGCTCTGGGAAGCAGTGAGTAGAGGGGAAGTGACAAGTGGAAGGCACTTACACCGGATCAGTAAGGATTAGGTCTCCTTTTAAATGACCTACAAGCTTGTAAGGCTCCTTTTTGCCATAAGGCATAGGAGTCCAAAAAATCCGGTGAGTGCAGTCTGATGGCATGTGGATCTACCCACATATGTCATGAGTTTGAAAGAGCACTCTGAGCACTGAAGCACTTTTCCTTGAATGGGACTATATTTATTATCTTTATTGAAGAATGAGCTATTAGTTATTAATTGGTTATTTGTTTTCATTTATGCCTTATTTATTTTATGCGTTTTCCCTTTTTTTGGTAAATTGCACTAAAAAATATTTTTTATGCACATAGCACTTTGTACACACCGCCACAGCACTTTACAATTATTTATAATGAGCACTGTATTATGCATCTACAGGGAGTGCAGAATTATTAGGCAAGTTGTATTTTTGAGGAATAATTTTATTATTGAACAACAACCATGTTCTCAATGATTCCAAAAACTCATTAATATCAAAGCTGAATATTTTTGGAAGTAGTTTTTAGTTTGTTTTTAGTTGTAGCTATTTTAGGAGGATATCTGTGTGTGCAGGTGACTATTACTGTGCATAATTATTAGGCAACTTAACAAAAAACAAATATATACCCATTTAAATTATTTATTTTCAGCAGTGAAACCAATATAACATCTCAAAATTCACAAATATACATTTCTGACATTCAAAAACAAAACAAAAACAAATCAGTGACCAATATAGCCACCTTTCTTTGCAAGGACACTCAAAAGCCTGCCATCCATGGATTCTGTCAGTGTTTTGATCTGTTCACCATCAACATTGCGTGCAGCAGC
>BLSH010329016.1:401175-429583 GCA_018402905.1 Glandirana rugosa
AATCGGTGTGCCTCCGCCAATACACTACTTCTCTTTTCTGGTACGTTTAGACCTTTAATGTTGTGTGAACATATTTTCAGGGAAAGGGGGACCGATCGTGTGGGGGGGTTCGTCATAATTCTGTCTGTCTGAGCAACTAACCTTGAGAGCGAATATAAGGCAGTCTGGAGTTTCGTCTATGGAGGGACCTATTCACGGTTCCCTAAATGTCCGATCTCTCCAGATCTGGCCAAAGTGCCGGGAAATATAAGGGTTTCACTCAACTGGGGATTGGGGCCGAGGTTTCGGGAACCCTGGCCAGGGAAAGCAGCTGGAAGGCTCTCTGGAATAAGGAATCCCTTGTCAGGGGGTGAAGTACCAGACTCTATTTAATTACCGGAGGGGGAAGCAGTCCTGCTATTCCCCCTAGTGGGAAGAAGGGAAGGGGGATTGGAGTGGCCGGGAGGTTTGAGGAAAACCTGTTACCTCAGGTCGGGAGAGTGAGATAACACTGGAGTAGTAGCAGGCTGTGGTCACCCAGAACTGCCTGCCCCTGTAACCTGTACTCAGAGGACCAACCCCAAAGGGCTAGCAAGTCAAAACATGTACAAATAAGTTTGGGCCGAGTTGGTGTGCACGTCTCCATCCCCTGTACAGAGGTAGAGAGGTGCCTCACCACATCCCCGACCGACCCGCCCCCACTCGGGCCCCACGTTAACGGTTGCCAGTGGTGGTGGGTCGGCCAAGAGACCATTTCAGCCCCCCCGCCCCATGCGCGCCCCCCATGAGCCACCGCCCAGCAATTGCCAGCGTGCCTCTGGAGTGCACCCCCGAGAGGGGGGGGGAGGGTCCCCCGCCAAATCAAAGCCCAGAGATAAATCATCGGATAGTGCACGTAAATTAGTTAACTATTCAACTACCACAGCATAACTAACAGTCTTTAAATACAAGGTTAATCTCTTCCTGTGGGGTAATGGAGCGACATCACAGTAAGAATGGGGCTCCACCACACCAGTAGGTTGCGGTCCTACCATTTGTGATCTCCATAGCAATCTGCAGCATTAAGATAATACTGTAACTGGAGCAGAGTCCTCTTCTCAAGTCCGATCTCACCCTAGGTGAATAAGTCGGAGTACTTCTTTGCCCATCATTTCTTAATTTGTGTCTCCAAGACCTTGGATAGTCCCTCTGGCTTATGCCACCGGGGGCTCATCTGATTTCTTCTCTGTAAGAAGTTTCTGAAAGGTTCATGTGTTGGGCCGGCAGTTGGTATAGGTGGTTGACATCTTTGAGTCAAAGTCCCTCAAGAGCAGTGATGCCCAGAGGACTCACTATGGTAAGGTGTGCAGTCAGCATTCGTATACAGTCATCAGCTTCTCTAGTCAGGAGCTTAGCATATGCTGTGTAGGGTCGTTCCGACTGTCGCCTCTTCAGTGCATGCTTGAGGGTGCTTGGGGTTGATCATTACTCTCTATTGTCTATCAGGTCCGGTCTGGGCACTCTTCATTAGTAATGCTACTACAGCTTTTTGATTGAAGATCAAGACCCATGCGACCAAGCATCTTGGTGCTGCAGAAGGGGTGTGGTGTGCTGTGTTAGGAAGCGTCTTTACGAATGCTTCTAGAAGCGTTTTGGGTCTCCACTTGATGGCTTAGAGGCCCTGTGTGCCGTCCTTTGTGTGCGTCGATTCCTATACGAGTAGAGACTGTGGCAGGTTTCCTTCTGTGTGGTTTTAGAGGACCATGCAGAAGAACAGTCTGCAAAACCAAAAACATAGGCTAGGGGGCCAGCAACATTGAGGCCTGTCCTGTTCCTTGGAACAAACAAAAAGAAAAAACCCCTAACTGAACTAGGTTGAACAGAACAGAACAGGTAGGGATGGTCTGAGCTTTAAGTTGAAGGATTCCTAGGCATTAGTTTTCCTCCGCAGGGAGGACGGAGAAGCTCCAGGTTCTCGGTCCGTTATGTCGTCTAGGCCTCTCTGTGACGATTGTGAGGATGATCTGTGGCGTCTCTGCCTGTGGCGCTGCGAACGTGGCGTTAAGCCTGCTTGTGGAGATATCCAGGGCTCCGGCTTGAGAAAGGCACTGTACCACTCAGGAACTGACACTCTGGGGATACCCAGTGCGTCACAGAATTCGGGTAGATCCGATGGCACGCGCAGGGATGCTGTTCTGGTGCCTGCTGTTGTTGTGAAGCAGAATGGGAACTTCCATCTGTATATGATGTGCCTGTCCCTCAAAACTTGTAGCAGCGGTCTAAGTTCCCTTCTGTGTTGTAGCGTAATGGCCGATAGATCTTGAAAAATTTGTATAGGGTTTCCCTCATGTTGTAGCTGACCCTGGTTACATGCTTGTCTTAAGATGTCTTCTTTCATAGTAAAGTTCACCAGACAGCAAATGATGTCCCTGGGGGGGTCAGAGTCCCTGCCTCTGGGTCTGAGGGCTCTGTGGCAGCGTTCCATGTCCACTGGGGTGTCTGGAGGTCTGCCAAGCAGTGTGTTGCAGATCGCCCAGACTGTTTGCTGTACTTGGGGGCCCTCAACTGTTTCGGGAATACCTCTAAAATGGAGGTTGTGTCTGCGGCCTCGGTTGTCGATATCCTCTAAATGGCAGTGCATTTCTAGCAGGTGTTGTGCATGGTTATCAACTACGTTATGTACCTGGTGAATCGTCGCTCCATGTGCTGCTGCAGTTGCCTCTACTTGATCCACTCTGTGGGCCATCCCTCTAATGTCTGCTTGCAGATCTGAGATGGCTGCGGACAGGGTGCTTTTGATGTCCAGGGCCACTGCTTGCAGGTCCGCCAGGCTAAGGAAGGGGGATGAGGCTGGTGGAGCTTGTGTGCTGCCGCTGTATTGCTCTGGAGGCGTTCGGCGGCCATTGCTGGAATCGAGGCCGCGGTCTGATGGCTGTGAGTAGGCCTGAGGTCCCGATAGTTGCGAGCGGAGGAGGACCGGGACATTTTGACTGAGCTGCGTCTGGCCCGCCGGGTCTTGTGTGCCTCTCCCTGCCATGTCTGAGGTGCTGTGGGGTTTGATCCGCTTATGGAGGCTCTGCAGGGCTATCTGGGTGACGGAGCTCTCTCTCTATGCTGCCGCCATGCTCCGATGCTAGGCCACGCCCCCAATGCAAAATTATTTCGAGTAATTGATAAACATTTCTTAGAGTTCATATAGTTCAAATGAACGTGGAATAAAGTTGTAGAATTACACTATGTAGTGTCCCCTATGCTTTACATGTGGCGAGGCATATTGGTGTAAGTCACGCACAGATCATATGGTGATCGGGTTAATTAGTCTCAGAGGAGAGTCGCAGCTGAAAAGGAGATTGCATTGGGGAGTGAAGTTGATTGCAGCCAGGATCAACATCTATTATGATTAAAGGCGTTGTTTAATGGAATTTCTGGTGCATAACCATAAGGGAGAGGAAAACACATGGTGCATCGGTGAAGGAGCACGGTGATTATAAAATGTACATAGACCCTAGCACACCTTTCACTGGACACATGCTTGAATTACATGAACTTTAACCACTTCCCTACCGCCGTATACAGAATGACGGCCGGGAAGTGTTTCAGTTATCCTGACTATCATCAGTGCCACCTCATCAGTGCCGCCTCATCAGTGCCAATCAGTACTGCCTCATCAGTGCCCATCAGTGTAGCCTCATCAGTGCCCATCAGTGATGGAAAAAATTTACTTATTTACAAAGTTCTTCGACAGAAACAGAGAAAAAGGTTTTGTTTTTCAACATTTTCAGTATTTTTTTATTTGTAACACAAAAAATAAAAAACGCAGAGGTGATCAAATACCACCAAAAGAAAGCTCTATATGTGGGAACAAAATGATTAAAAATGAGTTTGAGTACAGTGTTGCATGACCACGTAATTGTCATTCAGAGTGCAACAGCACTGAAAGCTGAAAATTAGTCTGGTAGGGAAGTGTTCTAAGTGCATGGTATTGAAGTGGTTTAAGGAATGTTAATCATCCATTTTAAATTTGCATTAAGATGAACTGGATGAACATTTGAACTTTATGAACACTAAGAAATGTTTATCAATTACTCTAAATAATTTTGCATTAAGGGTTCATTTTAACCACTTGCCAACCGGCAACCGCAGTTTGACGGTGACAAAGTGGTGCGATATCGCAAATCGCCGCCATATGACGGCGGCCGCGAGATCGCGCACTGTGAGCGTGCACGCGCCGCTGGAGGCGCGCCCGCGTGCTCACTGTGTTCGGGGAGGGCCAGGGAGCGGGTGCGGCGGCTTCGATTGCCGCCGGCTACCCGCGATGCCCCCCCCCGGAGTGAAAGAACGGAGGTCCGTGTAAGTAAACACGGACCTCCGTTCTGTGAGAGGGGGAAGGGCTGTGATCACAGCCTTCCTCTACACAGAAGCTGTGATCGCTTCCCTTCCCCTGCTAGGGCAGTCCCCCCACAGTTAGAACATGCCCAGGGAACACAGTTAACCCTTAGAGCGCCCCCTGCAGGTTAACCCCTTCACTGCCAATGACATTTACACAGTAATCAGTGCACTATATATTATAGCACTGATCGCTGTATAAATGCCAATGGTCCCAAAAAAGTGTCAAAATGTTCCGACATGTCCGCCTCAATATCGCAGTATCGCTAAAAATCGCAGATCGCCGCCATTACTAATAAAAAATAAAAAAAAAATAAAAACCCCAAAAATGAATTCTCATCATCCGTGAACGCGGCCACTTTTGCGCAAAAGAATCAATAAACGCCGATTGCGATTTTTTTTATCACAAATATGAGGAAGAATATACATCTGCCAAAAGCGGTGAAAAAAAAATGTTTTTTTGTATTTTTTTTTTGGATTTGTATTTTAGCAAAAAGTAAGAAATTTGGGTATTTTTTCAAAATTGTCGCTCTTCTTTTGTTTATAGCTGCGATCAGAAATGACGCAGCGATAATCAAATACCACCAAAAGAAAGCTCTGTTTGTGGAAAAAAAGGATGCAAATTTCGTTTGGGTACAACGTCGCATGACCGCGCAATTGTCAGTTAAAGCCACGCAGCACTGAATCGCAAAAAGGGCTCTGGTCCTAAAGGGGGAAATCCTTCCTGTCCTTAAGTGGTTAAAGTATGTGTGTTAACATCTGAATGAACTATTGTGGTTGTTTTGTTGTACATGTTGGTTATAACATTGGAATTATAGTGGCAGCTTTTACAGGATTGTTACAGCAAGGAGATATACACATGGTTTTGTCTACAACCGACTGAGTGACCACCTCACTGAAAATAACCTTCTTGATCCTATTCAGTGTGGATTTCGTCCACAGCACTCTGCAGAGACTGCCCTTCTAAAACTCACAAATGACTTACTAACAGCAAAAACCAACGGTCATTATTCCATACTCTTACTCTTGGACCTCTCCACTGCCTTTGATACAGTTAATCACCCCCTCCTCCTCAAAAAACTCAATTTGCTGTGTCTACATGGCTGTGCTCCCTGTTGGTTCGAATCTTACCTATCTCACCGCACCTTCAGTGTCACTTACAACTACACTTCCTCCTCTCCAACTCCTCTAACTGTTGGGGTCCCCCAAGGTTCTGTCCTTGGACCCCTACTATTCTCGATCTACAAGTCCTCCCCGGGTCAGCTGATAACCTCCCATGGCTTCCGCTATCATTTATATGCCAATGACACCCAAATCTATCTCTCTACCCTTCAGCTCACCCCATCAGTCTCCTCACAGATCACTGCCGTACTAACAGACATATCAGCCTGGATGTCACAACACTTCCTCAAACTGAATCTATTTAAAACTGAGTTCATGATATTTCCTCCCCCACGTGACCTTTCCCTTGACTTCTCTGTTAAGATCAATGGCACAACTATTAGTGCATCTCCACATGCCAGGGTGCTAGGGGTAACCCTAGACTCTGAACTGTCCTTTCAGGACCACATCCAATCCCTGTCCAAATCATGCCACCTTAGCCTCCGCAACATCTCTAGAATACACCCCTTTTTAACCAATGACACCACCAAGCTTCTAATTCACCATCTGGTTATCTCTTGCCTCGACTACTGCAACTCTCTCCTCATTGGATTACCTTTGCATACATTATCCCCCTTCAGTCCATAATGAATGCTGCTGCAAGACTTATCTACCGTACCAATCGCTCAGTGTCCTCCACCCCTCTCTGGCAATCTCTTCACTGGCTACCACTCACCCAACAAATAGAATTCAAAGTACTAACAATAATTTACTAAGCCATCCACAACTCTGCCCCCAGCTACATCTCTAACCTAGTCTCAAAATACCAACCAAGCCGCCCTCCTCCCAAGAACTCCTGCTCTCTAGCTCCCTTGTCACCTCCTCCCATGCTCACCTCCAGGATTTCTCCAGAGCTTCTCCCATCCTTTGGAACTCCATACCCCAATCTGTCCAACTGTCTCCTAATCTATCCATCTTTAGACGATCCCTGAAAACATTTCTCTTTAAAGAAGCCTATCCTGTTTCTATCTAATACACTGTCTTACTTTCTACATCGGCTCATCCCCCACAGCTATTACCTTTTGTATCAATTGACCCTCCCTCTTAGATTATAAGCTCTAATGAGCAGGGCCCTCTGATTCCTCTTGTACCAATTTGTGATATAACTGTACTGTCTGCCTTCATTTTGTAAAGCGCTGCACAAACTGTTGGCACTATATAAATCCTGTATAATAATAATAATAATAATAATAATAATAATAATAATAAAATGAGCACTGGGATCAGTGGCAAGTTTTGTTCAGACTGTTACTGAATTTTAGGAATGCAGTATATACAAGTGTATTACTGTATGTTTAACGCAGTATATATCAGTGCAGTATATTTGAGTGTGCTACTGCACATTGAATGCAGTATATTTGAGTGCATTACTGCACATTTAACACCATAGTATATTGCAGTATTTTGCATGTATTGTTTGGAGGACTTTATTTGATCACAGTATTTGTTGAATGATTTATTTTGCATGAATTTTCACATTGAAGAATAATTTATATTATTGAATCAGCATTGTAATAATTATTTTGTTATACCGCTTAGGGGGTTTATATATATTTATTTCTGCTGGTTATTGGTAGAAGAATCTGTTATTTGGTTCATAGCTTTGCAATGTAATTTTCTCACAATTTATTATATTCATCAGCACAGACGGGTTTATACATTTAAGTTTGGACAGTGATTGGATGAGGGGCTAAAAGGATAGTTCAGAGTCCAGGATAACACCTAGCACTCTGGCGTGCGGGCATGGGTAGATAGTTGTGACATTGATCTTAACATTGATCTTAACAAAGAAGTCAGGGGAAGGAGCACATGGGGGAGGCAATATTATGAACTCAGTTTTGGATAGATTGAGTTTGAGGAAGTGGTGTGACATCCAGACTGATATGTCTGTTAGTAAATTAGTAATGTTGAGCGAACCCGGACTGTAAAGTTCGGGTCCGTACCGAACTTTTGGGTGTCCGGGACCCGGACCCGAACCTGGACTTTTCAAAAAAAGTCCGGGTTCGGGTCCAGGGCTCTGGTATTTTACTCCACGTGTTGAGAAGCTGCCAAGGGCAGCCAATCAACAAGTGTTTCACTGGTTTTCCCTAGAAGCCATCACAGCCATGCCTACTAATGGCATGGCTGTGATTGGCCAGTGCACCATGTGACCCAGCCTCTATGTGGGGCTCGAGTCACCGTGCTGCATGTCATATGCTCTCAGGATAGTTTAGGGAGAGGATGCTGCTGGCTCTGTTAGGAACAGATTTCAGAACATCTCATCCTGCATTACTGAGGACTAGGGAGAGATACTAGTACTGCTGCTTTGAGGGAGGGAGAGATACTAGTGCTGGTGCTTTGAGAGACAGATTTCACATCTCATCCTGCTGCACAGAACGATCTGACTGGACTAGGTAGAGATTATAGTACTGGTGCTTTGAGAGACAGATTTCATACCTCATCCTGCTGCACAGAAAGATCTGACTGGACTAGGGAGAGATACTAGTACTGCTGCTTTGAGAGACAGATTTCATACCTCATCCTGCTGCACAGAACGATCTGATTGTGGACTAGGCAGAGATATTAGTACTGGTGCTTTGAGGGAGGGAGAGATACTAGTACTGGTGCTTTGAGAGACAGATTTCACACTTCACCCTGCTGCACAGAATGATCTGACTGGACTAGGGAGAGATACTAGTACTGGTGCTTTGAGAGACAGTTTTCACACCTCATCCTGCTGCACAGAACGATCTGACTGGACTAGGGAGAGATACTAGTACTGGTGCTTTGAGAGACAGATTTTCACACCTCATCCTGCTGCACAGAACTATCTGACTGGACTAGGTAGAGTCTGTTGCTTTAAGGGAAAGATTATTCTTCTAAAATCATCTCCAAGTTGTACAGGGAAAGGTTCCAGCTGTTGCTTTAAGGGAAAGATTAGTGTTCTAAAATCATCATCAAAGTGTGTGTGAAACCCCCTATATCAGCCACAGGGAAGCCATATTAGTGTTCTAAAATCATCTTCAAACTGTGTGAAAAAAGTATAAATAAGCCGGGAGAACCCATATCACTGTTCTACAATCATCAGGAAACTGTGTGTTAAACTTTAACTAAAACCGGGAGAACCCATACTACTGTTCTACAATCATCTGGAAACTGTGTGTTAAACTTTAACTAAAACCGGGAGAACCCATACTAACTAAAACCGGGAGAACCCATACTACTGTTCTACAATCATCTGGAAACTGTGTGTTAAACTTTAACTAAAACCGGGAGAACCCATATCACTGTTCTACAATCATCTGTGAACTGTGTGTTAAACTTAAACTAAAACAGGGAGAAGCCATATCCCTGTTCTAAAATCATCTAAAAACTGTGTGGGAAACTTTAACTAAAACCGGGAGAACCCATACTACTGTTCTACAATCATCTGGAAACTGTGTGTTAAACTTCTGGGATAGATTCGGGTGTCATCAGCATGAAATGAGATGTAATTGGAAGCCATGGGAGGCTATCAACTGATCCAGGGAGGAGGTGTATATTGAGAATAAAACAGGTCCAAAAACAGAACCTTGGGGGACTCTGATGGAGAATGGAAGAGGAAGTAAAATTGTAAGTGACAGTGAAAGTGTGGTGGAAAGAAAACCACAGAAGATTACAGTCACAGGAACCATAGGAGTGGAGTTTTTCATTTCAGGAGTGGGGTGTCCATTGGCTTTAGCCTTTAACTACTTTAGCCCTGGAAGGATTTACCCCCTTAATGAAAAGTTTTTTTGCGATACGGCACTGCGTCACTTTAACTGACAATTGCGCAGTCATGCAACGATGTACCCAAACATAATTGACACCCTTTTTTCCTACACCTAGAGCTTACTTTTGGTGTTATTTGATCACCTCTGCGGTTTTTCTTTTTTGCGCTATAAACAAAAAAAAATTTGGAAAAAAAATTTTTTTTTGCTGTTTGCTATAATAAATTTCCCCAAAAAATATAAAAAAAAAACAAATTTCTTCATCAGTTTAGGCCAATATGTATTCTGCTACATATTGTTGATGAAAAAAATTGTTATAGTGTCTACAAAATAGGGGATAGATTTATGACATTTTTATTATTATTTTTTTTTACTAACAATGGCGGTGATCAGAGATTTCTAGTGGGACTGCGATATTGTGGAGGACAGATCAGACATTTTTGGGAAGGGGAAGGGAAGGGGTTAACACTAGTTGTGAGCAAGGGGTTAAATGTGTTCCCTGGGAGGTGTTTCTAACTGTGGGGGGAGTGTACTGACTGGAGGAGGAGAGATCGCTGTTCCTGATCACTAGGAACAGATGATATCTCTCTACTCCCCTGACAGAAAGGGGATCTGTTTGTTTACATTGTGGGTGGCCAGCGGACATCATGGTCATCGGCCACACGCATCAGCTCCAGCACCCTATAGCTCTTGAACGAACTCCATACCAGTACGGCGATTTGCGGGATATCGGCGGCGGTTGGTCGGCAAGTGGTTAATAAATTGTTTGTGAGTTTTAGGAAAACAGTTTTTGTGTAGTGTTATGGGTAAAATCCAAACTGAAGGGGATCAAGAAGGTTATTCTCAGAGAGGTAGTGGAATATAGCAGCCAAGTTGTTGTACATGGCTTCTAAGCTACTATCCAATTCCCCTTTAGTGAGATGTGCAGAGTACTAATGGTCCTGAGAGATGGCAGAAGTTTTAGGCTCCTGTGAGTGTTGTGGAGGAGGAGAAGGAGGATCCAAAACGCCATCTTGTGCCATGCGTTAATGTTCTTTTTCTCAGCAGGTAAGAGCAGAAAAAGCAGAGTCAGGTCATCACTGGCCTCTGGCATGTGCCCTTGGCAACATCTATTCTAACATGCATCAGAGCAGGCATGTCCCTATATAAATCAATCATCATTTTTGGTTTAGTTGTTTTATTGTGATTAGGTACCAATCCATACCTGTTTAAAATTTTATTTGAAATCCTAATTTTGGCCTTTTTTCATTTCTAATATCCATTCAAGCCTTGCCATAAAAGCACGTCCTGTCATTTTTAAAATTGTTTAGTGAAAAACATGCTCTGTCAATACATTTTGTCAGTACAAAATATTTTATGTAAAAAAACCAGAAGCATGTATTACTAATTTATGCATATCCCTGGAAACATGCGTATTACATCCAACACAATCTCTAAACATTTATCTAAAAATGACAATGTTTCTGAAAAAAAGAAAGTTATACATTCTTGAGATCACCAAAGCTCTTTCAAAACATATTAATCAGGAAGTAAAAAAAAAATCAATTATTGAGATATATGTACAAAAAGTAGTTTGTGCTCATTTTTACAGAGCTAAAACAAAAAAGTAAACACCCAGCCTTAATGATGTATGAAATAAATATTGTGGATGCTTCTTGTATTGGCAAGTAAACAATTAATGTATCATATCTGGAGATGGTACATGTTGGAGAAGAAGAGGTTATTCATTACTCATCATGATATTTACAAACCTTATGCAAAAGCAAGTTGTGATATAGCATGCCAATATGCTAGGACATTGACATTTATGAGTGCCCTTCTAAAATCTGATAGAAGTTACCAATCAATAGTAAACAAGTCTGTATTTCCCTTTAGACAAAATAGAAAAGCATGTGTAGGCATCTTTCAGTGAAAACACCAAATGTCTTTTGCTACACAAAATATTTTAATTTAAACATATTTTGCCATATTTCATATCATCTGTAAAGCACACAACAATTCAACTGTACTGCAGTCATGCTTCCTTGTGTCTTTTTGACTTTCATCCATTCAATTCCTTCTTCCATCTGCTCTCTGGCCATCTGTATGTCTGGGCATCTGTCCGTTTACTCATCCATTCACATTTTTCTTTACTAAACCAAGATGTGTAACCTCATAGGATTATGCATCCCCTGCATGGTTACAAGTGAAACTGGGGTAATCAAAATACATACAAATGAAATATGACCTTTAAATTGTAATGTGTAACTGAACAATATAAAATCATTTTAATCATTATTTATATTTATTTCTTAATTTATGAAATGTAGTGTTTGAAACAGGACTTTCTTCAAACCCTAGCTAGGATTTTATTTGGTTTATCATCGTATTCATATAGAGAGCATCTTCCATGTGTCAATTGGGCCTTGGCATTTTGAAACAACACTGAGTTTAGTTTTGCTTCTTAGCTCCTTATAGAAAAACAAAAAAAAAAAAAAAACAAGCCAGTAGTATTCTAGAAGTAGCAGGAGCCTGATTGCAAGCAATGATATTTAACTTTTCTACAGTCAGTCCAAAAAAGAGGAAAGTATGGGATAGCACATTCCTTTTTGCACTACTATATACCCTTCCCGGCCACTTCATTAGGTTCACCTTGCTAGTACCAGTTGAACCCCCTTTTGCCTTCAGAAGTGCCTTCATTCTTCATGGCATCCATTCAATAAGGTGTTGGAAACATTCCTCAGAGATTTTAGTCCATATTGACATGATAGCATCATGCAGTTGCTGCAGATTTGTCGGCTGCACGTTCATGATGCAAATCTCCTTTTCTCCCACATCACAAAAGTGTTCTATTGAATTTAGATATGGTGACTGTGGAGGCCATTGGAGTACAGTGAACTCATTGTAATGCTCAAGAAACCAGTTTGAGATTATTTGAGCTTTGTGACATTGCACAATGTGTGCATTATCCTGCTGGAAGTATCCATCAGTAGATGGGTACACTGTAGTCATAAAGGGATGGACATGGGCAGCAACAATACTCAGGTAGGCCGTGGCATTCTAACGATGCTCACTTGGTACTAAAGGGCCCAAAGTGTGCCAAGAAAATATCCCCCACACCATTACCACTATCCCGAACCATAAATACAAGGCAGGATGGATCCATGCTTTCATGTTGTTTACGCCAAATTCTGACCCTACCATCCAAATTTTGCAGCTTCAATCGAGACACATTGGACCAGGCAATGTTTTTCCATTCTTCTATTGTCCAATATTGATGAGCTTTTGTGAATTGTAGCCTCAGTTTCCTGTTCTTAACTGAGAGAAGTGGCCATACCTCCCAACTGTCCCTGATTTCTAGGGACTGTCCCTGATTTGGAACAAAGTCCCTCTGTCTCTCATTCCTCCTCATTTGTCCCTCATTTTGGTCTGATCTATATAGTTGCATATAAAATACACTTTTTATCTTTCAAAAAGTGTTTCCTGGTGCTAAATCTTTCATCCAGTTACTAAATTGCTGCATTTGTAGACTTGAAAAGCCAATATGAAGGAATAGTAGTGGTAAAAATAAAGCACTTGTGGGTTTAACTGATTTTTTCTATAATTCTCCTTTAAGAGGCGTGGCAGGGGGTGTGCCCTATGCCTACATACATTTGCTAATAGGTGTCCCTCGCTCCCATCTCAGAAAGTGGCACCCAGTGTGGTCTTCTGCTGCTGCCCATATGCTTCAAGGTCCGATGTATTGTGCATTCAGAGACGGTATTTTTGCATACCATGGTTGTAAAAAATGGCTATTTGAGCTTTTCTATCATATCTAACCAGTCTGCCCATTCTCCTCTGACCTCAACAAGGCATTTTCATCCACACAACTGCTGATCACTAGATATTTTCTCTTTTTTGGACCATTCTCTGTAAACCCTAGAGATGCATTAAAATCCCAGTAGATCAGCAGTTTTTGAAGTACTCAGAGCAGCCCACCTGGCACTAACAACCATGCCACGTTCAAAGCCACTTAAATTCCGTTTCTTCCCCACTCTGATGCTCAGTTTAAACTTCAGCAAGTCATCTTTACCATATCTAGATGCCTAAAGGCATTGAGTTGCTGCCATGTGATTGGCCGATTAGCAATTTGTGTTATCAAGCAATTGAACAGGTGTACCTAATAAAGTGGCCAGTGAGTGTAGGGTCACTGTTTAGTACTGAACCCATGTAATGTTTATTTTATGCTCAGGATTCATTCTACTTTAAAAATGTGATACTTTGAGGTCTGTGGTATTGCCCAAATCTATATATTATGATATTTAATATTTTCCTGATATGATTTGGTAAATGAGAGTTCTTGGACCATGAGTGAAAGCTTTAATACAACAGAAATGTCTTGGTAAATAGTATAAAAGCCTAACAAAAAACAATCTATCTAGTTACATAAAAAGAAATGTTATTAAGAGAGCTTTAACATATTACTAAATACAAACAATGAGAGGGAAAAGACATAAGACAAACATTTAGATA
Organism: Glandirana rugosa; assembly: GCA_018402905.1. NCBI lineage: Eukaryota > Metazoa > Chordata > Amphibia > Anura > Ranidae > Glandirana > Glandirana rugosa. The sequence goes on from BLSH010329016.1 coordinate 414,900, forward strand.
TATGTGCAAGGGTGATATTCCATAGTCACCATGCTACTGCACATGAGAGCTCCATTCTGCTGACTGCCCTTCAAGAGATCTCTCTCACCTCTTACCTAGTCTGTGTACATCATTATAGGCTGGTGCCTCGTTGGTTGGCAAGGCATGGCTCTGATTTGTGGGCATCTCTATACCTTTTTAAGATTGGCTAATCTTCTATCCCGATACTTTGCATAAGTCAGCCCCCTTTAATGCAAATCCTTGGCACAAGCTATTTTGAGCCGGAAACTTATCATTGCAAGCACATGACCTTTTCAGGAAAATTAAGTATTCATGATGGGCTGGCCACCTTCATTGCATATCTACAAGTGGGATTCTTTGAAGTGAATATTTGTAGAACAAAGAGGTTTGGGTCTGTTTGGGTTTGTTTAGATAAACAAGCTCAGGCACCAACGCATCTGTGAAAAGCCTTGCATACAGGATCCGTAATTAGAATATGGCCTCCTGGCAACTTAACACATCTTCACCTGGATAACAGGGTCATATGAAAGACATATTACACACGGACACTGATACACCTCTAACTGAAATATATTTATGATTACAATATTATTTACAGCTGTTAATGGAGAATTCACATAAACCCATTATGTAACAGTGGTCTTCAATTTTGAAAAGGCAATTTTAATGATAGAATTAAAGTGCACAATTTATTTTTAATTAATGTTCTCTGACACGTTTTGTTTAAATCCAAATGGAATGACCTTTAAGTTTAGCCAATTTGCTTTTCTGATGATAAAGTGGATCTTATCTGATATTACTTCACATGACAACAAGGCAATAGGCTGCATTTACATGGGTGACTAAATGCATACAGAAGATTCCTGTATCAAGAATCAGCAGTTTCTTGTGGCTGGAATCACAAGTGTATGTGAACAACTGCAGATAAGAAGCCTGTACAAATCAATAACAGGCAGACAAGAGCTATAGCTGTTCATATGTATCTACACATCCAGAGGCTACCTTCAGTTAAGGATGGATGAGTGACCCTAGATTCAGAAATATTATTCCTAACTACAGATGTCTGAAGGGAACAACCTTTCTGCATCCAGAATCACTTAGCCACCCCTAACTGCAGGGTACTGTTGGATGAATGGATGCATGCGAACAGCCTCAGCTCCCGTCAGCCTGTCATTGCTTTGGCAGTAATGGACAGATAGCAAAAAAACAAAAAGGACACACCCGCCTCATACCTAACATACCATTTATTAAAATATAAAACACAAATAAATGTGCCACACCCCTTACAAATTAAGTTTAGCATTTGTAGAAATTTCTTGGTTGGATTTTTTGAGGCACAACTTGAACAATATTCCAATATAAAATACAAAAACTTTTTAACATAATTACAACAATTACAATTTAATTACTTCAGATAATTCATAAAAACAATCCAGTAAGTAATAGCCCCACTTGTCATATTTCTTTAATCATCATACATCTCTAAAAGTTGTTTGGTGGAAGAAATCATCTATAATTAATTTCCTTAATAAACACTCCAACAGATGATTACATAGCTTGAAGTGTTTCTTGGATAATAATCCACTTCTTTAAGAGTAGACAATAGGGGTTACAAATAACTACTTCTTTTGATAATGCGGCTATCTTCAGCCTGGAAATACCTCCTTGCCCAGAGCCTCAAAAACAATGCTGGAATCTCTCTTTAGGAACAACAGTTGCAAATTACCAAGGGCTCTCAACCTTTGCAATCCATCACAGGTGTCATTCAGCCTGGCTGAAGATAGCCAGCTTATTTATCTTTTTTCCCTTTTGGCACAAGTGATATACATCTTTTATTTTATTATATAACTAGTTACTGAATGCATAACGCCGTTGCCAGATCACATACCTAGTATGTGATCTGGCACTCGTGAGTTGGGGGCGCACGATTAGTCACAGCAGATGCCGATCAGCAGGTGCCGGCCAATAGATGTCCATCTGCACCTGCTTATCAGGGAGGAGAATGACAGAACAGTCTTGTCAGCAGGGATGTACTGGATTTTGTGTCCCTGCAAAGCAGTGAATAAAATCTAGCACATCCCTTAGTAAAAGCACTACATAGTTAGCATACTAAGCACAAAAACACTGGCTAGGCACACATTTCACCCTTCCCAGCCGGTGTCATTAGTGACAGTGTATATTTTTAGCACTGATCACTATATTAGTCTCACTGGTTCCCAAAACAGTGTCAGTTAGTGTCAGATTGTTTACCACAATATTGCAGTCCTGCTATAAATTGCTGATCACCACCATTACTAGTATGGAAAAAAAGACTCCAGTATATATACACCATAGTTTGTAGATGTTATAACATTTGCGCAAATCAATCAATATACACTCATTGGGATTTTTTGCCAAAAATATGTAGCAGAAGACATATTGGCCTAAATTTATGAAGACATTTTATTTTTATTTTATTTTTTTTTATTGGATATGTTTTATAGGTTTTTTTTTTTCAAAATTGTCGGCCTTTTCTTGTTTATAGTGCAAAAAATAAAAAATACTTCTGGTTCCGGCGCTGCATGGAGAGGAGCTGAGAAGACCTAGCTCCGCTCCCCTGCCACAGAAATCGGCTCCCATATCGGCTACATCCAGGAGGGACACCCCATCCTAGCCTCCCTATCCTCCCCAGGAATTGAATGGACTGATTTGTGGAGCGTTCGGCTCCGCGACCATCAGCCGCTCTGCAAGCCCAGGGAGGAGAAGCGCTGCACGCCGCAGCCATCATGGCCACCGGCCCTCAGGTACTTTCATATGCAGCCAAGCTCGCGGCCCCCCCTCCTCAATCCACAGACACCACGGGCGCCCACACTCCCCAGAACCCAGCTGGATCCACCACAGCAGACCCATCTTCTCTAGCTAGTATCGCCCAGGCGGTTGTGCTGTTAATCCAGCCGATCATCACTGAGGCGGTGGATGCAGCTATACACAAGGGCCTTGAACAATTACACACAAACCTCCAACTGCAGGCCAGCAGAATAGACCAGGCTGAAGGCAGGATTTCCAACATGGAGGATGATACTACGGCCCTCACTGCTGCTGTGGCTAAACTGACCACCATCCAAAAGGAGCTACAGGAGAAGGTTATTGACCTGGAGAATAGAGCCAGAAGAAATAACCTACGCATCATAGGCCTCCCAGAATCATACCCTCAAAGGGACCTTCCCAAAATCTGTGCTGTGATTTTACCCGAATTGCTGGGTCTCCGAACACCCTGTGTGGTGGAAAGAGCGCACAGAATTGGCCAACCTTCAGAATCCCGCACTAAACCCAGGGCAGTCATTGTCCGCTACCTCAACTATGTGGACAAACAAGCCATACTACAATCCTTTAGGAGAGCTCGCTCCCTAACATTTGAGGGAAATGACTTACTGATTTTCGCTGACTATTCGGTAGAAGTCATGCAGAAACGAAAGGCTTTCTCTCCGGTATGCTCTGCCCTTCATAATCGGGCCATCAGATTCAGCTTGGCTTACCCGGCAACCCTCTACTTACACTCCCCGCAGGGGGAAAAACTTTCCTTCACATCACCTCAAGAAGCTGAGGCCTACTTGTCGGAGGCCCTGCAAACAGACATGGACCAGACACCTCCCTCAGATCCCAGTAGTCACAGCTCTCCCAAGAAATCTTCTCTGCTGCCCAATAAACCCCAGAGCCCAGACAAGCCCCCATACAAAAGGGTTCGTTTTGGCCGCCCGGATACATCCGCGTTACGGGACTAACCCAGGCCTACCACGGCCATCACCACTATGGAAGAGTTTTCTCTTATGCTTAGTGGATAACCCCCAACTTCATTAAAAAGTTTCTTCTCAGATTCTCTACAAGGAACTATTACACGTACATCCATAGCCGAACGATCAGCGAACTGTGAGTTTTTCCATATAGGATGGCTTTGGGTGGGCGAAGTGTACGGATCCCCCTCCGTGAAGAGAAAGGCTGGCGTTGCCATCCTTATCCACAAACATTTACCAGCCAAAGTGCACAAGGTAGACACAGACACTCTAGGGCGCAGGACCACTATACACATTATACTGGCCAACAGAGAACTGGCCATATCTAACATTTCTGCGGACAATTCTCCTACCCAATCATTCTTTCGGGACTTATCCACATGGGCCCTACAAATAACTGAACCCCTGCACCTATTAGGAGGTGATTTTAACTCCACCATGGATCAGGGGTACGATCGATCCGCAACATTGCCAAATTGTACGCTCAACCCCAAACAACCCTCCCTGCTAGCCCAAACCATAGATTCCCTAAAACTGACGGACGTCTGGCAAGTCAAACACTCTATTGACAAGGAATTTACTTTCTATTCCTCCCCCCACAAATCATTCTCAAGAATAGATTATTTCTTCGCATCTCCTGCCCTTCTCCCGCTGGTGACCTCGGCAGTCATAGAGAGCATGGCAATCTCTGACCACTCTCCTGTAACTACTGAGCTCACAAACATCCTAGGTAGACCCCCTGGTTCGACATGGCGATTCCCCTCCTACCTATACAAAAATGAGGATTTAAAACACTCTCTACAGCTCGTGTGGGCAGAATACTCTGAAACTAACAGGGAACACCTCTCCACACCCAATCTATTTTGGGAAGCCGGGAAGGCCTTTCTCAGAGGACACATTATTTCCTTCGCAGCTCGGTTCAAAAAGAAGGCCCGTGCGAGCCTCACGCTAGCCAGCAACACACTCAACCAGGCCCACAGGACACTTAACACATCTAGGACTCCCGAGAACATTCGAGCATGGCAGCAGTCCAAAGTGGCCTTCTACCATTGGTCTTCCGAGCAGGAGGCCATTCATAAATTCCATTCCTCACTATTTTTCCACAAATATGGGAACAAGGCGGGGAAGCTGCTGGCTCGGATGTCCTCGGGGCGCTTTACTCCAACCCACATCTCGGCGTTGAGAAACCCCTCTGGCCACATAGTCACCGATCCATCTGCCGTGAACTCCTTACTCACGGAATACTACACCGCACTCTACACTGAAGACTCGGTAGACACACAGAAAGTGTCGGAACTCCTCTCCTCAACCACACTACCTTCCATTTCCGAGGACCAGATGGCCATACTAAATGCCCCCATCTCAAGTGAGGAAGTCCAGAGCACCATTAAATCAATGTCCAATGGTAAGGCTCCGGGTCCGGATGGTCTTTCCTCTGACTTCTATAAGCTCACGTTAGACTTCACCGCAGAAACCCTCTCGAAGGTATACAATCCAATCTGGGAAGGAGGCCCCTATTTACCGTCAAGTTCCCTTGCGCATATCAAACTACTAGAAAAAAAATAAAGACCCCCTATCCCCCGGCTCATACAGACCAATTTCACTTATAAATGCGGATGCCAAAATTCATTCAAAAATTATAGCCTCCAGACTAGCCAAAATCCTCCCCACCCTGATTCACCCAGCTCAGTCAGGATTTGTCCAAGGACGCTCAGCCACGTTAAATATTAGAAAAGTATTGCTCACGCTAGAACAAGCCAAACAACACCCCGAAAAAGATATCATTGGACGCTGAGAAAGCCTTTGATAACATAAGTTTCAAATGGTTGTTCATGGTACTAGACGCCATAGGCTTTAATGGCCCTTTTCTAGACTTCATGCATAAGATGTACGCCAACCCCACTGCTCGCCTCGTCACTCCCACCTTCATCTCCCCGATATTTCCCCTGGCCAAGGGGACCCGACAGGGCTGCCCACTTTCCCCATTATTGTTTAATTTGGCCATAAAACCTCTCTCCAGACAACTCAATTCTCCTCAGGGTATCAGGGGGGTAACTATAGGTGATCAGATATGCCGCTCGGCCTTATTTCCCGACTACATCCTCTTATTTTCTTCTGACCCACTGAGCGACTTCAACCACCTAACAAATATTCTCAAAAACTTCAAAGCCTGTGCCGGTCTTAGAATTAACCTGGATAAGAGCGAAGTATTACCCCTCAACCCTCGGCTTGCAAAGTCTTGGAGATCGTCCTTGCCCTTCTTAATTACTGAGGGACACCTTACCTACCTGGGCATACGGGTCGGTAGGGATCCCTCTTCTCTATATTCGTTAAATTACCCCCCACTTATAGCACAAATTGTTAAGGAACTGGACGGCTGGGGAGCCCTCCCTCTCTCACTCTTCGGGAGATGTCATTTGGTCAAAATGGTCTCATTTGCAAGATTACTATATCCTTTACAAACGCTACCCCTGCTACTAAAACATAGAGATGTTCAGAAAGTCCACAGTGCGGTTTCCACTTTTCTGTGGAAGGGCAAACGACCAAGGATATCTCTCCAATAACGATGCCTCCCGAGGGGTGAGGGAGGGATAGGCCTCCCCATCCTTAGATTTTACAACCTTGCCTGCCTACTGAGGAATGGTCTGGACTGGATCGCTGGACACTCCACCTACTCCAATTTCCACCTAGAAGAAGCCCATGCAGCCCCGTACGACCTAAAGGCTATACTTCATGCTAGAATTACCTCTCTACCGCCTCATTTGAAAGCCAGCCTGGTGTTCAGAGACACTGTTATAGCATGGAGGGAAATACGAAAGCCTCTAAGCCTCCCTATTCTAGGCAACCCCATGTTCCCAGCATCGCTAGACACTCAAGCTTTCGTCCGCTGGTCGGCCAAGGGTCTCTTGTGGGTCTCCCAACTATACAAGAAGGGGAAGAATGCTTTAAGGGAGTTCTCGGATGTCATGGAGGAGTTCTCCCTTCCTTCATCCCACGTATTCCACTACCTCCAGCTCAAGTCTTTCCTATCATCATGCCAAGGACCCTTCCCTGACCCATGCAAAACTTCATTCATCGACTCCTTTCTGGCCAATGGCAATTATTCCATCTCGCACATCTATGGAGAGATCATCAGATTCCAAGCCTCCAAATATTCACTAATCCCCTTTCGCCCATGGAGCCTTATTCTGGACAACCAAGAAGCGCCGGAAAACATCCTCTTGGGTTACAAGAAGATCTGCTCACTCATTATCGCTGAAACCTGGAGAGAGACGCAATTCAAAATAGCTCGCAGAGCATACCTCCCTGCATGCTTCACTCCAGGTTCCCAATCTCGAGGTATGTGCCCTTGGTGCTGTTCCCCTAAACCAACCCTTCATCATAGGCTATGGACTTGCCAACACATCTCCCTCTTCTGGGATACAATCTTAGAGTACATCGGATCAGTCACCGGGCATTCACTCCCCAAGGATGCTACGCTATGTCTTTTCAGCGGAACCTCGTCTGGGACTCAATCTCCTGCAGATCCTATATCAAAGGTATCTAATTGGAGCCACCTGTGTCTGCTCTCAGCTAGAAGAGCTATTATGCAATGCTGGATTCACCCATCCCCCCCTGGGATGTCCCAAGTCAAACAAGGACTGTTCTCCCTACTGTATCTTGAAAAACAAGACACTATCAACTCAAATCTAAAATCCACGAAAAAATTCTTTGCGAAATGGAGGAAATTCATTGAGCACTCTTTTAACAAAGCGGAGATCTCTCAGTTCATGGACCCCTTCAAACTCTCAGAGTGGTACTTGAAGGCAGACTTAACCAACACTCTAGGTAAACTCAAAATATAGTCTGAGACCCACTCGGCCCTCCAGCCTGCCTATGTAACCGCCCCCGACGTTCCACCCCTCTGGATCACTAACATTAACTCACTCCCCCAGTAATTTTTTGGGCTGACCTCAACGCGACAACGTACCCCCATCTAGAACTCTCTCCCCCACTTCTTCTTGATCCAACATGAGAATACCACAATCTACATTGGCAAGTACAACTTCCTGTTCCTGTAGATGAGACTAACCTCCTTCCCCGGGCACCCCTTTACCAAATTGTTGATGATATGTATTGTCGATTGTCACACTAATTCTATACTGTTTTGCTGTGATATCTAAAAGGTATATCCTGAACTTTAATTCTTTGTACTTCTGTGAAACCTCAATGAAATATTTATAAAAAAAAAAAAATGCAGTGGTGATCAAATACCACCAAAAGAAAGCTCTATTTGAGGAAAAAAAGGACATAAATTTAATTTATGTACAGAATTGCAGGACTGCACAATTGTCAGTTAAAGTAACGCAGTGCCGTTTAGCAAAAAATGGTCTGGTCATGAAGAGGGAGAACTCTTTCAAAAGGCAAGTGGATAAAATGAAGTCTGCCTGCCCTATGGAAAATAATTAAATTTTGCGCAGCTGATCTGTATAATTTCACATCTGAAATAATAACAGTGCAATTTAATATCTGGGATGAATTACGACTTTTCTTTTGTTTCAAAATGTAATCCTAATTTAAAGGATGATATTCTATGCATGCATCCTTATACATTTTAATTTGTCTCTCAAAATGTATTACTACATAATTGTACTCCAAAGGCTGTATTAGCAATACTCTCTTCAAGTATAGAGGAAGAGATTCAGTGCAGCACATCAGTACCAATTTAACCACTTCCTTACTGGGCACTTAAACCCCCCTCCTGCCCAGACCAATTTTCAGGTTTCAGCGCTGTCACATATTGAATGACAATTGCGCGGTCGTGCGACGTTGTACCCAAATAAAATTGATGTCCTTTTTTCCCCACAAACAGAGCTTTCTTTTGGTGGTATTTGATCACCTCTGCGGTTTTTATTTTTTGCACTATAAGCAAAACCAAGAGCGACAATTTTGAAAAAAGAACAATATTTTTTACTTTTTGCTCTAATAAATATCCAAAAAAAAAAAAAAAAATTATTCATCAGTTTTGGCCGATTTATATTCTTCTACATATTTTTGGTAAAAAAAATCGCAATCGGTGTTTATTGATTGGTTTGCGCAAAAGTTATCAAGTCTACAAACTATGGGAATTGATTTATCACGGTTTTATTATTATTTATTTTTTTACTAGTAATGGCGGCGATCTGCAATTTTTATCGGGACTTTGATATTGGGGGGGACATGTCGGACATTTTTGACACATTTTTGGGACCATTGGCATTTATACAGCGATCAGAAATTTAAATGTCCACTGATTACTGTATAAATGTCATTGGCAGTGAAGGGGTTAACCTGCAGGGGGCAGTGAAGGGGTTAACAATGTTCCCTGGGTGTGTTCTAACTGTGGGGGGGATAGTTTGGCAGGGACATAACAGATCTAACTGATCCCAATGACAGAGATCAGTAGATCTGCTTGTCCCCCTCTCACAGAACGGGGAACCGCCGTGTTTACATTGGCGGTTCCCTGTTCTACAGCTTTGCAGGCGATCGCGGGTCAGGAGCGGACATCGAGTCTGCCCCACCCACGGGCACGCCCGCGCAGCGTGCGGCGGCCGCTCACGCGCACCGCCGCCGCCTGTGAGTGCGCACAGGGGGCGTGTAAAGGGGCGGACGTCCATGGACGTCCACCCGGATATTCAGATCCACACTGTAGACGTCTTTCGTCTATAGCGCGGATCTCTAGTGGATAATGGGTGTCTTAAAAAAAGACTAAATGCTGATTTCTGGATGAAATATGACTTCTACTAGCTTCTGTAATTTTCTTTGATTAAAAAAAGATGTGATTCAGTGCACAAATCTGTTCACGTTTAATATTATATTTAAGAAGCAAATTTTTTATTTCATATATCTTCTTGATAAATGCCTGCTTCCCAAATGTCACTCTATTAACCAGGAAGAGATTGTGTGCCTCAAATGTGTACAATGGTAATACTATAATAATAACAACAATAGTAATAATAATAATAATAATACATTAATTTAAAACATATAGACACTAATTCATTTCAGGTTCAATATTGCAGCCTGTTGATATAGGCTTAATAGCTGTGGTGCTAAACTGTAAGATTTTCCCTCTCCATTTTCTAAATCAAGACACTATTTTTTTATTTTCAGATGTAATATGCCTGCTAAGTCTCTCAAAAATAGTAGCCTTAATACTTGCTTAATATCTGTGGTGATAAATTGTGACGTTTTGAACTTGTCAGTCTACGCTGTGTGCTCATTTATTAGTCAAGTTGGTATTTTGAGTAAATCTTAATTTTTATGCATATAGTCCAATTCCAAGCTATATATACTTGAATGCTTATTGGATTGAGGCATATTAGGTGATGTGTATTTGTGTAATGAGGGAGAGTGTGGCCTAAGGAGATCAACACCATATATCAAGGTGTGCATAATTAATAGGCAACATCTTTTCCTCAGGCAAAATGGTCCAACGGACTCTGAAAAGTCAAAAATTGTAAAAAGTCTTTCAGAGGGATGCAGCACTCTTGAAATTTCTAAAATATTGGGATGTGATCACAGAACCATCAAATGTTTTATTGCAAATAGTCAACATAGTCGCAAGAAATGTGTTAAGAAAAAAAAAGACGCAAATTAAATGCTGAGGATTTGAGAAAAATAAAACGTAAAGCTACTAGGAACCCATTATCCTCCAGTTCTGCCATATTCCAGAACTGCAACCTACCTGGAGTGCCCAGAAGGTGTTCAGTGCTCAGAGACATGGCCAAGGTACAGTAGGCTGAAACCTGACCACCACCAAACAAGACACATAAGTTGAAATGTCAAGACCCGGCCATGAAATATCTGAAAACAGATTTTTTTAAAGGTTTTATGGACTGATGAGATGAGAGTGACTCTTGAGGAACCAGGTGGATGGGCCTGTGGCTGGATCAGTAATGGGCACAGAACTCCACTGCAGCTCAGATGCCAGCAAGGTGGAGGTGGGGTACTGGTATGAGCTGGTATTATAAAAGGTGAGCTAGTTGGACCATTTCGGTTTGAACTTGGACTCAAAATCAACCCAATCAATCCCAAACTTACTGCCAGTTTTTAGAAGACACTTCACATCACATGCATTGAAGTACTCCGCTGCATTGCTAGCTAGTAAAGGACTTATAGATGAAAGAATAATAGCATGGTCTCCTTCCCCACATGACCTAAACCCTATGGAGAACCTGTGGGCCCTTATTGAATGGGAGATTTACAGTGAAGGAAAAAAAGTACACCTCTCTGAACAGTGTCTGTGAGGCTGTGGTCGCTGCTGCACAAAAAGTTGATCATCGAGATATAAAGAAACTGACAGACTCCGTTAATGGAAGGCTTATGACTGTTATTAAAAAGAAGGGAAGGGGGGCTATATTGGTCACTGATTTTTTTTGAAATGTCAGAAATGTTTATTTGTAAATTTTTAGTTGTTTGTTTTTTTTAGTTGTTTGTTTTTATTCTCACTTTAGCAGATGAAAATAAACAAGTGAGGTGGGAAAATTTTCGTTTTTCATTTAGTTGCATAATAATTCTGCACACTCATAGTTGCCCAATAATTGTACTTTTACTTTCTTAAATATTCAGGTTTAGGGCTAGTTCACACTGCAGCAATGCTTGAACCCTGCAAATCCACTGCGGGTTCCCACATCACATGTCTCCGGGCGGCAGTTCACACTGCCATATGCAAACTGTGGGGAGTGTCAATACAATGTTAATGACACCCCCAAATCAGTTTGCATATCACACTGTATACTGCAAACTCGCACAGGTGTGAACTGCCATGCGATCCGATTCTGACCCTGCAAAACAAAAGGGTCCTGTGCGAGTTTGCGCCAATTGCGATGCAAATTCAACCATACAATCTCTATGGCTGAATTTGCATCGCACAGAGATCGCATATGGCTCACACTGCAGTGCGGTGCGAATCATATGCGATCTTCATGTTCAGAGCAGCGTGAACCGGCCCTTAAGGTTTAGTAACATTTTGGATTGATCAAGAGCCCTGTAGTTGTTCAATAATGAAATGAATCCTCAAAAATACAACTTGCCTAATAATTGTGCACACAGTGTATGATATAAGATATTCATTTTTTTTTTAATTAAACACGTTTATTGGTAATAAACATACAATAACATAGATTGATTGCACAGTGTATAAATATCCTCCACAGTTACATTGTGGGCACACGATCTTGCACAGTAAGCAACATTTCGTACTTAAAGAAGGGTAAACAAATCTATAAATCAGACCATAACAATCGGTGACATTTCTGTGATTGGTACTCCTCTCAATTTCTAAGTTACCTATAGCATTCTGGGTCATACACATGTCTCAGACCTCTCCAACCATCTGTCCCAGATCTTGTTATATTTATTTGGGCAACCTCTATGTATATATATGCATTTTTTATATGGAAGTACAGTGTTTACATCTCTCATCCAGTCCGAAACAGCAGGGGGTGATTGTCTCATCCACAACCTGGCAATGGTCTTTCTGGCCAAAAAAATTGTCTCATGTAAGAATGTTTTGGTATACTTGTCAAGATCTATGTCTGGGAAAATACCCAGTATGCACCATTTTGGGTCTATTGTAAGGGGGGATCCCATGACGTCATGAAGGAAGGCCACCACCTGACCCCAGAATCCCTGAATGCGAGGGCACGTCCAAAGGAGGTGGTAAAACGACCCAGGTTCACGGCCACAAAGGGTGCAAGCAGGGGACCTCTCACGGGCAATTCTGTTTAGTCTAAGAGGTGTAAGGTAGGCTTGATGCAGAATATATAACTTAGTTAGCCTATCTAACACCCTAGGCGACACTGATTTGCATACTTCCAGGGCCTCACCCCAATCCTCATCTTCTATATTACCACAGTGCCTTTCCCATCTTGGTTTGAGTTTATAGGCTGTTTGTGTTGCTATAGGGGTGGTTATAAGATTATAAAAATTGATATAAGTTTTTGTGAATCCGTGCATTTGACCATATCCATCAACGGATTGGGAGTCAGTACGGGAAGTCGCTGGGGAAACTGCGTCTGGACTGCTTGTCTCACCTGAAGGAACCTTAAAAACATGCGGTTCGGAAGCTCAAACTCAGTCTTTAGCCTGTCATATGTTTTAAGGGAGCCTGCTACAAGTAGATGGGACAAGTAGAAGATACCCTTTCTACTCCACGCCTCCACCTCAGGCACCAGTAGCAACTCAGGGAGACTTTTGTTATACCATAAAGGAGTATATTCATTGTATTGTGGGATATCAACTTTACGGGAAGCAAGGGCCCAAATCCTTTTGTATTGGTGTAGGAGAGTGTTGCCCCTCCCCCCGTCCTCCCCATCTCCTGCACTAACCAGTATTGTGTATATTGGGTCTGCCGTGCATTGTGCTCCCTGCGGGCACATAAGGGCAAGGAACCTATCCCTGTCTGTTTTGTCTAGGTGAAAAATATTAGATAATTGTGCCGCTACATAATATGCCCCGAAATCGGGAAGGGTCACACCTGCTAGGTCTGTGGGGTTTTTTAGAACATTCCAAGCCAGCTTGTGTCTACTTTTGCCCCATACAAAGGGTTTTAGTAGGGCATTGATAATTTTAAAGTGTTTTAGTGGTATGTATACCGGAGAATGCCATAAGATGTAGAGCACTTTAGGAAGAAAGATCATTTTAATTAAATTAATGCGCCCCATAACTCCTAGTGGTAGCTTTGCCCAAATCTGTATTTTATGCTTGATAAATCAGAATAGGGGTTCCAAATTATTTGTGACATATTCTGACAGAGTATTAGTGACTAATACTCCCAGGTATTTTATAATACTAACTCTTTGCAGTGGAAGCAGGGACTGGGTCTGGGAAAGTGGAGTGGAGTCAAGCGGGAGAACCTGAGACTTATCCCAATTAATTTTGAGTCCTGACAAGGATCCAAATCTCTTAATCGTCTGAAGGGCCTCCGACAGCGATGACCCTGAATCAGACAGGTATAGTAGAGTGTCATCAGCGTATAAGCTGACTTATTCCACCAAGTTTCCCATCTCCAAACCCCTTATCTGCCTATTTTCCCTAATTGAGATGGCCAGAGGTTCCGTGGCTAAGGCATATAGCAGGGGCGAAAGCGGGCAACCCTGGCGAGTACCTCTAGTGAGTTGAAAGGTCTTCGAGGGCCAGCCGTTAGCCACCACCCGAGCCATGGGGTTCTGGTAAAGTAGTTGAATCCACTTGAGGAATCGAGGACCAAATCCAAATCTGGTCAAGCACTTCCACAAGTAGCTCCACTCCACAGAGTCAAACGCCTTAGCGGTATCCAAAGTTACTACAACCCTCTCCCCTACATTGTCATGCCGTGCCTGAATATTCATAAAGAGCTTCCTGAGGTTAAACAAGGTATTCCTGCATGAAGCCAGCTTGATCCGCGTGCACCAGGTCTGAGACCACCTGATTAAGTCGAAGTGCTAAGGTCTTAGCAAGAATCTTTACATCCACTTGTAGCAATGAGATTGGTCTGTAAGATTCCGGCACATGCGGGTCCTTACCAGGTTTGGGTATGAGGACAATAGTGGCCTCTCGCATAGTGGGCGACAGAGTAAAAGTTTCAAACATATGGTTATAAAGGGTGAGTAATTTGGGCAAGAGAATTTCGCTATAGTGGGAATAAAATTCAATAGGTAGGCCATCAGAGCCCGGTGCCTTGGATCTAGAGAAGCTGGAGATCGCCTTTGCTATCTCATATGATCTCAGGGGGGCTTCCAGCATCTCCACCTGCGACTGGGAAAGCTGTGGGATGGGGAGGTTTAATAAAAAGTGGTCCGCTGTTTCATTATCATGTTGGATTGTGGTGGTATATAAGGACTGGAAGTGTTGGCGAAAAATTTTGGTCACCTCTGGGGGGTCTGTAACGAGTATTCCCGCTGGGGCTGTCTC
>BLSH010329016.1:433538-450398 GCA_018402905.1 Glandirana rugosa
TCCACCTCCATTTTTTTATGTGATTTTAGCTTAAAAATTATTTTAAGTTATTTCCCTATCCCCATTTCTTTGTAGGGCACTTGTCCGACCCTAACCCCAATTTTCCTTCCTTTTGCAGACCTCTAGGACTTTCCAGGACTTTGTTACAGCCATTTTTGTGCCTAAAAGTTCGGGTCCCCATTGATTTCAATGGGGTTCGGGGTCAAGGTCAAAGTTCAGGTCCTGTCCGGACCCGAACCCGGACTTTGTCCCGAAGTTCGGCTGAACCAGCAGAACCCGAACTTCCAGAGGTTCGATCAACTCTACTCAAGATGAAAACTATTAGTTCTGTTTTTCTTGCTTGTGGCTCATAAAAATTTCACTGTAATTTAGTTACATATAATACTTGCCAAGTCTCTAAGCTATCATCATGACATAGCAATAATACTGTGTGTGCAGGCATGCCTGTGACATACTGTATTTCGTGCTCCTCACCATGACAAAACAACCCTATTTTTTTCAGAACAACATATGCCTTATTTCTTCCTCTAACTTAGTGGCAAAGTACAAATGCTTGTACAATGTGCAGCGAGTCAGTACAATACTGTATTTATGGCTGCTGTCTTTGAAATATCATCATACTCTGTATGTATTTCTCTAAAAAATTATTCATCACTCCCTTTTACATTGCTGCCCCAAGCCCCATGCAAACTGCTAACAAATTCTCCAGTCACTGTTCAATATGCCTGACTGTTGTCTCTGAAACACGTCAGGGGCGTGGCCACGCGCGACCCGACACGGTGTGAGGAGCTGACAGCAGGGACGCCGACGAACGGAGGAGGCGTGAGACTGTTGTCCGGTAACCCACACATTGGATGCTCACATATGACTGAGGTTTTTAACTTTTTTATACATGTAAGCGCATATTTTTATTGGAATAAAGCTTTATTTTTATCAATGATACGCTATGAGGGCTTTTTATGCTTGTCCCCTATGAATGTTTGAGCTGGAGATGGACATCTTCTGAGGCTATGATTTCCGGGATGCAGGCAGAGAGTGGAACCCTTATGTTGACGTTTTGATACAAACAGGCTGATTTATTCCAGAGTTCTGGTGAGCTCCAGTGTGTTCTTATGCATGTGGTGTTTAAGGTGGAGGATTCAGCAGAAGCTGACGAGTTGCGTTTAGAGTGGATTTGTTTACGGCACCAGCACTTTATTTATGCTATTATTTGCACTGAACATTTATACTGCCACTAAGCGCTGCTAACACTTTTTTTGGACTTTAAGTGACTTGTCTCTGAAACATGTCACTGTATTTTTTTACTTTTGTTTTAATGCATTCTGGATTGACACTTTGGAAAACTTTGTACACAATACAGTGTGGTATTGAAAAAAAAGATCACAAGCTATGCTGTGTGATATGTTTTTACACTGGCAATTTGTGTGAAATGAACACTTTCCCAACCAGCCTTTAGCAGATTGACAGCTGGGTGGGCCCTCATCCTGAGTGGACATCATATGATGTCCTCTCAGAAGACGACACTGGCGGCGGCCACGGGGCCGGGTCGCAGAGCAATCTGTCACCAACTGTATCCACTGGATGCAAATGATGACTGATCACCACTGCCAGTATCATGTGATTGCTGTGACCAGTCACAGCAGATCACATGACAATTGTAAACAATGAATGGCTTCCTTTCATTGCATCCATTGTATACAATTGTGTTGCTATCTGTGATTGGTCACAGTGATCACATGGTACAGACAGGGCCAATCAAAGCCAATCTGTACTATGTAATTATCTTTGGCTAATCATAGCTAATTACAACAGACACTAAATGCATTCAGTAAAAATGATTGCTTATACCAATTAAATTCATTGGTATAAGCAATCATAATGTAAAAAAAAATTCTAATCACTTCCCCAGAGTAGTACAGTGTTACTATGGTAACACTCTATTGCTATTATTTTTTTAAATACTGTCACCAGTGAGTGTCCCTGATCACCACCTGTTAGGAAAAAGACCCTTTTGCCAGCATTCTGGGCGTTTCCGCGGTGGTGCGCGCACTCCCGTGCGCGTTCGCGCGCTCCCGTGCGCACGCGCCAGAAACGGCGCCAAACAGCGTCTATTTAAACCCAGGGACTCTTGCATTGAACTGCTGCTCGTTCTACAGCGTTCCAGACCTGTGTGCCTCAGCTCCCTACCTGTTCCTGTGTTTTTCCTGTTTCCATTTGACCCGGCTTGCCTTGACCTGTTGTCCGCTGCCTGCATCGACCCCGGCTATCCACGACCATCCGCTTGTCTACTCCTCTGTACCTCCGCTGCCCGCCCGTTAACGAACCTTTGCCTGAACTTGACGATCCGCTTGCCTAACCCTTTTGTACCTCTCTGCCTGCACGTTGCCAACTCTGCTTGTACGACCATTCTCCTGCTTTGCACGACCCTCTGGAATCTCACTCCAAACATCTGTGACCATCCAGCCCTCGTGCCATCCCGCACTCTCGGGCCTCTGTCTACACTACCAGGGGTCCTTGAATCGGGTGCGCAAGAGCGGTTGTTCCCTGCACAAGACAGACTCCACCGTCAGGTACGTAACACCACCACACCAGTTATATGATAACGCTGTAGTGCACAGTATGTAAAAAAAATGTGATTTTTTTTTTTTTAATTTCTTCATTTTCAAAAAGACTTTTGGCAAAAAATTACAGCTGCAAAAAACTTGCCATGCCTCTTACTGAATACCTTTGACTGTCTACTTTCCAAAAAGGGTAATTTGGGGGGTATTTGTACTGTCCTGGCATTTAACCACTTGCCGACCAGCTGATGTTTGACAGCGGTAGGTTGGCTCTCCTGTGCAAAAAAGTCAGATCTGTCCGCTGCAATGTCGTAGTCCCGATAAAAATCCCAGATCCACGCCATTACTAGTAAAAACATTGGTTACCCGATTGCCCAGCTCAGCTGGAAAATTTGGGCAATGTTTCGTACACAACAGCAGGACTTGCAGGCTGCATCCCAAGCCGCAGACCTAAGTATGGCAACACACACCAGCTCAGCAGAGTCCCTCAGAACCTTTACTGCAGGTATGCATGCCCCACAGCAGTCTCCGCTTTTCAGCCTGGCGACATGTTGCCATGGACATTAAAAACACCCTGAAACCATCTGAAAACAGATCTCGGGGCGCTGGCGTCTCGCTTGGAACACGTGGAGATGGCGGCTATGACACTTGGAACCACCATCCAGAAAGTACAGAAAACTACCAATGTGCACACACAACATTTGATCGAGATGCACCGCCATTAAGGCTCAGGGTTCGGGATAACGACCCACCCAGGGACACAGTGTGCTGAGTGTTAGCTTTACACAGAAGGAGGACATCCTGCAATTAGCTCACAATCAGGACCACTTGGTATATGAGGGGGAATGCATACAGTTGTTCCAGGATCTGTCCACCATCACCCTGCAGCCCAGGAGAGACCTGCGTCCCCTCCTCCAGGTGCTTCAAGATAGACACATTGCATATCAGTGGAAATTTCTGTTCTGCTTACAAGCAACTACAGGAAACTGCATTGCAGCATTGAGAACACCCGCAGACTTGCAAGCCTTCTGCAACACCCTCGAGATCCCGCTGAGTGGTACAGTTCTTTCCTGCAATCTGCCCCTTGATCTCTATCCAATTGGAGGATTCACCACGTCTGCAAAGATATAGGTAGAGACACTGCAGACACTCGTCCAACTCACCTGGCAGATTCTGTGGTGACAAGGAAACAAATGAGGGCCCAAGACTCTTCCCTTCTTTGGTGTGATGCCAGACAGATCACAGGGTTTGAAAATGACTTTGCTGGTTGAGCTATTCCCAAAGATCCCCTCTTCAGAAGATCATGGTCTTTGCTTGCCTCTGATGCATAACAAGTTCATGAGACCCACGCTGAACACCGACGATTGAGGTATAACATGACATAGAAACCTTGGGGTGAAGGTGACTAAGTGCTGGGGCTGATAGTAGCATGGGGTTTGCCTCCTCCTGAGCTGACTGATGGGGGGATATGGGGGACACCCCTACTCTTTTCGCATGTGGTAGCCATTATCTGGAGATATCCCAGAGCACATGGGACATGACGCTCTGGCTTTAGGATGTGGTCCTATACTTTGAACTGTGTGAGCATATAGCCTACTTACCATTGAGTTCTACCTTTGGGGCTCAGTTGCAATGCCTATACAACCTATGCTTCCCATGAAGCCTAAGGACAACGTCTGCCTCCCTTCCTCAGGCTTGGGGTCACTGGGAGGATGCTAGGCTTTTCTCATGCAAATCTAACATTTCCCCTGCACTCCAGCCCCATTCCTACAATATTAATGCGCAATGGGGTATTAACAAACCCTTAACATTGAAACATACCTACCGGAACACCATAGGTACTTAAGCTATGACTGTACTGTATGCTTTTCTCTTTTGTGTGCCCCTTTCTGATTCAGCAATTCACCTATAGCCCCTTGGAGGTCCTAAGCAGTGTGGGCATGATAATGACCTGATGTTGGGGAAACCACAGGAAAATACAACTCCTCAGATAACCTTCAGTGACCTATAATAGACAATTACTTGACTCATTGAGGAGGTACCTCTCTGTCTAACATGACGATTAGGGCTTTCAAACTTACAGGGCCTCGACAGGTTACCTTTACATTTGTGTTTTTGACCTTATTCTGCTTTTTCATGTTATGCCAATATGATTGGGGTCCTGGGGGAAGGCCTGCATATGTCTATGCATATCTCCATTGATATGCGAGTCTGCCTAGCCAGAGGTGCAGACATGGGTCCCTGGATAAGTTTCCTTACCCCCCTGTGTTTGCTTTTCCTAAGGGGGAGGTGAACACCCAGGGCAACTGTGGGTGGGAAATGTTCAGTGTAATGTTACAATGTTATAATGAAGATGTGTGTTGCAAACTTTTACAATGTTTTTTTCAGGGTGTTATAGTTGCTCTGTCTCCCACTTTTGGCAGACCTCACGTTTGGGTGGGGATGGAGCAAGTAGTTGGCTGTGGGAGCAGACCCCCCTTTCTCTGTTTCTTCCCATTTTTTGGGCAGGCACCTTTTTTATGGTGCGGAACGGGAAACAGGGATCTAAGTCTAGCAGAGGAACCGATAATTTCTGCAGTGATATATGTTCAGCAATAGATTTCATGCTTATTACCTGAGCTTCATCTGCTGTCTTTAGGAATCTGGGCTGAGTACCCCGAGCAGGACCATCTCTCTTTTTAGGGGAGTGGGTCTGGCTCGGGTCTCCTTGTCCCTCAGATCTGAGGCTCATCCATTCTATGGTTAGATAATTTAAGAGGTTGGTGGATGCCTGTTGTGTTCACCTCGCTTTTGATTTAGACTCTACCCCAAGGAGGCAGGCTATCCTTTGGAATTAACCAGCTTTCCCCTCTAACTCTTGCCCTGTTTATACTTTTTCCTACTGGGTAGGCTAGCAGGTTCTAATGCCACCTCTGGTTGTTTTTTTAGACAGGTCCCCTTAGTGAAGGTCTGCACCAATAGGGAACGTGCCTCCTCTTCTCCTTAGTGGTGGCAAACTAGAGAACGCCTTAGGTTAGGTAAGGTCCCTTATTTAATCTGAGCTTTCCTTGCCGGTTTTCCCCTTCCCTCTTGCGGGAATCTTCCTTCCCCTCTCTTACCTCTCCCCCCTCACCCCCCTTTTTTTCTCTTTCTTCTCCTCCTCCTACTGACCCTCTCCATTCATAACCAGTTATGTCTGTCCATGTGCAGGTGTGTGTGCTCTGATCATGTCGCCTACCATGAACCGCTCAGCTCCCACTCCTCTCAAGGTTTATTCACTAAATGTGAGGGGGCTCAATGTCCTGGAAAAAGGCAGCAGTGTCCTGGATGAAGCACATCAACACGAAACACATAAAATCTTTTTACAAGAGACACACTTTAAGCTGGGATCAACTCCATGGTTAACAGACGTTTTCCCATGGCATACCATGCAGCCTGTGCTGAGTCTAAAAGTAAGGGGGTCTCAATTCGCATTTCCAAAGCATGTCTTTTTCACCTTATGGAAAAGCATCTGGATCCCGAGGGAAGGTTAATTTTCCTAAAGGGTACTCAGAAAAGAAGGCTGGTGACATTGGCTAATGTGTATTGCCCCAAATCCAAACAGGTCTCCTTCATGAAGGAAGTCCTCCTGAAACTGACCACCTTTCAAACAGGCCTCCTAATTTTTGGAGGAGACTTGAAAATGGCCTTGAATCCACTTCTAGATAACTCATCAGGTACATCTTCACTCCCTTTCTCTGCCCTTAGGCAGGTGGAACTCCAGCTAGCCTCTTTGATTCTGCACGACTCCTGGCGGACTATGAACCCGCATGGGAGGGACTACACCATTTCTCCCCCCCACACAACTATTACTCAAGACTGGATTTTCTGTTCATACAGCAAGCAGACCTAACCTACCTCTACCAAACCACCCTAGAGAACATGATTCTTTCCGACCATCACCTGATCATGCTGACACTTATATTTCCCAAAACAGAAACATCAAATAAGATCTGGCGAGTGGATGCCTCCCTCCTGACGGAAATTGGCGACCTGGCCACGATTACACAAGCGATTAGTGACTACTTTTGCCACAATGACACGCCTGAAGTGATGCCCATGGTACAATGGGGGGCACATAAATGTGTGTAAAGAGGCCATTTACTTTCGATAGCTGTGCGGAAGAAAAGGGGACATCAGGCTTTAGTTAGGGAACTCTCAGAGAAGGTACGCAAACTAGAGGCCCAATATAAACGGTCGCTGGCGGTTAAAGTAGCATGGGACTTGGCAGAGACCTGAGCTCTCCTGTTAGAAGAATTGTTCAAAAAGGCAAGAAAACATCATGCATTATATCAAAAAGTGTTCTATGAACATGGTAATAAGCCAGGAAGTCTACTAGCTGGGGCCACACAAAAACGCAAGCTTGCCTCCACAGTACGCCACGTGAGGGATGACTCTGGAAAGGCCCACTGTAAAAATGAGGATATTGCTGCTCAATTCCAAGAGTTCTATAGTAAACTATATGACCTTATCTCCAATGAATCTACACCTTTAGAGATGAGCTCCTGCATGACACTCATTGGAGAATTCTTAAGCCAATATAGCCCTACGGCTTTCCCACAAACAGACTTGAAAATCTTAGAAGCCCCCTTATCAATAGAGGAATGGAAAGCAGCCATGAAGGCCACAAAACCAGGCAATTGTCTGGGCCCGGATGGCTTCCCAGCGCAGTATTATAAGAGCTTTGTGGATTTGCTGGCCCGGGCATTCCTCAAGGCTTTTAATACACTTTCCACCACCCCTTGCTCATCGGCCAACTTGTTGGAAGCCTACATTTTGGTAATTCCCAGAGAATTGCCCGATATTGCTCCTCAATGTAGATGTTAAGCTCTGTGTTGGCCACGCGCCTAGCTACCCACCTACCAGCTTGGGTGGACCTGGATCAGGTGGGCTTTGTCCCTGGAAGAGAGGCAAAAGTGAGTACACCCCTCACATTTTTGTAAATATTTTATTATATCTTTTCATGTGACAACACTGAAGAAATGACAAGTTTGCTACAATGTAAAGTAGTGAGAGTGTACAGCTTGTATAACAGTGTAAATTTGCTCTCCCCTCAAAATAACTTAGCACACAGCCATTAATGTCCAAACCGCTGGCAACAAATGTGAGTACACCCCTAAGTAAAAATGTTCAAATTAGGCCCAATTAGCCATTTTCCCTCCCCAGTGTCATGTGACTCATTAGTTTTACAAAGTCTCAGGTGTGAATGGGTAGCAGGTGTTTTAAATTTTGTGTTATCACTCTCACTCTCTCTTACTGGTCACTGGAAGTTCAACATGGCACCTCATGGCAAAGAACTCTCTGAGGATCTGAAAAAAAAAGAATTGTTGCTCTACATAAAGATGGCCTAGGCAATACGATAATTGGCAAGACCCTGAAACTGAGCTGCAGCACTGTGGCAAAGACCATACAGTGGTTTAACAGGACAGGTTCCACTCAGAACAGGCCTCGCCATGGTCAACCAAAGAAGTTGAATGCACATGCTCAGCGTCATATCCAGAGGTTATTTTTGGGAAATAGACGTATGAGCCTGTCAGTGTTCAGACCATGCGCCGCACACTGCAACATATTGGTCTGCATGGCTGTCATCCCAAAAAGAAGCCTCTTCTAAAGATGATGTACAATAAGCCCGCAAACAGTTTCCTGAAGACAAGCAGACTAAGGACATGGATTACTGGAACCATGTCCTGTGGTCTGATGAGACCAAGATAAACTTATTTGGTTCAGATGGTGTCAAGCGTGTGTGACGGCAACCAGTTGAGGAGTACATAGACAAGTGTGTCTCGCCTACAGTCAAGCATGGTGGTGGGGGTGTCATGGTCTGGAGCTGCATGAGGGCTGCCTGCACTGGGGAGCTACAGTTCATTGAGGGAAGCATGGATGCCAACATGTACTGTGACATTTTGAAGCAGTATTCCAACAAGATAACAACCCCAAATACACCTCCAAGATGACCACTGCCTTGATAAAGAAGCTGAGGGTAAAGGTGGTGGACTGGCCAAATATGTCTCCAGACCTAAACCCTATTGAGCACCTGTAGGGCATCTTCAAATGGAAGGTGGAGGAGCACAAGGTCTCTAACATCCACCAGCTCCCTGATGTCATCATGGAGGAATGGAATAAGACTCCAGTGGCAACCTGTGAAGCTCTGGTGAACTCCATGCCTTAGAGCAGGGGTCCTCAAACTATGGCCCTCCAGTTGTTCAGGAACTACAATTCCCATCATGCCTAGTCATGTCTGTGAATGTCAGAGTTTTACAATGCCTCATGGGATATGTAGTTCCGCAACAGCTGGAGGGCCGTAGTTTGAGGATGCCTGCCTTAGAGGGTTATTGCAGTGCTGGAAAATAATGGTGGCCACACAAAATATTGCCACTTTGGGCCCAATTTGGACATTTTCACTTAGGGGTGTACTCACTTTTGTTGCCAACAGTTTAGACATTAATGGCTGTGTGTTAATTTATTTTGAAGGGACAGCAAATGTACACTGTTATACAGTGCACTCACTACTTTACATTGTAACAAAGTGTCATTTCTTCAGTGCTGTCACATGAAAAGATATAATAAAATATTTGCAAAAATGTGAGGGGTGTACTCACTTTTGTGTGATACTGTTTATATATATATATATATTACAGTATCACACAAAAGTGAGTACACCCCTCACATTTTTGCAAATATTTTATTATATCTTTTCATGTGACAGCACTGAAGAAATGACAATTATATATAAAATACTTCCACCATTGAAAAAAGTTAAAATTACAATGTTGTCATCACAAGCCAGGCAGCTCTGCTGCAGTCATGTCGCAATTCATACTCACTCACCTAATCAAGGGGAATAAACATAGGGGGAAAGTCATGAAAACTACAATAGAGATTGCATCTCCAGAGCCATAAGGTGCAGTCCTGCATGTAATACAAGGTCAATCTGGACTGCTATATGCAGATGACTTATTGGCCAGTATCTGACCTTGAATCGATAAGATGTATGGCGAGGAAGAAGTCCCACAGTAATAAATGTAGTTGGGTGGTAGTATTGATGGGCCAAGCTGTTAGTCCACAGATGAAAACATGAAGGCAGACTCTGCAATGTTATGATAAAGTTTGAGTCCAGTCACCTCCCGAGCAGAGTGGGGCTGCCTGAGAGCAAATGCAGGCAGGTAGAGTGGTTAGTGCAGACAAGGAAGTGGAAGCTGTGCTGCATGTGAGTGAGCCCATATTTGATAATAGTAGGTGTACCAGAGTCAGTCATAAATTCTCACCACACCCCCGCAGCATTCACATGATCCTTGGAGTCTCGGATGGGATTGGCTTCCAGTGGAGATGATCTCACGTGCACCACTTGTTGCCATTTTGCCCATGGGCAATATCTCCTGGCTACTTCCTGGAACAGATGTGTCTGTCTGCAGTGGCCGGCCTGTGAGCTGACATCATGGACATGATAACGTCATGCTGACACATTTCACTCACCAATCAAGTTTTTTCAGAGCGGGGAGGGGCTCCAGCTATGTATCTTATATATAGTTAATGCAAATGTAGTGCTCACTATCTACCATTATGGGTCCTCAGCGCACAGTCCTCTATCGACATTCATCACAACTAACAAACTAAACTCAAAATGCAACCATAGTAAGTGTCATTTGGCATGGGATTAAATGTGAATTCACATTATCATACTCCCTCACAATATACACAGTCCTCATCCGAAAGTGAAGGCAAACAGCTAGATAAATCAGTTACTTTTGTAGAACAAACAGAAATAAGAGGAAACAATCCTGGCCCAAAAAAAAGGATATAGTAACAACAAGACAGTGGGGCAGGGACAACATTCAGCATCAATGACAGAGAAATAGAGAGGAAAGAAAGCCATGAAAAACCATGAGAATTGAGAGAGATAAATCGCAGGAGATGACTGAATTCATCACCAAGATCACCCAGGGTGAGCAGGGAGAACAGATAAAACATATAAAAGTAGTAAACTTGTTAGAATTCCGACTTGATGAACATCATATTTTACCCTATTGCAAAAGGGTTTGTCGTTCCCTCCTACTTCCAATATGAATGAGTTTGAGGTGTTCAAAGACCTCAGCCTATTCTTGAGGAAGGGGATCTTCAGATATTTGAATAATCGTGGACAATCTAACCCCTGAACAAATAGATGAGGAGGAGGAGGAAGCTCTGAATACACTGGTATCACTTTTGGAAGAAAATGCAGATAGTGACCTGAGCATGAACAACTTACGTTACATTATAGAAGACCATCTAACATACGAATTAGATCTAAAAAATGCCCCAATTCCCAAGCATAAATTGGTAGGTATATTTTAAGATTTGGTGCAAAAAGACCTGGCCAAAATTAACTGGGATTGGAGGGGCCTGGATAATCTAACTAGTGAAGAGAGAAAAGCCCAGAGAGAACAAAAAGAGGCACCCAACCTAGTGATCAAGGGCAGTGATAATGGCAGGAACATTGTACTGATGACTGAAACTATGTATAAGGAGGAGGTTATGCGTCAATTAACTGATGTAACTACGTACAAAAAAATTGACAAGCAATCCGTTCCCACCCATAGTCGATGCCCTTAATAGCAGGTTGAAGTTGGCGTTTGAAACGGGGTTGATTTCCAAAAAGAAGTAATATTTCCTAACAGTTTGGGAATTCAAAACAACAACATTCTATATAATCTCGAAACTTCATAAATCTTCAAAAAATCCTCCAGGTAGGCCAATTGTATCAACCATAAAGGGCCCTTTGGAAAAATTGGGCAAATTTGTGGATGCCCTAAAAAAAGAACTGGTTGGCGACCTTCCCTCCTTTGTCCAGCACACTTGAATGTTCTTCTGAAGTTCAGAGATATAACCATACCCACAGGATCCTTCCTTCAGAATCGTAAAATCACTATAAACATTGATTCCCCATGAGTGGGGACTCAGAAGGGTTTTGCAGCACTTCCTTGAACTCAAATTCCCTAAGCTAGGGGCCCATAATGAGTTTATTATTGAAACTCTAGAATTCATGTTAAAACACAATTGCTCTCAGTTCCCAGTAACTAGCCATCAACCCCACTGGGCCCCCATCATATGCCTGTTTACACTTGGGTCTGTGTGAGGAGGAGGTGGTGTACCAGTCCTCCCTGTACTTCAGCCACAATTTACTGTGTAATTGGTTAGTAGGGTAGATGACTCTCCACCTCTCAGGCAGCCCAATTAAGTAGGGGTACTGTCCAGGTAGCCTCTAATTTTTATCTATGGCTATGAATTCAGGGATTCATGAAAAAAAGGAACCAGCATGCCCATGTGTGGTGGATTTAGAAGTGTTGTCTTTTGCTTATTAGCTCTTCCATATGTGATGTTTGGTGAACATAACGGTACCAATCTGTAAGTGTTGGCAAGTTTGAGGTGCCCCGCTTTAGAGGAATGCAGTGTCTTGCTGTAATTACGATGTGTAGAGCCAGGGTCCTGTAGCATGTGGATTGGAGAGGAGAGGAATGGTGAAGTAAATATTGTGCAGGGGTAAAATCCAAGGTGTATGTTTTTATTTTTGTAATAGTTTTGTGTACTGCTTTCCAAAAGGTTTGTATTTTTGAACAGGACCACCAGATATGCAGTAGAGAGCCTGGATTGGTTCCACATCTCCAGCATAGAGGAGAATATGTGGGTGAGAACATGTAAAGTTGGGTGGGTGTCTGATACCAGCCTGCAAATTTTTTGTAGCCTGTTTCTTGTGTTGTCGCATTTATTGATCCTTTGTGGGTAGTTGTCAGGATTCTTTCCCATTCCTCATCATTTAGGGAAAGATCTAGATGGTTCTCCCATTTTTGACAAGGCTACTGGTCTTCAGTTCAAATTTAGAGAAGAGGAGGGAGTACATAAAAGAGATTACATGGCATTGTGGAGTGGCTCTAGTGCAGATGGCCTCAAATGGTGTGTGATCAGTCTGGGGGGGAGGGGGATTTGAGAAAATACCTTAGCTGTACATATGTCCAGAAAGGGAAGTAGGAGTTGCACATTTTAGTCTGAAGGGTTATATAAGAGAGAAGATTGCCTATCTGGATGAAGTGTTCTGAACGTATGTGGTCATATCATAGTTACATAGCTGCATAGTTAGTCAATTTGAAAAAAAGACACAGGTCCATCTAGTTCAACCCAAAAAAAAAAGAAAAAAATGGAAAAATTATATATAACCATACAATCCCATATACAATCCTTCACCCACAGTTGATGCAGAGGAAGGCAAAAAACCCCAGCAAAGCATGATCTAATTTGCTATAGCGGGGTAAAAAATGTCCTTCCTTATCCCCCAAGAGGCAATCGGATTCACCCTGGATCAACTTTACCTAAAAATGTTAGTACCCAGATATATTATTTACATTAAGGAAAGAATCCAGGCCTTTTTTAAAGCAATCTACCGTGTTGGCCAAAACCACCTCTGGAGGGAGTCTATTACACATTTTCACAGCTCTAACTGTGAAGAAACCTTTCCGTATTTGGAGATGATTTTTTTTTCCTCTAGATGTAAAGAGTTCCCCCTTGTCCTTTGTGATGACCTTAAAGTAAATAATTCAACACCAAGTTCACTATATGGACCACTTATGTATTTGTACATGTTGATCACATCCCCCTTAATCTCCTCTTCTCAAGAGAAAATAAATACAGTTCTTCTAATCTTTCCTCACAGCTGAGCTCCTCCATGCCTCCTATTAGTTTAGTTGCCCTTCTCTGCACTTTCTCCAGTTCCCTGATATCCTTTTTGAGAACTGGTGCCCAAAACTGAACTGCATATTCCAGACGAGGTCTTACTAATGATTTGTATAGGGGCAAAATTATGTCTCTATCTATGGAGTCCATACCTCTCTTAATACAAGAAAGGATTTTGCTTGCTTTGGAAACCACAGCTTGGCATTGCATGCCATTATTAAGCTTATGATCTACCAAAACCCCCAGATCCTCCTCCACTATGGATTCCCCCAATTGTACTCCCCTTAGTATGTATGATGCATGCATATTCTTAGCCCCCCCAAATGCTTAAAACTTTACATTTATCAACATTAAACCTCATTTGCCACATAGTCGTGCAATTAGACAGTGTATTGAAGTCTGCTTGTAAGTTGGAGACATCCTGTAAGGACATTATTCCATTGCATAGCTTGGTGTCATCTGCAAACACTGAAACTGTTCTTTTAATCTGAGATCCTACATCATTTATACATATATTTAAATGTAAGGGTCCCAACACTGAACCTTGGGGTACACCACTTCTAATCTTAGACCATTCAGAGTAAGAATCATTAACCACTACTCTCTGAATTCGGTCTTTTAGCCAGTTTTCTAACCATTTACAAACTGATCTTTCCAAGCCTGTAGACTTTACCTTACACATTAACCGTGTGTGGGGAACTGTGTCAAACACTTTTGCAAAGTCCAAGTATACCACGTCCACAGCCACCCCTCTGTCCAAGGTTTTATTTACCTCCTCATAAAAATAAATCAGGTTTGTTTGACAGCTTCTGTCTTTCATGAATCCATGCTGTCTGTTGCTTAAAACATTTTTTTCAACAAGAACTCATCTATGTGGTCTTTTATTAAACTCTCCAGTATCTTCTCAGCAATAGAAGTTAAACTAACAGGTCTATATTTACTTGGTAAGACTATGATCCCTTTTTAAATATGGGCACCACATTGGCCCTATGCCAATCCAATGGTACTATTCCAGTCATTAACCAGTCCCTAAAAATTAGATACAATGGCTTTGAAATGACAGAGCTCAATTCCTTTAGGATCTGTGGATGCCATCTGGTCCAGGTGCTTTATCTACCTTTATTCTGACCAAATATTTCTGGATCATTTCACTTTTGAGCCATTGTGGATCATTTGGGGCTGTGTCATTACCACCCCCATTATGGACATGAGCTCCCCTATGCGCCTTTGTATACACAGAGCTGAAGAAAGTATTTAATAAGTTTGCTTTCTCTTTGTCCCCAGTCACGCACTCTAGATTAATTTGTAAAGGGCCTACATGCTCAGACCTGACCTTTTTACTACTAATATATTTGAAGAATTTTTTGGGGTTTGTCCTACTATCTTTTGCAATCTGTCGTTCGCTTTGAATTTTTGCATCCTTTATTTCCTTATTGCATATTCTGTTATAGTCTTTGTAACATTTAAAAGATGATAGTGTTTCTTCATTGTTATATTTTTTAAATGCTCTTTTCTTATCATTTATATAACTAAACAAATCTTTCAGTTGTCTAGGGAGTTGCATACCAAGGTGCGTAAAAGATTGTGTCTGCCATGTAAAGGGGAATTTGGGTTTACATTCGGATACATCAGAGTTCGGTAGTGAAATATTTTAACTTTGGCCGTGAGCCACATAGGTTTTATTGTTAGCCTTTTAAATGTATTGTCCATGGGAATATACTTTGCAGCGAGTTCACATACAGTTTTTTTTATATATATTGCCATATTGACAGGCCAGATGTAAAGTCTGGATTGTGTCTCCGGGGTGTTACTGGTCCTGGGAATGGTCCTGAGAAGGGTATCAAGTCTGCATTTTTGCAAGCTAGATAATAGCAGTGTAGGAAAAAGGCCTATTGTGGGGTGTTCTTTGAGTTCTCTAGGTGTGTATCTGGACGGGAGCCATGGGATCACTTGTAGTAGAATTGGCAGGCTAGCATCTTCTATTTGAACCCAGACTTTAGATTTTTTTATGCAGATTCCAGTCTGCTACTCTTTAGATGGCAAGCTAGGTAATATCTATAAATGTCTGGTAGCCCTATGCACCCTTTTAGCTTAGGCAATGTTAGAGTACCATAGCTAATTCTAGGAGATTTGTGTCCCCATATAAAGCCTGTAAAGGCTTTTCTATATGCTAAGAAGAAGGTTTAGGGAAGTTGGATGGGGATTGTTTAAAAAAGTAGAGAATGCGGGGAAGGATATTCATCTTTATTATGGCGGCCCTACTGAACCAAGAAAACATTCCTGTGTGCCAGGTATGGAGATCATTTTGGATATCTTTCAGTATTGGTAAGTAATTCTGTCTAAACAAATCTTTCAGTTGTCTAGGGAGTTGTATACCAAGGTGCGTAAAAGATTGTGTCTGCCATGTAAAGGGGAATTTGGATTTACATTCGGACACATCAGAGTTCGGTAGTGAAATATTTAAGGCATATGATTTAGAGAAGTTGATTTGTAAATTGGACAGCGCTTTATAATGGCCAAAGTCACTGAGTAGGTTGGGAATGGTAAGGTGTGGTTCAGACAAAAAAAGTAAGATGTCTTTTTTGTGAGTACGTTCCAGGACATCAATTCTTTTGATGTTGGAATGAGCCCTGAGACATCATATAAGGGGTTTTAGGGATATAACAAGCAAAATAAGAGAAAGTGGGCAGCCTTGGAGATAGGGAAGTCATTCGATAGGTGGCCATCGACACAAACTTTGGCAGTGGGAGCAGTATAAAGTGCAAAGATAAAATTAAGCACCAATGTTTTCCAAAACAGCTCTCATGTAGTCCCAGGCCACCCTATCAGATAACTTCTCTGTATCTAGGGATAGAAAGAAACCTTTCTGTTCATTTTTGGTCAGCCAATGGTGTAGCTTTTGGGTAGAGTTGAGCGAACACCTGGACGTTCGGGTTCGGCCGAACTTTCCGGAAACGTTCAGGTTCGGTACCGAACGTTATCCGAACTTTACCCCAGACCTCGAACCCCATTGAAGTCAATGGGGACCCAAACTTTTCTGCACAAAAATGACTGTAAAAAAGGAAGAAAAATGGGAGATGTTATTAGATCTGCAATCTGTCCCTCAAAGCAGTAGTAATCTCTACCTAGTCCAGTATCAGATCGTTCTGTATTCAGATCGTTCTGTAATGCAGGTTGAGAGATCATTCTGTAATCAGATTGTTCTGTAATGCAGGATGAGAGATCATTCTGTAATCAAATCTTTCTGTAATGCAGGATGAGATGTTATAGATCTACAATCTAAAAGCAGTAGTAGTGATCTCTACCTAGTGATCTCTACCTAGTTATTATCACTGCAATCTGTCCCTCACAATCTGTCCCTCACAGCGCCGGCAGCATCCTCTCCCTACACTAACCTGAGAGCATGTGACATGCAGCACTGTGACTCCAGCCTCATATAGAGGCTGGGTCACATGATGTACTGGCCAATCACAGCCATGCCATTAGTAGGCATGGCTGTGATGGCTTCTAGGGAAAACCAGTGAAACGCTTGTTGACTGGCTGCCCTGCAGCTATTCAACATGCGTGATAAAATACCAGAACC
>BLSH010329016.1:450408-464391 GCA_018402905.1 Glandirana rugosa
CTTCGGTCCCTGTGGTGTGACTTACGGGTTTTAATCTCGACTCGCTTGGGGCTTTTTGCAAGCCAGAACCCGAACGTTTTTCGGGGTTCGCTCAGCTCTAATTTTGGGCATTCAGTGTGGTGTCCCTGGCTTCTCTACCAGAGACAAAGCCAACCTGATCAATAGAAACTAGAGATGTCATATGCAGCAATAGGCGGATCGCTAGGATTTTTGCATATAGTTTAAGGTATACATTGAGTAAAGATATTGGCCTATAGTTAATGACCTGTGTTGAATCTTTCCCTTAATTAGGAATCACTGATATGTGCATTTCTAGTAAGCCGTTTAGGCCATTTGGTGTGTAGGCCAGGGAATTGCCCACTTGGGTTTATGACTACAGTTCATTATACCATTATTTTACACATTATAGATTGGCGCCCCCACTGCACCCTTTGATTGACAACTTTTGTCTTTGGGAAGCACATTTCTGTTCCCGGCTGCGCTGCACATCCCACCTCAGCTCCCAGGGCAGACGGTTGGTCGGTTGCTACCTTCCTGGCACGTACACATTCACATGCTACCATCATGTAAGTAATTGGGAGATAGATAATGATATTTCATCCTCTATAATCAATTCTGTTGCCCCTAACATTTGTGTTACATTCAAACATTTATGTGATATGATTGTGTCCCTTTACAGATCCATTTTAACTGCATCCGCCCCTGAAGATTGGCTATTATTGCCATGAAACACGTAGGGCATACATTGATGCATTTGCTCACCTACAAGGAGCCACTCCATGTTGTAGATTTCTATTTTTGATAGGAAGGATCATTTTTCAACAATACAATAACAATTATGGTGGAAAATGGCGCTGCTCTGTATTATGTCTTATATATTTTCCAGGATGCTGGTAAATGAATAAAATAACATAAAAAACTCCGATTCAGTATATTAATATTATGTACGGATATTTTTTTTCCCTCTCTGGGACAAGAGTTGCTCAGCAGCCCGCAACCGGTATCAGAAAATGAAACAATATAGGTATCAAAGGTATATAGATGCAAAGGTGTTTAGTTATTAATTATGCTTTCAAATTAAAGTGATATGTGCCTGTGATGAACGTGTGAAATCCTAAAATGATGTTCTCCAGAAATAAATGCCGTCAATGAATACACATAAAAAACTGTATGAAATTTCATCAATATTAAAATTCATCCATATTAAGTGTAAGTGCGTATTTGTGCTACTAAATGATAATATATATAGTCTCTAGGAATCTCTCAAGTACTCCTAGATAGGGAAGAAAGTGAAGTGCAAAAATGCAAATCTGTAACCAAGTGCAAATGTCATCAAGTGCCTATATAGTGATTACAGTGCTTAAAAAATGAATAAAAGGAATGAGCAAGAAAATTCTTTGCGAAATTGCAAGAGATAAGAACCTTATATCAAACTGGCTTTTCAAAATTACAATAGGAAATGTTTTGCAGCAAGTGCCTGTAAAGTGTCCAAAGTGCCTAAACAGGGAATATAAAAAAATGTTTCTGAATTTTCTTATATAAATCGCAACCAACTTTGCCAGACATATAAAGGATTATGGAATGACCACAGAGTGTCCAGAAAAATGCCTGAGGGGGGAATACATCAAAATATTGTATATGCTTCGGAGAAAATCGCCGTTGTAATTAAAGTGCTTCTATGTATAAAGTTCAATATATAAAGGGTTCTTGGATGGTGTTGTCCCTTGTACCGAGTGTTCACCCCTATTCACTGCACACGTGAGGCCACTCACCAGAAAGCGTCCCCCACTGAAGGGGCGCACGCTTAGTAGGACTACTGTCTTGCCTCACCGTCAGGGATGTTATGTTTTGCCCCGGAGCTTCTGGGTATATTTCTGTGGGGAGATCGCTGTCTCACCCTTCCCGTTCGTTTTCCAACAAGAGAAACGCAGGATCTTGCGCAATATTGTTGATACAATACTTTTATTTAAGCTATACTCCAAATAACACTCACAATTTTTCTGCGTGGTTAAAAGCCCATAAGCACCAAAAAGAGCGTGTTCGCCTTGTTCAGAGTATTCCAAAGTCCCGTGACCGGAAGTGACGTGTGACGTGGTTAAGCTCCGCCCTACGCGTTTCGTCTATGGACGTCTACTGCACTGCTCCAGTAGACGTCCATAGACGAAACGCGTAGGGCGGAGCTTAACCACGTCACATGTCACTTCCGGTCACGGGACTTTGGAATACTCTGAACAAGGCGAACACGCTCTTTTTGATGCTTATGGGCTTTTAACCACGCAGAAAAATTGTGAGTGTTATTTGGAGTATAGCTTAAATAAAAGTATTGTATCAACAATATTGCGCAAGATCCTGCGTTTGTCTTTTTGGTTGGAAAACGAACGGGAAGGGTGAGACAGCGATCTCCCCACAGAAATATACCCAGAAGCTCCGGGGCAAAACATAACATCCCTGATGGTGAGGCAAGACAGTAGTCCTACTAAGCGTGCGCCCCTTCAGTGGGGGACGCTTTCTGGTGAGTGGCCTCACGTGTGCAGTGAATAGGGGTGAACACTCGGTACAAGGGACAACACCATCCAAGAACCCTTTATATATTGAACTTTATACATAGAAGCACTTTAATTACAACGGCGATTTTCTCCGAAGCATATACAATATTTTGATGTATTCCCCCCTCAGGCATTTTTCTGGACACTCTGTGGTCAATCCATAATCCTTTATATGTCTGGCAAAGTTGGTTGCGATTTATATAAGAAAATTCAGAAACATTTTTTTATATTCCCTGTTTAGGCACTTTGGACACTTTACAGGCACTTGCTGCAAAAAATTTTCTATTGTAATTTTGAAAAGCCAGTTTGATATAAGGTTCTTATCTCTTGCAATTTCGCAAAGAATTGTCTTGCTCATTCCTTTTATTCATTTTTTAAGCACTGTAATCACTATATAGGCACTTGATGACATTTGCACTTGGTTACAGATTTGCATTTTTGCACTTCACTTTCTTCCCTATCTAGGAGTACTTGAGAGATTCCTAGAGACTATATATATTATCATTTAGTAGCACAAATACGCACTTACACTTAATATGGATGAATTTTAATATTGATGAAATTTCATACAGTTTTTTATGTGTATTCATTGACGGCATTTATTCACTTGTTTTAAATTTCTGGAGAACATCATTTTAGGATTTCACACGTTCATTACAGGCACATATCACTTTAATTTGAAAGCATAATTAATAACTAAACACCTTTGCATCTATATACCTTTGATACCTATATTGTTTCATTTTCTGATACCGGTTGCGGGCTGCTGAGCAACTGTTGTCCCAGAGAGGGAAAAAAAATATCCGTACATAATATTAATATACTGAATCTGAGTTTTTTATGTTATTTTATTCATTTACCAGCATCCTGGAAAATATATAAGACATAATACAGAGCAGCGCCATTTTCCACCATAATTGTTATTGTATTATCCAACTACACTTTTAGTGGAGTTCTGGTGGAGGCAGCAGCTCTAAGATCATAACTTTATCCGTTTGCGCAGAACACATATATATTTAATCCATTTTTCAACAATGTATACATATTTGCATTATGTTGTTATGCGTTAATCATACTCTCTGTATCCATTGCATATTGTGGCGTGTTTTAGACAATAAACGCATTATGGGTATATCATATTGTATGTACTTTTTACCGCATACTATTGTGTGTTTTAGACAAATAAACACATTTAATGCATGTTGCTCTACTTGTTATATGCTGAGCCTCACCATACACACCTCGCTCAAAGTTCCAAACATTTCTCCATGTATCTCTTGTTAGGGATCGAGAGGTAATGTATTATACCTCTCATATAAAGTCCCAATCTCGTCCTTTTTCTGTTTCACAATAGGGATGGAGGTTGTGTAAATGGCCAATCAGGTTCAGTCATTTCCCTACATTTATCCCTTCGATCCCCTGGAATACAGGTAGTTTATGTCAGTTTGTTCATCCAGGCATTTGTAGCATATCACCTTTCCACCATTTTTTATTCTGTATGGCCAGTTTGTGCAACCTTTGTGTGTAGGGCTGGGACGTGGGGGAGCTGGTAGTCGTTTGTCCATCTGGGAGCTGCGATATTCACAGGTGCCCCCCACTCTCCACATGCACCATTCTTGGTTCTGAGGGTGGGCAGGCATGCCCCTCTGGACATCAGCACCATGCACCCGCTCCATGCATCTCACGCCCTCTCGGTGAGTTCATGCTGGGGCGTGACATCACTCTTGGCTGACCTGTGGGCTAGTACGTCCGGGTTTATATGAGCGGCGGCCGATGCTCTGACCCGGATGTTTTCCGCTTAAAGGCATGCCAGCGTGACGCTAGTTGGTTTGCTTTGGCTATGCTGGGAACTCAAACACCCGTCAACTGACCATGGATCTCTGTGCCAGCAACAAACTTTCGAGCACTCAGCATCATCCATCCTGCTTTTTGGGAATTCTTCACGTGCCAGGTATTTCACTCCACCTTATCCCCTATACCTTAATTTTTACTTTTCCTGGTGTGTATACTTTTGAGCTATGTTGGTCCCAATCACCTCTTCTACTTTCTTTGATAGGCTTGGGAGTTCCTTTTTTACTCTCTAGCCCACTTGGGTTTATGACTACGGTTCATTATATCATTAGTTTACACATTATAGATTGGAGCCCCCACTGCACCCTTTGATTGACCACTTTTGTCTTTGGGAAGCACATTTCTGTTCCCGGCTGCACTGCACATCCCACCTCAGCTCAGCTATTGTATGTACTTTTTACCGCATACTATTGTGTGTTTTAAATAAACACATTTAATGCACGTCGCTGTACTTGTTATATGCTGAGCCTCACCATACACACTGCGCTCAATGTCCCAAACCTTTCTCCATGTATCTCTTGAGCACGGTTAGGAATGAGTTAATTAAGGCATCTGAAAAAGATTTGTAGTAGGTTGCAGGAAGACCATCGGGGCCTGGGCTTTTCCCTGATTTTGTTTTAGGGAAAGGGTGAATTTTTTTATTGAAATCGGCCTGTCTAGCTGTTTAGAGTCAGCCTTGGAGAGTGGTTTTTGGATAAACTGTGCTAGAAATGTAGGGATAAGTGTCTGATAGGAGGTTTGGTTGATCATGGATGCAGATTCTGGATTGTGGTTATAAAGTCGTGTATAGTATTGTACAAATTGGGACGCTTTGTCTTTTGTGAAAGATATAAGGCGGCCACCTGAATTTTTAAGGTGGCAAATCCATTGTGGCAGAGAAAAAAGAATATCGTCCAAGTAAATGATGACAAATTGGTCTAGATAATCCCAGAAAATATCATTCACCAAGTGAATCCTGGGTATTGGGTGGCCTTTGAGTCATAAATCCAGCGTGATTCCAGTTGTAGCAGTGCTGTATCGACACTGCCCCCCCTGGGATGCGCTGGTAACCACCATCACAATCTCCTGGACCACCAGCATTTTAATATATGTATTGTACTTGTCAAATACCCTTTTGATCCTTTTAATTGACATGGTGTCATGAATAAAGCTCTACTGTTTTTATGATTTTTTTGTGTTTTGGAATTTACTCTCTTGCACAGTATAATCCCCTTAGGGAACCCCACTCTGTCCAATCAACATATTCCAAAGGAACTACGTCTCACAGTGCTGGAACTTAGCCATGACCACAAGCTGGTGGGACATTTTGGAGGTCGCAAAACTGCAGAGCTGCTGTTGTGCTTCTTTTGGTGGCCTTCCGCTGACAAGGACTGCAGAAAATATGTCAGCGCTTGTTCACTCTGTGCCCAAAACAAGACTAGCTGGGCTAAAGCTTGGGGTCTGTTAAACCTGCTCCCCATCCCAGAGCGCCCATAGTCCCATATCTCAATGGACTTTATAGTAGAGCTACCTCAATCTGAAAGGTTCAATTCCATCTTCGTGATTGTGGACCAAAATGGACACTTCATTCCCATGAAAGGCACCCCTACCACAGTCGAAACTGCAGAAACTTTCATTAAAGAAGTGGTTCGACTCCACGGGATTCCATAATCTCGGATCGTGGGGTGCAGTTCAATGGAAAGCCTTGTGTACAGCATTGGGAATCGAATTGGCTCTCTCATTGACCTATCACCCCCAAACAAATGGCCAGATGGAAAGGACCAGCCAGACTTTAGAACAGTACCTCCGCTGTTACTCCCCTTTAATCAGGGCGATTGGGTCTTGTTACTGCCAATAACCGAGTTTGCCTTCAATAATACCATACACTCAGCTCCCAAGCAATCTCCATTTCTCGGCTATCACCCCACGTTCATATCCAACTTAATCGGTGCCAGCGGTAAAAAAGACAACAGAATTCCTCGAAAGGAACAACAAACTGCTACAGGAGACACTGTCTCAGGTACAGGAGCACTATAAGAGGGCTTTTGACAAAAGGAGATGCGGGGAACTGGACTTACAACCAGGTGACTGGGTCTAGTTGGCAACCAAGAACCTGAGAATGTCTTGCCCGTCAAAAAAAACTGGGCCCAAGATTCATTGGCCCTTACCCCGTCAAGAGAAGATATAACAGGGTGGAGTATGAATTGGATCTTCCACTGTCCCTGCTGGTCCATCCAGTGTTCCATGTCAGCCTGCTAAAACCCGTGATCCAGGACCCCTTCCCAGATTGGAACCGATCCTTGTGGAGGGTGAGGAAGAGTTTGAGGTGGAAGTCATCCTCGATTGTAGATAAAGGGGTGGTTCCACCCAGTTCTTGGTCAAATGGAAGGGGTATGGGCCTGAAGAAAGCTCATAGAAATCTGAGGACCATATCCAAGCTGAAGAACTTAAGTCATTCTGGAGGAGACAGCCAGATCTAAGAGCCTGTTTGGGCATCCAGAGGCTGACCCATGGGGTAATGTAAGGAAACATCTGTGGCCATAGGAATGCCTGTGCGCGGGCGCGTGCCCATGCATGTTTGCTGTCTGTTCTACAGTGTTCCAGTGTTTGGTAGAGATCCGTGAGATTTCCTGTTTACCTGACCCCTTTGTACTTCAGTTGCCCGCCTGTTGCCAAACCTGCCTGCACCCGACCACCCGACTGCCTGCTCCTCCTGTACTGCTCCGCCCACATGTTATTGACCTGGCCTGTACCACTACTTTTAAGTCTCACACAAACCTCTGGATCTCACCACCATCTGTGTCCGATCCAACCCTTGTGCCCCCCTGTGCTCTAGAACTCCCTGTCTGCTTTACCAGGGGTTCTGGAACTAGGGCCCTAAGAGAGTTTGCCTACTGCATAAGGTATGTGACATAACCAGATTATCTGTATTATCTCTGGAGCTTGCATAGGTATGCTCTTATCACCTTAAAACATCTCAAAAGCCCTAGGAATATTTAAGAAGTAGCAAAAGAGAGAGTTTTTATTGGAAGATAACAGTCAGCCAGTGTGACTGAGCTCTGAGTACTAAATATTAGTCCAATACCAGTACCACTCAGATAATGTTGGTGGTACATCTAACGGGTAGAACTACTAATCAGGGTGGTAATCCAGATATGGTTGGTGCTTGATAAATGGAGATGGTGAATGGACAGGATGAGAAAATCTGCAAAAGTTGCTGATAATTTATTTAACAACTCCAGGTGAGTCTTCTTGTGTAGAAAAGTACAAATTTGATGTAAGTCTTAGAGCCCAACCAGGGCAAATCAATTTGTGGCTATATTATGAATTTACGTCCAGAGTTAAATTCTAAGTCTAATTCAGGTTTAACTTGCATTCCAACCTTTCAGCTGGGTATAATGAGTTATGGGATCAAGACAGAGAAGATCTGGAAGCATGCGACATTCAGAGCATGTTAAGTAAAGAAGCTCTAATTGCTAAAAAATGTCTGGTACAATAGAGACAAGTAGTGTGGGAGGCTGTGATCTCAGCATAACGTAGCTTATCAAGCAAAAAAAAAAAAAAAAAAAAAAAGGGGGGTGTGAATATATTTGGAAACTGGATAGTGAATTTTAGAAATTTATAAAAAACATAGGTAGAACTTATCTGTTATCCTTTTTATCCAAAAAAAGACTGTACCAAGCATCTTGTCTGGGCCTCCTGTGAACAGAAGAAGTGGTTGGATTTGAACCCTGTGGTTATCTGCAAGCATACGGAGGTGGTGAACTTGGTCTTGGAGATCTGCAGCATCTCTTATGAGTAAATTGCGCTTCCATCTCTTCATCAGTAGGGTGTTCTCTAGAAGTTGAAGGGAAGCAAAATTTGCTATACCAGTAAGGACTTGTAATAAGGGGATGTCCAGGCGATCACAGAATGGAGGAAGGTCCTCTGGGACCCTTAGCATAGCTGTGCAACTGGCTGTGGAAGCAAAAAGGCAAAATGGAAACCTCCATCTGTAGTGGATGTCCCTGATCCAAAGTACATCCAGTAATGGCCAGAGGTCTTTACAATATTGAAGAGTGAGGTTTGACAGGTCTTGGTAGATTTTGATATCCAAAGTTTTGTAGGTGATGTGGATTTGATTGCAGGCTTTTTGGAGTATTTCCTATTTAATGCAGAAACTCAATAAACAGCATACTATATCTCGTGGTGGGTCAGATTCTCTTCCATCTCAATTGCGGTTGTGGCCGGCCTCTCTAGTAAGTCATTAAAGATGGATGTAACTACCTGTTTGAGTTGATAGTTTTCAACTGATTCTGGAATGCAGCAGACTCTTAAGTTTCTTGGTGTGAGGTGGCTGCCTCAACCTCTTGCACACGCTCCACTATATTTTGCAGCTCATGGTGGAGATCTGCAATGGCCTCTGAGAGTGTTGCAGAGAAAGTGCTCTTCATATCAGCCGCTACAGCATGTAAGTCCTATAGGCTGAGGCCCAGAGGCATAAATACAACCTTCAGGGCCCCAGTGCAGAAAACCATGAAGGGCCCCCTGACCCCATCCCAGGGCCTTTCTCGTGTTCTGCAGCGGGCCACCTACTGCCGTCTTGAGGCCCCCATTTGGTGGTGGAACGCCAGGGCCCACTTTGAGACCCTGGGAGTTCTGCCACTGACCTTACAATTACTAGGGGACATTTTGGAGGATGTAAGGGAGCACTTTGGAGGTACTAAAACAGTACCTCCAGAGTGCCCGCTTACATCCTCCTGAGTGCCCCCTTACATCCTCCTGAGTGCCCCCTTGGGATCAGTGCAGTGGCAGTGGTGGGAGGGTGGGATCAGAGGCGGTAGTGGGATTGGTGGTAGGAAGGATGGGATCAGTGGTGGTAATGGGATCAGTGTTGGTGGTGAGGGGGTGGTATCAGTGCTGGTGGTGGTGGTGGGGGGGGTGGGATCAATGGTGGTGGTGGTGGTGGTGGGGGGGTGGGATCAGTGGCAGAGGGATGGTGGTGGGGGATGGGATCAGTAGCAATGGTGGGATCAGTGCCGGTGGTGGGGGGTGGGATCAGGGTCAGAGGGATGGTGATGGAGGGATCAGATCAGGCAAAGAGATGGTGGTGGAGGTATCAGATCAGGCAGAGAGATAGGGATTAGATCAGGCAGAGGAATAGGGATCAGATCAGGCAGAGGGATAGGGATTAGACCAGACAGAGGGATAGGGATTAGATCAGGTAGAGGGATAGGGATCAGATCAGGCATAGGGATGGGGTTCAGATCAGGCAGAGGGATAGGGATCAGATCAGACAGAGGGATAGGGATTAGATCAGGCAGAAAAAAAGCCCATAGAGTGATGTGAAAAGGTTCAATGGCCTCCAGTTTTTCAGTGTATCACCCAGTGCTCAGAAAGATAGAGCAAAAAATCTGTTTACCAATCTCATCACCATGGATGGGATGATGATACTGGCAATCACCTGCTCCTGCTGTGTCAGCCGAGTCCCCCTCATTGCTCAGTGTTCTCCGTCTGCAAACACACAGTGGGGTTTATTTACTAAAGGCAAATCCACTGTGCACTACAAGTGCACTGCAATTGCACTTGGAAGTGCACTTGGAAGTGCAGTCCCTGTAGACCTGAGGGGGACATGCAAGAAAAATATAAAACAGCATTTTTGATTGCACATGATTGAATGATAGAAATCAGCACAGCTTCCCCTCATTTCATATCTTCCCCTCAGATCTACATGACTGCACTTCCAAGTGCACTTGGAGTGCACTTGCAATGCATTTGTAGAGCACAGTGGATTTGCCTTTAGTAATTCAACCCTAGTGCCTTCAGTAATTGTTCTTCCAACATGAGGACACTGTCTGTGCTTCACACAGGGGAGAGCTCCTTCCCTTCACTGAACTGACCATCAGCTGATCAGCTGACTTTCTCCTCCACTCTCCTCCTCCCAACATGGAGCTGCTCGGAGGAATCGGTGGAGCGCTGTGCAGTAACAGTTAGTGCTCGCTCAATGTCCGGACTGTAACTAAAATTGGTGAGCGGCACCCCTCCGCCCCCCGCACATTGTACTACTATGTCCGGGACATAATGTCCCAATCATAGACTAGAACCAGCGGCATCGGCAGTGTGGGCGAGTGGGCCCCCCCACAGTGGCAGGACATCAGACCCCAGTCACCAGTGCGACTGCTGCGACTCTGATAGATTCCGCCACTGCTGAGCGCTGATTGCTGAGCAGCATTTGGCAGCAGGGCAGTCAGAGGGGGAGGGCAGGGGAATCCCTTGCAGGGGTGGAAGTCTGCAGGCTAAGCTGGCTCTGTAGCTGGGGCTTGAGCCCGGCTGGCTGGGAGGCCGAAGGGGAGGATGTAGCCATGTTGGCTGTCTGAGTCCTGAAGATGTCAGGTATTTGCCGGCTCAGCTGCATGCCAGTGTCCCATGAAGATCACGAATGGGACGAGGTTTGATTTGCCCATGGCTGTGTATGCTGCAGGTCTGGGCTTGGGCCCTCGTGGCCAGAGAATGGGACTCAAGCGTTCATCTTTGTCTGCAGTCAGGACAAGTCCCCTCTATTGTAATTTTCATGACTTGCCCCCTATGATTATTTCCCTTGATTAGGTGTGTGAGTATGAATGGATGCATGATGGCAGCAGTTGTCTGGCTTGTGATGACAACGTTGTCATTTTAACTTTTTGCAATGGTGAAGGTATTTATATATATATATTATTGACTTTTTGAATAATAAAGCTGTTGCAACTTTTTATGCTGGTTGATTCCTCATGAAAGACAATTTTGTGGATCTTTAATCCTCTTATTTATATATAACACAGATATGTGGCCCCACTAGACTGGGCATTTTTCTGTGGGGCTGCATATTTGCGCATGTTGCATGCTCCCAGCACAGAGACCGTGGTCTCGCCATGAGCCCCAGGCCCACGATTGGGACCCGGAACTCTAAATTCTGGGTCACCTGATCCCTGTGATAACCTCCTATTGGCTATCACAGTGAAGCCCGCCTCGTATTTTCATTCCCCATGAATGGAGGAAAGAGGTTTATCTCTCTTTATCCTTTGCAGAGAAAAAAAGTGTGTGTAAAAAATAAATAAATTAAATCATAATAACACTAATAATAATAATATTAAATAAAAAAAAATACCTAGATCAAAGTTTGAGCTAGATCAGTGCCAGGGTTAGTGTTTGGGTCAAGGTCAGGGTTTTTTTTGACAGAATCTTTTATTTTTAACCACTTAAATACCGGGCACTTACCCCCCTTCCCGCCCAGACCAATGTTCAGCTTTCAGCGCTGTCGCATTTTGAATGACAATAGCGCAACGCTGTACCCAAGTTACATTTTTATCATTTTGTTCCCACACATAGAGCTTTCTTTTGGTGGTATTTGATCACCTCTGTAGTTTTTATTTTTTATGCTACAAATAAAAAAGCCCAAAAATTTTGAAAAAAAAAGTTTTTCTTTGTTTCTGTCACAAAATTTTGTAAATAGGTTTTCACCATCACTGATGGGCACTAATGAGGCTACACTGACGGGCACTGATGAGGCAGTACTGATTGGCACCAATGAGGTGGCACTGATGAGATGGCACTGATAGTGAGGCACATATATGCAGCACTAATAGGCGTCACTGACGGGCACTGATAGGTGGCACTGATATGCAGCACTGATGGGCACTGATAAGCATCACTGATGGGCACTCATAGGTGGCACTGATGGGCACTCATAGGCGGCACTGATGGGTGGTCTAGGATTGGCTCCCTGGTGGTCAGGGTGGGCTTGCCTTGTGGTCTCCCTGGTGGTCTTAGTCGGCTCCCTGGTGGTCCTGGGTGGGCTCTCCCTGGTGGTCCTGGAAGGGCTTCCTGGTGGTCCAATGTGGCAATCCTAGGGGGGCTGCACTGATAAACAATCAGCATAGGCCCCCCTGTC
Organism: Glandirana rugosa; assembly: GCA_018402905.1. Lineage (NCBI taxonomy): Eukaryota > Metazoa > Chordata > Amphibia > Anura > Ranidae > Glandirana > Glandirana rugosa. The sequence goes on from BLSH010329016.1 coordinate 462,691, forward strand.
AGGAGAACCACAGATCGGATCTCCTTTACTCACATCTGCAGACGTGAGTAGAGGAAAAGCCGATAAATGGCTCTTTTTGTGTACACTGTGACCAGCCGTGATTGGTCATTGCTGATCACATGGTAAAGAGCTTCCGATGGAAGCTTGTTACTGAGATCGGTAATGCGGTGGGTCACACCGCACCACCGATCGCCGCGATGCGTGCCCCTGCGGGCGCATGATTGCGGGTTATCCTGAGGATATCATATGACGTCCAGTCAGGATAATGGAACCACTTTGCCGCCGCCATTTGTCTATAGGGTGGGCGGAAGTGGTTAATTAGTATCAGTGTCAGTTAGTGTCATTGTGTTTTAGGTAGGATAAAAAAAGAGCAAAATGAACACTATTGTTTTTTGGCTTTACTACAGGTACATACAGCAACTAACTACTGCACATACAATCCTGCAAATTGAAATAAATGATTTGCAGAGATAGTGAACCAGCCTATACAGACATCACAAGTGGGGAGGGGTACCACAAAGGTATGCTGGGGCCTCCTCACAGTAGTCTCCCTATCTGCCTGAATCCCTTATAGTGAAACTGACAGGTCAGAGCCTAATGGTGACCAGACCACAGTTCAACAGGTCTGGGTGGAAACGGGGATCTGAGTACTGGCAGTCTATGTACTCAGCCCAGGATCTGACATTGATCAATGATCAAATGTGGCAGCCAGGGAAGCAGGCTTACAGTTCTGTAGTGTGTGTGATCACCAGATCAGCAGGTGGGGATACCAGGGAGCAGAGGACGAATATAGAAGTGGTCTTTCTCCAAGTATGGCATAGGGAGGTCTCCTAGGGCCAGGATATCCACATGAATTCAGATGGGGACATGCTGGTTGTGTACTTCCTCCATCCACTTTTGGTTCACAGCTGATGTGTGAGGGCTCCAGATGGGAGAAGGGCCGTTGCTGTCATGGGTGGATGAGGGGTCCACAGGCACGTACACAAAATTTTACTCATGTTTTCACATATTTACTCCTTTTAGATCAATTTATTATCAAGAAGGTATCAATTTGGGGGGCGTGTCTGGCCGGCGTGAAGAACGGCAGCGGTGTGAGAGAGCTCCGGCTCCTGTGATCGGAAGAGAGACTACCGAAGCGGCAGTAGCGAGGTACAAAGTACAGGGATGGCTTCCTTAGATGCCGGGGCGGCGGGGGCGGCCAGAAAACGGAGTTCTCAGCGCTCCTTTCCGCAGAAGCTGACGGATTTCTTCAGCCCCTCCGGAGGGAGGGTGCACCAAGATGGCGCCGGCGCGCCGCTGCGGCCTACAGAGGAGGGAGACAGCACCTCAGATTCAGGGAGCTCAGCGGCATCCATCAGCTCAGTAATCCACAGAAGGAACACAAATGTAAGTGATCCCTCACCCCCTGACAGTCCTACAACCCGCAGCCCTGCTAAAAGTAAAAAAGCTAAAGGGGATTTACAGGAGGCAGAAGATAGCATGGATGAAACAGAACCAGACCTACCCACACAGACTCCTCTAGAAAATTTCCCCTCCTCATCCCAGCCAGTCACCATGTCTAGCATGAAGGAGATGCTGATCTCCTTAAGGGACACTCTGCATATTGACATGATGAAGATGTTGCAGCCCATTAATATCTCAGTTTCTGATTTACAAGACAGGATGAACCATGTTGAAAACAAACTGGAAGACGCCTACTCT
>BLSH010329016.1:470576-480818 GCA_018402905.1 Glandirana rugosa
TAGGTGCGCTACTCTGCTATCAATTAAATCCCACTTAGGCGTGACGTAATGCATAGGGACAGAATGGAGGAACATTGGAAGTGACGCGCACACGGTTACGAGTGCGGTACTCGTGGATTGATGCCTATAATTTTTACCCTAAATGTGAGTGTATCTACTTTTGTATAATAAAACGTATTTTAACCAAATGAGATTATGCTATGAGAGCATGTCTCTCCCCATACTATGAGTAAAAGATCCAACCTAAGGTGAACTCTGGGGAATATTGCAGTTTATTCATCTGAGCCTAGGTTGGGAGAAGTACAAGGAGGACCCCTAGTGGTGAAAGGAGGCCATAGGGATTACTTTGACTGAAGGCTTATACTTAGCCTAATTAAGGTGAGAGGCTAGTGAGCACAGAGGTGGTAACACTGAAGCACAGATAACGGCATTTTAACACTAGAATCATTACTGGTGGAGCGATTCACTACAAATTTCATAGAACTTTAATATGTATTCAAACTATTTTTCTGGTCTCACAATGGGCTTGAAATTAGTAAGATAACAAATATATCTGAAATGAAACAAAACACATTTTTCTGTTCTGCACAAGTCGGAAGTTCCAGTGCTTACCACTGTTGGGATCCATGGGAGTTGCCAATCCCCACTAGACATGTGAAATTTGTTTTGTTCCAAATTCATTTTGCGTCAAAATTCAGAATATTTGCTAATACAAAAACATCCGAATAACGAAAAACTGTTTCACAAATTCTTCTGAAAACAAATTTTTGAAAAGAATGAAAATCTGAAATGTGAAAATCCAAAAATTTGAAAGAACTAAAATCCAAAAGTGAGAATGAAAATCCGAAAAATTTGAAAATCCTAAAGAACAAAAAACATTCAGATAATTTCTATTATAATTAAATTATTAAGTTTATTATTTTTATTAACCATAACCATTATAGTTTTTTAAATTATTATTTATTATTATTATGGTTATTATCAATAATAATAATAAAAACTATAATAGTAATTATAAACTATTAAATTATAGGTAGGTATTGGAATTTCCTTTCAAATTTGGCTATTAGTGAACGTAATGAATTGTTAACCATTATTCGTTTTTTTTATTATTATTATTATTATTTATTAATAATAAAAACTCTAATAATAGTTATACACTATTAAATTAGTTAGGAATTTCCTTTCAAATTTGTCTGCCTGTTAGTGAACATAACGAATACGAATTAATCTGAATTTAGGAATTTTCAAAATAATGAATACCGCATCTATACGAACGGAAGGTACCGAATTCAAAATTTTCAGAATTCCCGAATTAACCATAATAATGAATACTGCACCTATGCAAATGGAACAAACTGAATTTGAATGTTTCCGAATTCATGAATTACCGGATATAACAAATACTGCACCTATACAAATGGAACATACTGAATTCTAATTTTTCCGAATTAACGATAATAACGAATACCGCATCTATACAAATGGAATGACCTGAATTCAAATGTTTTCAAATGTACTCGAAACAACGAATTTCGATCATAACAAATGATTCAAAAAAATGAAAAAAAAAACCCCAATAAAACAAAAAGAAAAACAAATTTTACGGCCGTGCTCATGTATAATCCCCGCCACCATTTTAAAGTGGCACTGGGCTAATTGGGCTCTATCCCAATGTTTGGGGACCCAAGTGGTTAAGTTCACTGAAAAATAAAGAAAACAATAATGGTCAGGAGAGCATAAGCCTATGCACTACTAAATCTTTCTTGGCCTTGTAAGAGCTCAGAAATAAGCAAAAAAAATCATCATCTCCTACTTGTGAAAATTCAACAAGGATTTAAATGTCTTTACAAGGAAAGAATGAGAAAAGAACATGTGTCCAATTATGTAACTTGCAATAAAATAGGGAGTGATTTGAAATTAGAGAGTCTTTTTTAGGCAATCCAGACAAAAAGAAAAAAAACTCAATTTTTCTTACACAGTGACTGAATTAGTAAGAATACTTAATTCATTACTATATGGCCCACAGAAGCAATGGCTTATTTCTTTTTTATTTGTTGTTAACTGATGAAAAGCTTCAAAGAGATAGTTGGAAGATATTCATCAAGAGAATGGGTGATCGTCTGACTCTGTACTTTGATGCTTATTCTGATGGATGACATGTGAGTGCAATTGCTGCTTATGTTTTATCTGATTTCAAGAAAGTCTTTTGTTGCTCCATAGAGATGAGTTTCCTCTCCTTATTTTGTTTTTAAGCTTTTTGTTCCTTTGATGCTGACTCCTGGAAGCTGCAAGTCACTGGTGAGCTAAGAAACTTTCATTTAAGTGTAATGATTATTGCTATCTTTTCAATTGGACATTTAGACTGCAGTTATTAGGTTACATTAAGACTTTGCTGCCATTTCAGGTGATCCTACCCAGTAGAAAAGTTTGGCTGGGTGAAATTCAGTGGGAATTCCATCTGCTTGCAAGCCATCTGATCTGTGACCTGCCCACCATGTGGAACTTGACTTTGGCCATGCTGCAGGGGCTGCACAAGCAGCAGAGAGCCATCAAAAAGTATGTGTATGAGTATGGCATGAGGATAGACTGGGGTGAGCTGGGCTTATTTTCTACATGCCAATTGGTGCTGATACAAGACGCTTAAACATAAACAAGTATTAGGCGCAAAAACCAAAAGTCCTGGAGACCCCACAAGTTAAAAAGCATAAAATGCAATAGTGAGGAACTAAGAGTCCATATAGTCCATAAAATAGTCCAAAGCACTAAGGGCAGTCACCATATGAGACTAGAAATCACACTCCGGATGAAGACTGAAAAAGCAAGGAGAGAGGCGCCTCTAAGTGTAGGATTAAAAACTATTTTTATTAATATACACTAAATAGCAACTCATATGGGTGTAGTAAAACAACAGATGTGGTACAGATCTCCAGGGGGTGTCATCGCTGCTGGCACAGGCAATATCCGCTTTACCATTCAATCGTCTGCACTTTAGTTCTAGCTGCTCGCTGTATTGATGGAAATGCCAGCCATACAGTGAGGAACACCAGAATGAGTCTTGGCATGCAGAGATGGGGCACCACGGTGGGATGATATCACCGTCACGTTTCATGAGCATGCACGCTATGAGTGTTGTGGTAGCCGCGCTCCTTCTTCAAGCAAGACAGATCTACTTAATGTGGCTAAAGACCCACAGTATATAAGACTACAGGGGGAGGGGCCAGACTGCGGGGAATAATCTATAATTCTGATTGCAACTTCTGATTAAAAACAACAGTATCTAGGACAAAAATACCGCATCCTGTGCGCATAATGCAAAAAGAATAATAATAAATAGAAATACAAAGAATACCAACTAGAAGTGTGTATGTATGCATATAAAGCCAATACCGATTGGTCTTTGGTTAGCAAGCATAATAAATGTTATACAGTGGTTGGACCATTATATAGACCAATAAAAAAATATATAAAAAGTGTATAATGCCAGAAATATATATAGATGTGTATGAGAAAAAAAGGATGGGATATATATGTAATAGACATGTAGTATATATAGAATGATAATAGAACAGACATCAGTAAAAAAAGAAATAGACAATTATGTGCAGTGAGTGGCTACAAACCGACCAAAAACAAATATACTATATGGGGACACATAGGGAACGTAATATGGTGGTGGATATATATACACCACACCAAAAATACATAATCTACCCTAATGGGAACAACCTTAATTGATTGTAATACATGTGGATGATGAATCAAATCTGCAAATTAATTAAAATAGTAAAATTAGAGGGGTGTGGCCTGATGCCGAGCCGGACGGTCGCATAGCTCCGGAGCTCCGCTGACACAGGGAACAAACTGCATAAAGCGACCATCCAGAGCGACCTTTCAGACACCACTGAGAACCCACTGACCGAGGGTACACCGCGACCATGGTGAAACAGAGGAAAGACGAGAAACGGCCTCACAGGCTTACAGACTTCTTCACTCAAGCGCAGCATGAAGGTAGGCAAAATGGCCCCGAGGCCTACCCATCCCCGTCCCCTATGCTGCTTAACAAACCACCCAAACAGACCCTGCACAAGGACAATGACAGCTCTTCAAGTAGCCAGCACTCCTATCCACCCACCCCATCATCATGTAGCCCAGCCAAGACCAAAATTAGGCTGAATAGTGGCGGATGCAGCCCGGCCATGAGTCCTGCGGCCGACTCAGGGGATGACACAAGGGACATGCCTGAATCCATAGAGACATTCCCCACTCAAAACCAACCAGTACTAGATACAGTGCTAAAAGAGATGCTTTTATCCCTGCGTAGTACTATCCATTCAGATATAGTTTCTTGCATGCACAAATTCAACCAGGATATACAGGCAGTAGAAGCTAGAGTGGAGCACATAGAAGAAAAAATGGGGGAAAATGTGGCCACAATAAATGACCTGGTAGATGCACATGAGGGTAAAGAGAGGGATTTGGAGTGGATTAAGGCCAAGCTTGCAGATATGGAGGACCGCACGAGAAGGAACAATTTAAAAATAAGGGAGATTCTCGAAACGGTACCCCAATCTGAATTGTGAAATTATGCCTCTTCTCTATTTAAAGCAATAATGCCTGTCCTCTCTGATCTAGATATTACTATCGATTTGATACACAGACTACCAAAACTGGCCCACCTGCCAGAACAAATACCCAGGGACGTCATATTACGTCTGCACTTCTATCACATTGTCTGCAGTGAGGAAAAGGGAGGCTATTCCCCAACAGTACCAAAATTTACAGTTCTATGCATACCTATCTCAGTATACCCTGCAAAAAAGGAAAAATTTCACAACGGTGACCAAAGCACTAAGGTATCACAAGTTGATTTACAGATGGTGTTACCCCACTAAAATAACTGTCACTAAAGATGGGCGTGCATTTATCATTGACTCTTTGGACAAAGGCCTGTCCCTTCTGAAAGAATGGGGAATACTAGCAGAACCACAGAATAATGACAACCTCCCTAAACCTCCTCGCCAGGTGGAACCCCAATGGAAAACTGTTCCGGCAAAAAAAGGCTAAGTCGCACAACTAGCCAGGATGGGTATATTTGCGACTATTTCCCTGTCCTAAGACCTAGACTTAACCCCCATATTGATCAGTAGCTAATGCTACCCCAAACCCGTATAAACTCTCATGGTAAGTTGCCATTCTCAGTCTGTTTTTTGTACACTGTTCGAGTGTTTGTTTTCTCTTCACTTCTTCTTTCCTTTTTTCCTAATGCAATAAGGGATCACAGAGGACACACTAGTTCTACTGAAGCCATCTATCAACCAGACGCAACAACATCAACTATCTGCAGGATTAGAGATCATAGAGGGAATCTTCATTTCATCCGCAGTGAGTACCAACTCCATTCCTTACATAGGATTCTTAAAACTCATACGCAGTTCAACAAGCAGTCACTAGGGGGAACCTTAGCAAAACTCAAAAATTCAGCAAACATATCTATTCTACTCTCACCACAACTTTTGAGGACTAATGGGAGTTACCATATTATGCATTAACGTGAAGGGTTTAAACCATCCTGCCAAACGGAAATCCCTATGGCAGGAAGCTCAACAATATCACTGTGATATTCTTTGTTCGCAAGAAACGCACTTTAGTAAATCCTCTCCACCTCGCTGCACCCAAAGGAATTTTCCTTATATTTACATGGCAAATGCAGAAACCAAAACAAAATGAGTCACGACAGCTATAAAAGACTCCGTAGCGTTCACCCTACACCAGGAAATCAAGGATTAGCAAGGACGATACCTTTACTGATCTGCGATTTAAACTCAGTAACATATACCTTGGTCAACTCATATGCCCCGAACAAAAATCAACTACGCTACTTTAATAAGCTCATGAAAAAAGTCCGCCAATTCCAAAAAGGTCATTTGATCATGTGCGGAGACTTCAATACAGTTCCAGACCATCAATTAGACACCACCTCTACTTCCAAAAGATACCTCCCAGAATTGCAAGCATTGCTGCATAGATACTCCCTTTACGATGCCTGGCTTGCCTGCACGTGGAAGAAAGGGATTACACCTTTTATTCCTCACCCCACAGGGTATATACCAAGATTGACCTATTTCTAGTTGACCAGAACATTCTTTCTAGAACCAAGAAGACAGCAATTAATACTATAACCTGGTCAGACCATGCCTCTGTCCTATTGCAGATAGAAGACGCTACAATGCCTTCCTCTAATCCAGTTTGGAGGGCCAATTCCTATCTCCTGCAGCAACAGGAATCCAGACACATATTTAGATCTCAACTAAATTAATTTTTTGCCAATAACAAGAACTCTGTTCAGAACCCATTTATCCTGTGGAACGCTCATAAAGCGTTTATACGGGGAGTGTTTATTCAGTTGGGGGTACAAGAGGCAGAGGCAGCAGCGTTTTGCAGATATTACCTCAAAGCTACAAAAACTAGAAAGCCAAAATAAATCACATCCCACCTCAGATATGGGAATCAAAATTGCCCACCTTAGAAACGAACTCCATCTATTTTTGACGGAGAACTTTGAGAAAGCTAACAAGCGTCTAAAAATAACATATTATGCAACAAGTAATAAGGCAGGCAAAACCTTAGCGAACAAAATCAAAGGGATTAGATATAAAACCAGAATTCCATTCATTGTCCACGCCAGCACCAAACAAAAAGAGTACCAACCCTCAAAAAATTGCAGATGCGTTCAGCTGCTATTACAACATCTTATATAATTTAAAAGATGATAAGTCCACACACCAACCCACCCCAGACGCAATTGATCAATTTATGTCCCACATAAACATACCCAAACTTACCGAAGATCAACTTCACCTTCTAAATCGGCCATTTAGCCCACTTGAAATCCTGACAGCCATTGAGGCACTACCCTCAAACAAATCCCCCGGACCTGATGAATTTGGGGGGGAATATTATAAGGAATTTAAAAGCACTTTGCCACCCTTCTTGGAGAGTGTCTTCAATACCGCTGCTGTCTCCTCCTCCTTCCCCCCTGAGATGCTGGAAGCGCTTATTGTGACAGTGCCTAAGCTGGGGAAAGAGCCGACCACACCATCTAATTTCAGACCCATCTCCTTACTGAATATAGATGTGAAGCTTTATGTCAAATTGATAGCCCTTCGCCTGATCAATATCATGCCCCTACTTATCCACCCGGACCAAACGGGTTTCACCAAATCCAGACAAACCTCAGATGCTACCCGCAGATAAATCAATATTGTCCATCTAGCAGAGTCCCAAAAGAAGCCTTCCTGCTCTTAGCCTTGGATGCAGAGAAGGCTTTTGACCGAGTCCATTGGCTTTACCTACGCAGAGTTCTTGAATCTTTTGCCTTTCAAGGTGGTATTCTGTATGCGATCATGGCTCTGTACTCTCAACCTTCCACACAAGTTTATATGTCTAGTATCCTGTCTAAGCCATTTCCAATATGAAATGGCACCAGGCAGGGATGTCCACTGTCACCGCTAATATTTAATTTATTGATTGAAACCTTGGCAATATACATGAGAGCTCATCCCCAAATCAAGGGCTTTTCAACTCCCAAATCCAACCATCGAATCAGTTTATTTGCGGATGATATCATCCTTATACTTACTGAGGTCCGCTCTTCCCTGGCAGAGGTACATAAAACCTTGTTAATGTTTAACCAAATCTCATACTATTAGGTTAATGAGAGTAAATCTTACATACTGGGCCTGGGGGTGGATATGCATATACGTGAGGAACTCGGCACAAGGTTTCCCTATAAATGGCGAACAGATGACATAAGTTATCTAGGAATCAATCTGACATCTCACACTCATAAATTAATTGAAGCTAACTACAACCAATTTTTAAGCAAACTTGGAACTAAGCTGTGAGGCTTAGCAAAGACGGAGTTATCCTGGTCAGGGCGCCTAGCTGCCTTGAAAATGATAATTCTTCCTCAATTTTTATACTTATTTAGGGCAATACCAATTCCAGTGCCTGTCCAATTTTTCACCAAAGCCCAATCTATGATTAATGCATACCTCTGGCAAGGAAAGAAAGCTAGGAGCGCATTTAAAAAATTAATAAAAGCAAGGAAATTAGGAGGTGCTGGCCACGTGGACATAAAAGACTACCACACTGCTGCTGTCCTAGCTCAAATTAAGAATTGGTTTACACAAGATCAGGGACCTCGATGGTTAGAACTAGAGGTACTACAATGTCCTACTAAGAATTTACAGGACCTGCTATTAAACATAACACATCTTCATTTTCAACGACCATACAGGCCTCCCTCCAGGCTTGGAGGGTCTTGGTTGACACCCCTGTGAGAGACATAAAAACGCTTCTCATAGAGCTGCTAATCTCCAGCTTACAACTCTTAATTTCCGACCTAAATATCTCTCATTGGATAACTAGAGGTATAACCAAAGTGGACGATATTAAAATAGGCCCAACTACTAAAACATTTAGATCAGCCCAAATTAAATTTAATCTTCCGGATATTGACCAATACAAATATTCTCAAATCATTCACCTTCTAAAATCACTCCCTAACACAACCACTAATCTACCATGGAGAATTAAATCCTACTATACTAACCAGAACACAATCCTTGTTTTATAATTATCTGAACCACAAAATGATATTTAGTAAAATTCCCTCTGTGAGGTCCTGGGAAATAGATCTCAAGCAGGAGTTCACAGAGGAGCAATGGACGAAAGCCCTAGACATCACATATAAATCAACTAAAAATACCAACCTAAGGGAACTCACGCAGAAATTAATATTAACGTCCCTGGCGGTATGATTATTTCAGATTTTTGGTGCTGAAAGCGGTACGATTATTTTGCATGAAAATTTGGCGTTTTATATTGTAGGCCTGTAATTCTTAGCAATAACTCACTTAAATCTGTCCAAACAAGAGTCTAGTAGACATCCCGGGTATGAAAAGTTTGAAAAATGAAATCACAAATTATAATATAATAAATAACTAAAAATAATTATCAAAAATATTAATATAATAGTAATAAAATTTATTCAATAATGTAATCAAACCAAAAACACAGAAATTTGCTCATTTGCAGAATTGTCGCTGTCGTCACTTTCAGTTTCTGATGATAAATTTCCCCAAAAATCAGTATCACTCATTTCTGCAAATGATTTTTATTTACTATCGGTGTTTTCTAGCTGATCAAAAACCACTTTTGATGCAAAGGGACACTTTTTGGTTGCTACGGACATTCTCATGTTTCCAGGCAGAAAGAATGACATATATAATATAAAAGTGCATGCAGGGCACTGGGCAAACCACTAGGGACAAAGGGGATGTGAAATGTTTTCATATAGTAATGTAATCTATAAGATTACAGTGTACTGTATGTGCTGTGTGTGTTTCACTTTTTGAATTTCCCGCCGGTCTCCGTCCCCGTGCGACGCGACGCTCGCAGGGAATGGAGCCCGGCACACAGAGTCATCTGGTGGCGGACACAACCTGCAGACACTGCGGGGAACATCGCTGGATCCAGGGGACAAGGTGAGTAGCGCTGCCTGGATCCAGCAATGCAATCCCGAGTGTGGCTCGGGGTTACCGTTCTTGGTACTGAAAATCCACCCCAAGCCACACTCGGGAACACCGCCAGGGAGGTTAAGATGGTATCTGACACCATCAAGGCTATCCAACTTTGCACACGGAACCTCCCCACTATGTTGGAGACATTGTGGAAACAGAGGCACACTGTATCGCATTGTTTGATCCTGCCCAAAGGTCCAAGAATATTGGAAAGAGGTTTATATGATCATTACACAGATTATTGGATCCAAGATCCCCTGCAAGCCGGAACTAGCTTTACTCTCCCTGGGCATAGATACTATCCCTTCCTCTTATATATTCACTGTTTCACACATATTACTAAGCGCTAGATTTATATTGGCCAGGCACTGGAAAGCAACAGAAGCCCCAAAGATTTCAGAAATTATCCAAACTACCAACCTACACGTCACATATGAAGAGATGTATGCTTCCTCCCAAGGGAGATATCTCTCTGAACATGCCAGGTGGAAACCTTGGGCCGAATGGTATGAGCGGTATGTAAGAGCAAAAAGACTTGACACTCATTAATACTAGTGTTGAGCGAACCCGGACTGTAACGTTCGGGTCCGTACCGAACTTTAGGGTGTCCGTGGCACGGACCCGGACCCGGACATTTCAAAAATCGTTCGGGTTC
>BLSH010329207.1:29460-42416 GCA_018402905.1 Glandirana rugosa
CCCCGTCCCCCCCGTGACGCGGGGCGTGGGGTTTCGTGGAACAGGGGTACAACTACCCCTGTTCTCGGAGAAGGGTTGTTGGGACCGGCAACCAACAGCCCCAGACGCCCGCCCCTGAATAGCCTTAGACCTTCGGGGGAAATTGTTCCCCCAGGGGTCTACGGCCCGGGGGGTGGGATACATTTACTCATACCCCATGTAGCATGGGGATGGGTAAATGGACCCCCCTTTTCACATGTTTTTTTTTTGTGCTGTGTCGAAAAATTTTATAAAATAATTTAGGCGAGGCCGTAGAAGAGGGGAGAGAAGAAAGAAGCCGAGAAAACGCCCCAGAAGACTCCCCAGAAGACGCCGATGTACCCCATACTCATTTACATAGGGTGGGGGGCCCGGCATCTGGGGACCCCCTTGTTAAAGGGGGCTTCCAGATTCCGATAAGTCCCCGCCCGCAGACCCCGACAACCAACGGCCAGGGTTGTTGGGAAGAGGCTCTTGTCCCCATCAACATGGGGACAAGGTGCTTTGGGGTGGGGGGCGCAGTGCCCCCCCTGCCCCAAAGCACCCATACTCCCCATGTTGAGGGCATGCGGCCTGGTACGGTCCAGGAGGGGGGGGCCGCTTGCTCGTCCCCACCCCCTTTCCTGGCCTGCCAGGCTGCGTGCTCGGATAAGGGTCTGGTATGGATTTTGGGGGGACCCTACGCCGTTTTTTTTCGGCGTGGGGTCTCCTCTTAAAATCCCTGCCAGATCGAAGAGCCTGGTATGCTCTGGGGGGGAACCCCACGCAAATTTTTTTGCGGGGGTTCCCCTTTAAGACACGGCACACAAGTCGCGCCGCAAGTCGGATGGCCGCGATCCGACTTCTGGTGCGGCTTCTATTCAAATCAATGGGCTCCTATAGGGAACCATTGATTTTGAATAGAGGCAGAAAACGCCGCAAAAAGCTGGCGTGAAAAAACGTCCATTGACGTTAATGCAAAACGCCAAGCAAAACGTCAGTTTTTTCCCCTGACGTCAGGCCCGGCGTTTTGCTTATTTTTCTGCAAACGCCCGTGTGTATGAGGCCTAAAGATCATTAAGTCGAGTCACACCCTTAGTCTCCCAGGCCTTTATATTTAAATCTTGGATTATGTGTTGTAGCGTAGAGAGAGGTAAATCTATTTGTATTGCTTGGGGAGAGTCGCAGTTAGCCTGTGTGATTTTTCTCCACGCTAATAAAGAGGCCTTTGTTGTAGGTGGAACTTTCTTAGTGTCTAAAGACTTCTAAGAGTCAGCATACAGTAGGGAGCTTAGATCTGATGTGTTGTTTAAGGTTTTTTCTATGTCAGTCCATAGTGGTACCTCTGTCTGTTTGAACCAATGCTTTAAATGGTCCGCGTGCACTGCCGTATGGTAGTCCCTGATATCTATCATGCCCATGCCTCCTACTTATCTATGTTTAACCAGATATGTATGAGAGCAGCATGCTCTTTTTACCTTGCCAAATAAATTGTTTGAGTAGTAAGTTCAGTGCATTGGAGTGGGTCTGTTTTAAGGTGGTGTGTAACGCTCTAAAAACATAAAATTTGGGGAAGAATCATCATCTTGAAAGCTGCCAATCTTCCCACCCATGATAGTTCCGTCTTCGCTAAATTTTTGAGTTGATTGGTTAGTTTGGCCAGTAGTGGTCTGTAGTTAGCCTCTTCTAGGGATGCACAGGACTGGGTGATAGTAATACCCAGGTACGTGATCTCCCCCTCAGCCCAGGCATACGGGAGGTCTCTTTTAAGCATTTGTCTAGTGTTTTTTGAGATGCCAAGGTTCAAAATTAATGATTTTGAGTAGTTCACCTTGTAGTGGGATAACTGGCTGAATTCTGTCAGTATTGTGTGGACTCTAGGAAGTGAAGTTAGGGGCTTAGTCAACATCAAAATAATGTCGTCCGCAAATAAGTTTACTACGTGGGATCTGTCTTTTGTTAGGAATCCCGAAACCAGTGGATCCGTGCGTATACTTTCTGCTAAGGGTTCAATCATAAGGTTAAAAATTGTGGGAGAGAGTGGACAGCCTTGTCTAGTACCGTTCGTAATGTTAAATGTTTTGGAGAGTAGGCTCTCTGTATATACCTGTGCTGAGGGGGATGAATGTAGCGCCAATATTGCGGTAAGGATTATGTCCGAATTTACTTTGAGACATGTAGCTCCAATGCACCCTGTCGAACGCCTTCTCCGCATCTATAGAAAGTAGCAGAGAAGGCGTTCGACTGCGCTCAGCCTAGTAAACAATATCAATTACTCTTCTAGTTGCATCGGATGTTTGTCGGCCCTGCACAAATCCCATCTGATCGGGTTTAACCAGTTTAGGAATCACCTCTTTCAACCTGTGTGCTAAAAGTTTAGCATACAGTTTGACATCCACATTAAGTAGAGATATGGGACGGAAGTTGGCAGGTGTGTCGTGTGTTTTCCCTGGTTTGGGAAGAGTTATGATTTGAGCTTTTAGCATCTCTGGGGGGAATGTAGCCCTAAGTGCCGCAGCTGAGAAGACTTTATTAAGGTATGGGGTCAGTTTGCTATGGAATTTTAAGTAGTATTCGCACGTGAACCCGTCCGGCCTGGGGATTTGCCCATCGGCATTGACTTTATAATTTATGTAATTTCTGTATCCGTGAAGGGGCGATTTAGGGATTCTAATTCTAATGAAGTGACCGACGGAAGATTTAATTTCCCTAAGAAATTAGATATTGCTTCGTTTGTGGGTTGGGGTGTAGAGGCATCGTTCATCAAATTGTATAGGGATTCGTAATAATCTGCAAAAGCATCTGCTATATGTTGGGGGTTAGTTCATTTTTGTTTAGTGATTGGGTGCAATAAGAACGGTATTCTTGATTTTGTTTTCTGGCTTTTGAGTCTGGATGCTAGGAATTTACCTGCTCTATTGTGTGATGAGTAGTACTTCAGTTTGAGGCGGTTAATGAGGGATGCATGAGATTCTTGCAGTGTTTTGCAGAGTTCTGTACGTGTTTCAACTATTCTGATGGCATTGAGTGCACTGGGATGCTCTTTGTTGGACCTTTCTAGCTCTCGGAGTTCGGATAGGATTTTATTAGTCTCATCTGATCTCCGTTTTTTAATTCTTGCCCCTAGTTGGATGATTCCTCTGATGTACACTTTATGTGCTTTCCACAGATTAAATATGTCTCCTGTGTCGAGTACATTATTCGCAAAAACAGTTGTCTAATTGGTTCTCAATGACCTCACTAGAGGTGGGATCGTTGAGAAGATTGGCATTACATCTCCATATGAGGTTAGAGTTGGGGGTCCACCCCTCGGAGATCGTGGCTGTAACCGCTGCACGGTCAGACCAAGTTATGTCCACAATCTCTGAGTGTGATGTCCTTTGTAGTAACCATTTGTCTACTAAAATTAGAT
Source organism: Glandirana rugosa (assembly GCA_018402905.1). Classification (NCBI taxonomy): domain Eukaryota; kingdom Metazoa; phylum Chordata; class Amphibia; order Anura; family Ranidae; genus Glandirana; species Glandirana rugosa. Next base: position 32,870 of record BLSH010329207.1, read on the forward strand.
CTATTCTAGAGTATGAGTTGTATCTAGGAGAATGATACGTGTAGTCCCTTTCCGTAGCATGTAAAGATCTCCACGTATCATAAAGTTCTTCTCTATAAAGTAGGTTAGCCAGTGAGTATGTTCTAGCTTTCCTGGATGATGTGGAGTCTAAAGCTGGATCAACAACTAGGTTAAAGTCACCACACACAATAAGATTACCTTTTTTTTGTTGATTTATACACTTAAACAATTTGCGATAGAAGGAGCCATGGCCCGAGTTCGGGGCATACATTCCCACTATCGTGTACATTTTACCATTTATAGTACCTACGATAATAACATACCGTCCGTTAGTGTCCATCTTAGAAAAGTGCAGTTGGAAAGAGACAGAATTTTTTATGGCTATGAGTACACCATGTTTTTTCTTTGTATACTCTGCTGAGAAAACAAAGGGAAAGTTTTTTTGCTGGTACTTTGGCGCTCTAGTTGTTTGGAAATGAGTTTCTTCTACGACTACTATGTCCGCTTTTGCTGCAGAAAGTTCATTCCAAAGGGACAGACGTTTGGCCGGATGGTTCAGCCCTCGAGCATTTATAGTCAATAATTTAAGTGACATCTGAATTTAGATCTTTTGTGATCTGGGAGGTCTTCCTTTCCTGGGTGACCCGTGGATACTCTGTAAGTGGGTGTAATAAGATATTTGATGCATTCTGTGGTCCTTCTTGGCTCTTTGGTGTATAGACTGTGTGGTAGGTCAGCCGTTGAGGTATTTTAAGTGTCTCATAGGATCACCTTGTAGATACCGATTCTTTGGGGTCCAATAGTGATGAGTGCCAACATATATTTTGTAGAACAAAAATGATAAACCGAGAACAAGAATAAAAAGTGTTCAACCTGGAACAAGATGCAGATGGTCTGCGTATCAATTGGGGTATGGGTATCAGCTCATACTGCATAACAGAGTTGTTAACCACAGCCCGAAGTGGTTAAATGGAGTCGTGTTAAGGGTGGTTGCCTCTAGGGTATTTAGCTCTGTGGTTCTTTTTGTGGGAAACTTTGTTCCAGTCCCATGAAGGTCTGGTGAGCTGTTTTGCTGGTGCTGGTGTCGGAGTGTCCTTAAGTTTTTGTAAGCCTTCTTGAAGGGATGTTATGAGAAGGGTGGAACCTTCCCAAGTGACCTTGAGGGTGGCTGGGTACTTCCACTGGTATAGTATCTGATGATTCCGGAGAGCTTTCGTGATAGACAGCAAATTTTTCCTTTTCTGGAGGGTATATGCTGATAGATCAGGTAGAACTTGTATGGATGCTGCTTGCTCAGGTAAGTGAGTTTTTTTACGGAAGGTTAGGAGTATAGTTTCTTTAGCTTGAAAATAATGCATCCTCAGTAGCACGTCACTGGGAATCTCCTCTGGGAGGAAGGATGGTTTGAGAATCCTGTGGATTCTATCAATGGTCAAGTCAGAGTTTGTCAAAGTTGGAGCTGCTTTTTGAAATAACTCTCTGAGGTAGTGAGATAGTTGAGCGGGTTGTACAGATTCTAGTATTCCTCTTATTTTCAAGTTGTTCCGCCTACAGCGGTCCTCCAGGTCGGCCACTTTGGCTTTCAACCAATCTCTTCTGTGTGAGTCACGTGTGCATCATCTAGATTGTTGTATGAGTCTACGCATTTACCCATGGTTTCTTCTAGCTGACCCACAAGTTCACCCAGCTCGTGTACTTCCGTAGCATATTGTTTGAAGCATGCCAGCATATCCGTTTGTGATGATGAGCATAAAGATAACAGCATATCTTTCATCATAGTGTCCGATATTGGTTGCCCAATAGTTGGAAAGGATGCTATGGGGTCTGGGTTTAGGTCAGCTGTAGATATATTAGCATTACCGAGCTCCATGTCTGGTTTGTCTGAGTTGTCTGTGTCCCTGTCCCATCTCGGGTGAGATTTGGCAGGACTTTGTAGCTCTGGGCTTTCTGTGGATGGTGGTTCTGCTGTTCTATCATCTGGAAAAATGAAGGTGGCAGCTGCTATAGGGGCTTCCCTGAGTGGCAGGGCCTGATTGGAATCTCTGTCTTGGTGAGTGTCTTTTGTCAGTCTTGGGAAGAACCCAGGTAATTTTTGTAGTTGAGGATCCTCTCTTCTTCTGTGAGACATTATAGTTGTGTAGACTTGGCTGAGACTTTCATGCAAGTTAGTGTCCTAGGGCCTATTGTGATACCACTTATGCAGGCTGTAGTATGAGTGTTACATATTCATGCTGTGTCTGACACCACAGTGAAGACAATTCAGATGGCTTAGGCACAGAAGAGACAATATGTTAAGTCTGTGTGCTTTTTTAGATGTTTGAAAATAGATTGGGTGTAGGTTGGGAGGATCAAGATGGCCGCCGTTTGATAGAAAATTAGTCCAACCCTCACTTTTAGTCAGCTATACTGGATAAGTCTGTGTGCCACCAGTGGGATGAGGACCCTGTTGAGTGTCCCCTGTACTTTGTTGTTGCACCCCCTCTTCTTATTTGTTGTTTAGAGGTCTGACCTGTTAGGCCTCAAGATGGCCACCGCTATGGACGGCTAAGCCGCATGTGAAGCCGGGGGCTACATTTTGGGCCCAGTCACTGTCTGGTAAATTGAAGTCCCCCATGATAATAACATCCCCTGCCTTGCTGCCATATCTAATTGAGAGAGGAACTCATGTTTCAGTTTTTGGGGCCTATATCATATACCCACTATTGTTTCCATTTTGTTTACTTCCTTTGAAGCTTTAGCCACAAGGATTCCACCTCCTTGCTTGCCCTTTTAGCAACATCATCCCTTATGTTCACCAGCAGATAATTATTGATGTACATGGACATCCCTCCCCCTCTTCTACCTACCCTGTCCCTTCAATAAAGGGAGTAACCCTGGACAGTTACAAGTTGTGTGAGCTGTCAAACCAGGTATTTGATACTCCCATGAAGTCAAAATCCTCCTTGGCTTAGGACGCAACACTGGAGTAGGTCGGGATGAGGTGGCCATTTTGATGGTGGGGAACGGTGGAAGTTTCCCTAGATTTGATCACAAGCATGTTTTCTACTATGAAATTTGAGTTTATTATTTTTTATTCAATAAATCCACTTGAGGTTCACTGCACTATGAAGCGTGTCTTCTTGTATTCTATGATGCCCATGGTGATTGTGGAGTTGATGTTTGGATTTCGCTAAGCGGAGTCTTGCAATCTCAAATGCCCATATGTGCTGCTGTTTGCCTGATCGTCATATGGCTTGATCAAGGTGTATCCACCCTATCTTTCAGGCTGATTTGCCCCTGTCACAAGGGACCTGTGAAGAGGGTAAGAAGCAGTGTGTTTGGGTGTCGGTGGTGGGTCTCCTTCCTCTCCCTCTCAGCTTCACAGAGGATCGCAATTACTGTCTCTCTTTATAGCATTAATACCAATGGACTAAAGTTCTATGGACTTACTTTATTAGCGCTGCACCAACCCTATATGTATTGTTATTGTGGATGTTCACCAATATTGCACTGGCTGCTTTTTACAGCATACTGTATGGTTAATATGTGGGTTTAGAGCAAAAGTCACCCCTATCTCAAAATCCTCCTCATGCATCAGTAATTCCAGCTCTTCTACTATATTCACCAAACCTCTAGCATTGGTGAACATGCCTTTTAGTTTTGTACTGGTGCTTATTATTTTATTATGCTACTTGTTTGTTCTGAGGCTGCTGTAGCCCATGTGTATTGGTTTTAGGTACTCCAGTTACACCGACCACAGTAGCACCATCTGCCTCTTATTCACTGCCTGGATTAGCTTCCTCCGCTTCCTCTCCCCATCAATTAGTTTAAAAGTCCCTTTAACTGAGCCACCATTTTACTGCTTCCCCCTCCACCAACCACCCACCTAAAGTTTACTATTGCAGCCAAATTGGGATGTACACATGTTTCCTTTATGATGCTTCTTGTCACAGCTGAGTAATAATTATTGCACCACCTGTAAAACTCTCCCACTAAGGTCAATGAGAGCATGCTGTTTTACTGCCCTCTCAAAAGCAGTCCACTGAAGAACACTTTTCAGAGAGTGGTAGACACTACCATCCATGTGAAATAGCCCTTACTGACCTCTGTAGCGGCTTGTATTCTCAAAGGTCACAACAAAGACTCTAAAGTTTAGTTTCAGTCAGTTTCTAAGTCTAGGTTTACATATTTTCAGGTTGTGTGGCACAGCATCCTATTCATTTGAATGGGCTGCTGTACCTGCAGGAAATGTGGGGAAAGTTCCTGACCTTTTTTTAAAAAAATGCAGCATAGAACTGCACGGTGCCATGTTTTCTGATGCATGGGGTGCAATTAAGAATTAATGGCACCCCTGCACATCTGCTAAAGAGAGAGCTCATTTTGTCTGTGGGTCAGGAACGTTTGTGATTATGCGCTAATTCTTGACCCACACAAATGTGAACCTAGCCTAACAGCTTTGTTATGAAACTTGCAGATGAGTTTTCCCAAAATAATACATAGATATGATTGACCCACTTCAGCCGCGGAAGGTTTCACCCCCTTCTTAACCAGAGCAATTTTTTCAATTTGGCACTGCACTATTCTAACTGATAATTGTGTGTTCATGCAACTGTACCCACACAAAATGTATTTCTTTTTTTCCCCACAAATAGAGCTTTCTTTTGGTGGTATTTTATCACCTCTGCACTTTTTTTTTGTGCTATAAACACAAATTTTTGAAAAAAAAACAAAACAATATTTTTACTTTTTACTGCTATAAAAAATATCCAATAAAAATGTAAAAAAATCTAATATTTTCATCAATTTAGGTCAATATGTATTCTGTTACATATTTTTGGTAATAAAAATCCCAATAAGCATATATTAATTGGTTTGGGCAAAAGTTATTGCATCTACAAGCTATGGGATATTTTAATGGCATTTTTGTTTTTATCTGTAATAGTAATGGCAGTGAACAGTGATTTTTAGTGGGACTGTGACATTGCGGTGGACAAATCTGACATTAAGTGACTCTTTTTGGGGACCAGTGACACCAATACAGTGATCAGTGCTAAAAAAAATGCACTGTCACTGTACTAATGACACTGGCAGGGAAGGGGTTAACATCAGGGGTGATCAAAGGGTTAAATGGGCTCCTCGGGAGTGTTTGTAAACTGTGTGGGGGATGCTTTGACTTAGGGAAGAGAGAGATCTGTGTTCCTGCTTAACAGAAACACAAGATCTCCATCTTCCCCTCTGACAGAATGGCAATCTGCCTTGTTTACATAAGCAGACCGTAGTTCTGCCTCTCTCAGGAGAGATCACCGGGTGCCGGAGAACATCAGGTCTGCCGGACCTACGCATGCACCTTGTGCAATCTGTTCCATGCCTGCCACGGAGCAATGTGAACCGGCTCCATTGAAAGCTGGTCACAGTCTCCTGACATGCAAATTGGATGTGAAAAAATCTGCATCCAGTTTGCATCAGTGTAAACCCAGCCTTTCTGTGCTTCTCTGAATACAAATTTACTTTATTTTTCTCTATTCCTATTATTAGCAACATTGACTTCATCATATTATATCAATAACTGTATTAGTATTGGAACCTAAAAAAATTAAGTAGAGGATGTAAGATGTTACAAAATATATAACAAAAGAATATGTCTGATAATTATGGAAGCTGACTCATGAATGAAATGAATACAGACACAAAATGAAAACAGGAAACTAGAACATCAAGAAGAATCAACATTCATATTGTTGTTCCCCTTAAGGTTGCCAGGAAAGAAGGGAAAGAAGAAAAATAGCTTGATATTTACATATTTTCACAGGAAAAGCCATAAACAATATACTCAAATCATTGCCCATGTCCACTTAAGTACAGATCCTCACAGCATTAGCTCACCTCTGTTAAATCTGTACACTGTACACCCTGCTAAAAATAGTTAATTTGTCAAAAACAGTGACAATAACATACATAGTTGTTGTAGAGTAGAGATGGATACTTGGGCAATAAGAAACAAATACTGCATGTGAAATTAAACATATTACCTGCAAGATAAAGGCACATACCTCCTAGGCAAATAAACTTAGTGACATTTATGCCATTAGTCATTGCCATTAATACGGTACATTTTTCCACAGATCAAACCTTTAAACATAGCTAGTGAAAGGCTTTATTTATCAGCAGAATGTTCTTACTTCAATAGAATGGCAAAAACATATTGTTTTTATAGAATACAATTTTAACAACTCATGTCTGGAATATTTGATATGGGTTTATGTGTGGAATTTATATTATTCACATGTTTACTCTTTGTACTACAGTATGAGAATTTTCATAAAGGCTGTCACAGGCATCTTTTAGAATTCTGCTGGGGCAAAATACTGGAACTTGCACCCAATTCATGTACCTGTCAAAGACCCTCACTGGGTCTGGGTCTTTGAGCTTCTGAGCTTCTGTATGCAATGCAACTAGATCATGCCAGGTCAAAGTTAGTACTCCTCTCAAGAGTTCTCAGCCCTAAAGCAGTGGATAGGTGGATGTCAGTCTGGCATTTCTAGGTAGACTTCCTTGAATAATGCCTACATGTAATGCAGAGTGTCTATGATTAAAATAACTGAAATCCAGTGTATTAAAGGGGCAGGTCAAGGACAGTGCAGCTGGGGAGGAAAAACCTAGATGATGCTGGATGTACTCCAACCAGGAAATGAGGTAGGCTCTATATGCCTTGCTGAATCTTCTAATGGGCACTGTGGGAAGCTCACAGTGTGCATTAGAAGTAAAATGATAATAAGCTAAAGTGAGTAGCCTGTATAACTGCCCAAGTCAGGAGGAAATCTGGAGTTCAGCTTTAAAGAGTAACTCCACCTTTGTTGAGAAAAACAATTCCCACTGGGTGATTTGTGTACATTTCAAGGATCCTAATGATCTCTGTAGCAGAGTGCTACCAGTTTCTGCCCTTAATAAAACGTTGTATGTTCTTCTATATCTTTGAAATTCTGTTTCCTAGTTTATGGGTGTGTCTTTCTTCAATTGAATCAGCTGCTGCACTTGCAGTGTTCTAATGAGGAAAGTTGCAGTGTCTGCATCCCTTTAGAAATAATTAACCTTCAGGTAGTTAAAATATAATTCCTATTCTACAGGATGCCTAATAGTTGACTTGTATCTTAGTGCAGACCTTTGGAAAAATCAGCCTGAATGCAAATATTGCATGGACAATCCAAGGAACATAGGGAGTAAATGAAAAAACTGGATAGTATGATAAAATAAAATTACCGGGGTGCATGTGCAGACTATGCCAAGATGGCCACTTAGACCTGGAGCCCCGCACTGTCCCGGCAGCTTAAACCCCACCACAGCGCCCAGTGCCCTCGGTCTGCCTCACAATTAGCCCTGATCGGCAGGGGAACATTAGCGGCGACTCCCGATGTCATTTTGCTCGGCCTGGGGGGATTTAACCAGCCAGCTGCAGGCCACGCTGACACAGCCCGGCCATCCCAAGATGACGGCTGCAACCTCACAAGGCCTCGACACAGCATGGGACATTCCTATAGAGGATCAGGATGCTATACAGAGCCACCAGGGTATCCTCTTTTTTTTAATTGCAAAAAAAAGTTTTATTGAGGATATAAATCATCGGTGGGACATGCAAATATTAAAGCAACAGTGCAACATGCACTACAATAAGGATACATTGTCTGACATGTTCGGTACAAAAATAAGGAAAAAAAGAAAAAGAAAAAGGAGAGTTAACAGATACAGCCCTGGGTACCTCCGGATAGTGAGGACAAGCACGTGGCCGTCCCCGAACAGTACAGTATCACAGCATAAAGGGGGGGATCTCAGGTGTCACTGTCACAACACGTGGAGGAGTCCTCCAACCACCTATCCCATATTTTATGGTATTTCATAGGACACCCCCTATGCATATATAGTAGTTTCTTGTAGGGGAGAACTGTATTGACCGCCCTTATCCATTGGCGAAACGTAGGGGGGGAGCCCCTGAGCCATGTTCTGGCTATTTGCATCCTGGCTAAAAACAGTGTTTCCTGGAGGAAAATATTCATATATTTTCCTCCTCCGGGAGAGAGAGGATCCCTAGAATGCACTGCCGTGGGCAGAGTATTAGGGGAGAACCCATTTTATCGTGCAGGAAGGTAGTTACTTGTAACCAATAACCCCGTATGACGGGACACGTCCAAATGAGATGGAAAAAAGTACTGTCGGGGTCAGCACAACGAGGACACATTGGGTCATAGCTCGGGGCGTACTTAAGGATATGACGGGGTGTAATGTAAGACCTATGTATTATATATATTTGTGTGAGGCGATCGGAGAGTCTGGGGGAAGCTAATTTGCAGACCGCCAGTGCCTCCTCCCAATCATCGTCAGTAATATCACCTATGTCCGGTTCCCATCTAGATTTGAGCTGATAAGCCTGGGCAGAAGCCCCAGGAAGCAGCAGGCAGTTGTAGTATCTGGAGATAAGTTTTTTGGAGTCCAGACTCAACAGATTATCCACCAGGGGCAGCGTCTCCAGCTGGGGGATTGAGCCCTGGAACTGGGACTGCAGAGCATGGCGAAGTTGCAGGTAGCGGAAGAGCATATGGTTAGGAAGGGAGTATTGGTCTTTTAGGGCCTGAAAGGACTTTATGGTAACGTTAGCAATGACCTGTGAAAGGTACACAATGCCCCTGGCTATCCATAATCCGGGCTCCGGGACCAAGGACAGCTCGGGGAGGTGTCGGGAGTGCCACAAGGGTGTGTAGGAATGAAAAGGCGGGGCTCCAACCCGCCCCACAGCAAGGCGCCAGATCCCGCAGTGATGCGAGACCACGAGTCCCCCTCCTCCCAGACGGGCCCCCCCCGGGTGTTCCCCAAACAGAAGTTGGAATGGATGTGTTATTAGATGGGGAGAGCGAGGGCATGCCAGTGTAATATACCTGTCTCTATCGGTGTGGTGGATATGGAAGAAGTGGGAGAGTTGTGAGGCGATATAATATAGTGTCAGATCTGGGAGAGCAGTGCCCCCCAGATCCGACGGGCGTTTTAGAGCAGCCCACGGTAGTTTATGGCGGGCGGATCCCCAAATGAACGTATTAAGTATAGATTCCAATTTTTTAAATAAGCGGGTTGGGATACGCACTGGGGCATGCCAAAAGATATAGAGCAGTTTGGGGAGGAGAATCATTTTGACTAGATTGATTCGGCCCATTACCCCTAGGGGCAGTCGGGACCAGACCTGAGTTTTGGTTTTAAGCATGGTGAAGAGGGTTTAACCTTAGATATGAATTATGCAAGTAAACCCCTAGGCGGGCGGTATTTGATGGCACCCGACGAGATTTTGCGGGCAGCCTAGACCCCCCGTGACGAGAGGGTCTAGACTGTGATATAATATAGCGGAGTGTTGAGAGGGTGAAGAAGGTATAGGTGGTGTGGCTATCTCTGTCCATATAATGTGACCGTACGGGAGCGAGAGGGGTAGATTATTGTGTAGGTAAGGTTGAAGACAAACCCCTTGTGGGCCCCCCCCGGGCAGACCCTCCTCCCCCTGAGCACCAGAGCGTAGTGACGCCCTAGACCGCGG
>BLSH010329207.1:52738-74902 GCA_018402905.1 Glandirana rugosa
GCTTTTATACGGATTTACACTATGTCTACCCCTTTTCTTTCCTGATTTGATGCACCTGCTTTGATGAGGGGAACGTATGGTGTATATGGTTTGGATGGAATATTGGGAAGTTTTGTTCCAGTACTTTGGATTGAAGACATAGAGGAGTCTTACTCACATGTAGAGTTGAGCGAACCCGAACTGTAACGTTTGGATCCGTACCGAACTTTCCGGTGTCCGTGTTCCGAACCCGAACGTTTGAGAAAAAGTCCGGGTTCGGGTTCTGGGTTCTGGTATTTTATCACGCATGTTGAATAGCTGCAGGGCAGCCAATCAACAAGCGTTTCACTGGTTTTCCCTAGAAGCCATCACAGCCATGCCTACTAATGGCATGGCCGTGATTGGCCAGTGCATCATGTGACCCAGCCTCTATATAAGCTGGAGTCACAGTCCTGCATGTCACATGCTCTCAGGTTAGTGTAGGGAGAGGATGCTGCCGGCGCTGTGAGGGACAGATTGTGAGGGAAAGATTGCATATCTAATAACTAGGTAGAGATTACTACTACTGCTGTGAGGGACAGATTGCAGTGATAACAACTAGGTAGAGATTACTACTACTGCTTTGAGGGACAGATTGTCTAATAACATCTCATCCTGCATTACAGAACGATCTGATTACAGAACGATCTCTCATCCGGCATTACAGAACGATCTGATTACAGAACGATCTGATACTGGACTGGGTAGAGATTACTACTGCTTTGAGGGACAGATTGCAGATCTAATAACATCTCCCTTTTTTCTTCCTTTTGCAGCCCTCTAGCACTTGCCAGGACTTTTTTACAGCCATTTTTGTGCCGAAAAGTTCGGGTCCCCATTGACTTCAATGGGGTTCGGGGTCCGGGGTCAAGTTCGGGTAACGTTCGGTACCAAACCCGAGTTTTGATTTGTCTATTTACTATGAGTAATTTCTGTACTATTTGACTAAATCTAATAAAAACATTGAAAGTAAAATAAAATTACCAATTAAATTAAAAGCAAAGAAGGGTACTCACTAGGGATGAGCTCCCGGTTCGAGCTGAACTCTTTGACTCAAACATCGGGTGTTTGTTTGTTCGCGTGTTTCTGAACATTATGAAGTGTTTGCGGGAACTTCGTGTGCCCCATAATGCATTCAAATGGTGGCTGAATGCCACCTGCTGATTGGCCAAAGCATGCACATGACCTGCATGCTTTGGCCAATTAGTGGCGGCCTGCTGTGAGAGCTTTGATTGGCTAAAGGCAGGGTGCCTTTAGCCAATCACTGCACAGCAGCCTCAATCTACTCCCCACACTATATAAAGCCGCTTGTACAGCGGCTCTATGTAGTGTGTGAAAACGGTGGATAGAGAGATAGTTTGGGTTGTGGATTGCACAAAAAAAAGAAAAAAAAAAAAGATAGATAGATAGATATAAAGATAGATAGATAGATATATAAAAAGAAACAAGATAGATAGATAGATAGATAGAACTATCTGTATACACTCAGGCAGTGCAAGAATATATATATATATATATATACCTTCCTAATATATATATATATATATATATATATATATATATATATATATATATATATATATATGCAATGCCTTTAGTGTAGTAGACTATATACAGCTAATTCAGTGTATATAGTATATAGTGTCTGTTTAGGCAGTGCAAGCATATATATCTAGTCTAAAATATATATACATATATATAGTCTAATACAGTGTATTGAGTGTACACTATACATCAGTGCATTTTAGTGCATTCAGGGGTGTACGTACAGTACATAGTACACTTGACGTGATGTCTTAAAATATATACAGTTTTTAACCCCTTAACCCCCGGAGCCCTTTTTTACATTTGTTGTTTACGAGTTAAAATCAGGGTTTTTTTTTATAGAAAATGACTTAGAACCCCCAAACATTATATATATTTTTCAAACACCCTAGAGAATAAAATGGCGATTGTTGCTATACATTTTGTCACACAGCATTTGCACAGCGGTCTTTCAAGTGCTTTTTTTTTGGAAAAAAATAGCTTTTTTGAGCTAAAAAATAAGGCAGCAGTAAAGTTAGCCCAATTTTTTGTATATTGTGAAAGAGGATGTTACGCCGAGTAAATAGATACCATACATGTTACGGATGAAAATTGTGCACACTCACAGAATGGCGACAAAACTCTGGTATTTAAAAATCTACATAGGCGACACTTTACATTTTTTTTAATGGTTACCAGGTTAGAGGTGCAGATGAGGTCTTTTGCTAGAATTATTGCTCACAGTCTGGCGATCGCGGCGATACCTCACATGTGTGGTATGAACACCGTTTTCATATGCGGGCGCGACTTACGTATGCAATTTCTTTGCTGCACGAACTCGCGGGGACGGTGGCGCTTTAAAATGTTTTTTTTTAATTTATTTTCTTTTAACACTGTTCCTTTAAAAAAAATCTGATCACTTTTATTGCTATTACAAGGAATGTAGACATCCCTTGTGATAGCAATATATGGTGACAGGTACTCTTTACACTTCACAGTATTAAAGAGGAATTAAACCCAGATGGGGTTTACTTTCCTCTACATGCCCCTGTAATGTAGAAGTATAATGGGCTACTATGCATCACATAGTTTATCACTATCCAGTTTAATTATTTCCTTCTTATGTGCCTTGGATTGTCCATGCAACATCTGAGTTTGGGCTGGGTCTCAGTGAAGACAATTTAAAGGGCCAGGTGACATCCTTGAAATAGCCTCTTTTTTATCAAATGCTCAGGACTTTAGGAGGCCATTTAAATCTGGTAAGGATTTGGTGTGTAATCAGGTGGTGGAACATGCACTGCACACATCATTATGCGTGGAGTGTTATCACAGCTTATTTACATGATTTGTGAAGTTTTTTATTGCACTATTTATAATGGTTGCACTTTATGTAATTTGATGCATGGTTGTATTGTTCACTACAAAAGTATATGTATATTTAAATACTCTGATATATTTAAGGAGATTGCGCATCTGATGTATTTATTAGGTTTATATATTATTTTGCACAATTATTTTTACACTTGCACTTTGAATATGTAGATGCAATGTGTTGTGTTTTTTCATGACTTTGTTCATTTGTGTCACTTGATCTATTTTAAAGAGACAGCATAACTAATGTTTTATTCAGTTAATATCTGGGTTTATAAAGACACAGTGCCCATAGAATGGATTTATATCTTCTGTGGCTATTGAGGAATACACTTAGCTTGAAGTTTTTGTATCCAGAGTTCTGCTTTAAATCCAAATAGTAGGTAAGGTACATCTCAGTTGTTAAAGCTAATGTCCATTTTTTTTAAACAGATAAAACCAGCACAACAGTTCACATGCTGTGGGGTAAGGCAAAAAAGCATGCGAAAAAAATGCTCTTTTAAAGTTTGTAACGTGATTACCAACAGGATGCATTAACACAGTCTACTGCAAACATTAAAGAGTAAGCTCTAGGCAGCAAGTAAAATCAATATGCTTCCTATTACTATCACCAGGTTCACAACAATTATGCTAATGAAATGCCTCATCTGAGTGATGATACACACAGCTTACCATATGAATGGGATTCAAACAGGAGAATATCTGTGTTCTCAAAACCTCAAGTTACTAGCAGGTGATCGGAAATGAGAGCTATTCCTGCATAAAATGCAAAAGCCCAGGGATAGTAGTCTTTAAATGTAGTATTATTATTGAGGAGGTTCAAATTTACTAAGGGACCCATCACCCTAGACCCTTATTATTACTTGTAAAAGTACCACCTCACACTGCCCAGCTTGCCCAGAGCAAAATTGCTCCAGTTTTCTTTAGCACTGCACACCACCATACTCCTATCATCCATCACTTTCTATGGAGCCCAGAGAGTTCATGGCCATTGGTAAATTATTATCCCACTCAATGCATGGGCAAAGTTAGGATAATAGGCACCTCACTTTCTATGGAGAGCCTTGGCCAATGAGCATTATCTTCCTTGGGCAAGAAGGGATGTGTTCACTAGTAAAAATTGTCAGGAACCATGAATCAGACTGAGACAGAAAATGCAGTAAAAATCACACTTTTTAATATAACGGTAAAAATGATACAGATCAATAAACGTAGTCAAAACATAGACAGGAATCAGAAACCAAAGCGGATAGTCAGACAAGTCCGTAAATCAAGGAACCAGAGATCAGCGTAGTTGGAGGCAGCAGAACAGGGTCAAGAACCAGACGGGATGTCATCCGGGCAAAGTCTTTAACAGGGAAACAGCAGAGAATCTCTAGATATGTTTGACCAAGGCAAGGTAAGAAAGGGATGAACAAGGCAGTTTAAGTAGTCAGAAGGGGCTGGCTGTAGGCTGGACTGATAAGCAGGAAATGATCACCAGGTGAGCCAATGTGGAATAATGAGTGCTGACAATTATCCGACAGCTGAGCTGTCTGAGCACAGAGAAGGGAACAGTTGGGAGCCCAGACCTGACAAAAATAAACTTAAACTTTAAAGTCTAAGTTTAGTCAATTTAAAAAAAATAAATAAATCAGCAACTATTTTTAAATAAATCAGCACAAAGCATAGTACTTATGCTTATTGAAAAGTGTCCACTGTGCTGCTAGATACTGTTTTAGTTGACCTCTGGTTCCCCTGGATAGTGAGCTTTCATTTGTGGGGAGTTTTTCGGGGGGTAACGAGCCGTGCCAAGGGGGTGACTAAAAAGTGTCCACCCCCCGCCTTCCTCTGAATAGGAATCTGAACTGGATGGGGCCTCCGTGGTCACAGGACCCCACGTGGAGCTCTCAGATCGTGAACTGGCGCCCTCGGAAGGTGAGGAAGACCAGGGGGCCTCGATGGCGCACGAAAGGGCGCTGGTGGCCTCCCTGGTCACCGACATCCGTGAGTCATTGTGGCTGAACCCAGCCGGGGAGTTGCAGGAGACTGCCCATGTTTTTGGGTCCTTTAAGCCGTCACGGACCCTAAGGCATGTCCTTATGTCCAATTTTTTGACCAGTTTTGTGTATAAGGAATGGCAGCGTCCGCAGAATTCCTTTTCACTGCCCAAACGTTTTCTCTGTGCGCTATCCTTTTGAGGACAGTTTTTTGCAGAAGTGGGCATCCCCCGCAGGGGACCCTCCGGTGGCTCGCCTGAATAAGGTGAGGACCATTCCCTTGGAAGGGTCTCCATCTTTTAAGGTTCCGACCGATAGGTGGACGGAGGGTATCCAAGGCTTTGTTCTTCGTGGCGGGGACGGCCATGAGGCCAGCTCTGGCGTCGGCTATGGCGGCACAGCCACTTACGAAATGTGCGACAGGATTGCCGGTACCGGTATGTCGCAGCCTTGGACCTGCTCCTCATGCTGTCGAAGATGTCTGTTTTTGCAGTCATTATCAGACGGTTGCTGGGTTTGCGTTGTTGGTCGGGTGACCACGCGTCCAAAAAAGGGCCTCACGGACCTTCCTTTTCAGGGTGGTCGGCTTTTGGGAGCACAATTGGATGAAACCATTAAGGATTTTCACCAGGGGAAGAGTGCCTTTCTTCCAGAACCCAAGCGGCGGGATTGCCGCCGTAAGCAGGGTCCTTCATCCTCGGCCCAGAAGCGTTTTTTTTGTGTGCCCGGTTTAGCGGGAAAGGGGCTCAAGGCCCGGCAGCCTGCCTCGGCGTCCGGTAAGCGTCCCTGGCAGCGCAAGCCTGAAAAGACTGAGGACAAACCCTCCTCTGCATGATGGGTTGTCCCTGCCCGACTCTCGGGTGGGGGGCCGACATCTGGGGTTCGCAGACAGGTGGACTGCTCGCATTTCCGACCGGTGGGTACGGGAAGTGGTGTCCTCCGGGTACAGGATAGAGTTCAGCACTCTACCTCCAGACAGGTTCTTCCCATCGAACCTGAGGCTTCCGCCGGGGCGTCAGGAAGCTCTCTTAGGGGCTGTCCTGACGCTGTCCGAACAAGGAGTGCTTGTGCCGGTCCCTCTGTTGGAGAGGTGCCGCGGCTTCTATTCAAGCCTCTTTGTGGTGCCCAAAAAGGGTGGGGTAAGGCCAGTTCTGGACCTAAATGCGCTAAATCATTTTGTGAAAGCGCGAAAATTCAGGTTGGAATCAGTCCGTTTCAGTCGTGGCCGCCCTTCACCAAGGGGACTTCATGGCATCCCTGGATATCTGGAACGCTTATCTGCATGTTCCCATTTGCCTCCGGCATCAGCGCTTCCTGCGCTTTGCGGTAGGGGACCTGCATTATCAATTTGTGGCACTTCCCTTCGGTCTGGCCTCTGCTCCATGGGTCTTCACCAAGTTGCTGGCTCCGGTGCTGGCTCTGCTGAGACAGAGAGGCATTGCTGTGGTGTCGGCTCCGGCTCCGGCTCTGGAGGACAATGTTGCTATCACACTAACCACCCTGCGAGGCTTCGGCTGGTTGATCAACCTACAGAAGTCAACACTGACCCCGTCCTGTTGCCTAGAATATCTGGGCCTGATATTGGACACAGAGCAGGCAAAGGTTTGTCTCTGACTCCGTGAACCCTACCATGCCTAAGGCGCGTAAGTGTTTTTCGCACAGATATGTTATCGCACCTGGAAGGATTATATTGCCTGATGTGAGGCGGGGGGTTGGAACCCCTGCTCTTTCTCTATATCCCGGGTGCTGGCCTTCTTGCAACAAGGCCTGGATTCCAAATTGGTTTTGAGTACATTCAAGGGTCAGATTTCGGCTCTGGCGATTCATTTTCAACGTCCTTTAGCTACGCATTCTTTGATACGTACATTTGTACAGGGTGTACGTCATGTAGCTCCTCAGGTACGGTCGCCGTTAGCATGGTGGGATTTAAATTTAGTACTTTCCGTACTGCAGAAACTGCCATATGAGAAAATCAGGGATATTCCCTTACAATTGCTGTCACAAAAAGGTGGCTTTTTTGGTGGCCATTACATCCGCTAGGCGGGTGTCTGAGTTGGCGGCTTTGTCATGTAGGTTTCCCTACTTGGTCCTTCATAAGGATAAGGCGGTGCTGCGCCCTTCTCCTTCGTTCCTACCGAAGGTGGTTTCCTCATTTCACATTAATGAGGACATTGTTCTCCCTTCATTGTGTCCACACCCGTCTCATACCAAGGAGATTGCTTTGCACTCTTTGGATGTAGCATGGGCTTTGCGGGTGTATTAGTCGGCTACAGCTTCTTTTCGGAAGTCTGATGCTTGTTTGTACTGACGGAAGGACCGCCCAAAGGTTTGACAGCCTCATCAGCTACTATATCCCATTGGATCTGACAGGCTGTGACCCATGCGTATACTCTGTTCGTGGCCAAGAATTCCCTTTTTCCGCTCACGGCCCATTACACCAGGGCGATTAGCACTTACTGGGTTTTCAGACACCAAGCCTCGGTGTCTCGGTGTGCAAGGCGGCTACATGGGCCTCGGGGCACACTTTTGTTAAAATTTTACAAGGTGTTGTGTCAGCATCCGCGGATGCTGCTTCTGGCCACAAAGTTTTGCAGGCGGCGGTATAGGCGCGGTTGACGCCTCCTGAGAGGATTCTGTTGGGTACAGTTGTTATTGCTGGCCCACCACTCTTGTTTGACACTGCTTTGGGACATCCCCATGTGTCATGAATAGAGGCTGCATCTGTCAATGAACGTAAGAGAAAATAGGATTTTATTAAGAACTTACCATAAAATCCTTCTCTCTGAGTTCATTGACAGACACAGCACCCACCCCTCTGTGTTGCGTTTGTATGGCTTGTTACGAACTGATATGCTATGCAGAGCTGGGGGGTTTTATGCTGAGTGAGGACGGCCCCCTGGGAGTGGCCAGCTTGCTTTTTTCTTTTTGCCTTGTCTACTCCTAGTAGGATGTGCATAAACCCCATGTGTCATGAATAGAGGCTGTGTCTGTCAATGAACTCAGAGAAAAGGATTTTACGGTAAGTTCTTAATAAAATCCTATTTTTCATTTATGCAAGCTATAGTACAGCTTAACTGAATGGTGGAGGAGCAAACAGGGCTGGTATAGTCAGTGCTCTTAATGAGTACCTTGATGGGGTCCAGTGGTACCATACGATTACTGCTGTGAGGGTATGTTGGGCATAGGACAGAAGATATCTATTATAACAACAGCCTACAGCACAAGGGACACTTCACATTCATAGTAAGTACCATCCTATGCCAAAAAAATGTTTAGGTAAACTTTTCCTTCAAAGCCAACTCCAGCCCAAACGTTTTATAGGAAAATAGATTACAGAAGGTTTAGAACATCTGCAAGTCTTCATTAGGAGGATGTCCCCTCACTTTGTGTCTCCTGGCACTAAAGCAGAAAGTGATGGACATTTTTATAGGATGGAAAAACATCAATAAAAACACATTTTTAGTGAAATAGATAGTGAGTGGTATGGTTTTGTGTTTAGGTGTGAAGGCTTTGAATCTCTGGCAAGTGTTAGTTCTGTTTGTGTTACCATTGGGAATGTTTTATATTGCCTCCTATTTTGGTGACACTCCATGTGTCCAGGTATTTCTGTTGCCAGTACAGGAAGTGAGGTGAAGTTTCTCAAATAGAAAGACAGACAGTAATAAAACATGACAGAAGTTCTAACTCATCCTCACTCCATTCAAAGCTTTGAAAAAGGTTTTGTTTGGAGATGGGCTTAACCTTTTGGAGCAAACTAATGTTAATAATTGATACTGTTATTCTCTTTGTCATTCGTTGAGGTCTCATGTCCCTGGGAAACAAATTTACTGAATGCAAAGCTGTTGCACACTTTTAAACAAATGTTGCATTAGTTAAAACTCTCAAACATATAATATTTTCTGAAAGCAGAGAGCCTAGAGCACAGGTGCCAAACTGGCGCCCCTCCAGCTGTTGCAGAACAACAAGTCCCATGTGACATTGCAAGACTGACAGTTACAAGCATTACTCCCATAGGCAGAGCCATGATGAGACTTGTAGTTCCTCAACTGGAGGGATGCCAGTTTGACACCTCTGGCCTAGAGAATTATATAGAGGTAGTTTATTTTATTTTTTTTATCACACAATAGTATTGCAGCACTTTGTGCATATTTTCAGTAAAAGATACATATAAGGTAATTTTAGTACACACAAATGCAATATACTGTATTACCCAATTTTTGGTAGCATATAGAATGTGAGGTTGTGCCTATAAATACCCAACATATCAAGCCTGAAAATTGTGCTTGACCCTCAAATAAAAATAAACTTTGAAACCCGAAATTGTCCATAGGCAATGCTCTAAAAGCTCTTACAGGTCATCAGTCTAGAGTTAATCATAAATAATGGTTCTAAAATGATTGCACACAACAGGCTCTCTTTATTGAGACATTACGGGTCTATTCGACCCTATGGGGTTTATTTACCAACACTGGAGAGTGCAAAAACTGGTGCAGCTTTGCATGCTAGCCAATCAGCTTCTAAACTCAGCTTGTTCAATCAAGCGTTGGCAATAAAACCTTGGAGCTGATTGGTTTCTGTGTGGAACTGCAACAAATTTTGCACTTTCAAGCTTTAGTAAATCAAACCCTAGGTGTCTCCCCTGCACTTCCTTCAGCTAATCATACGAAGATTATGCTGCATCAGTTAATTCACTGGCTAGTGCTACCAGGGAATGACAACTCTAAATAGGGAAGCAGCCTAAAACATGTCACTTCCTGGTTCATTCACTTTAGGAAGGATTAGCACATAGATATTCACGGAGGTCCCTCCGCTCTACCCAGCAGCACTCTTCAAGCCCCTTCTGGACTTGCAGGTGGTAAAGTGAAGCCCAAGATATGCATTGAGAGGGCGATGTAACATTCATTGACTATGGAAGTGATTGGGCAGCTTTACAGCACAATCCAAATAACTTTCACCAGAAAGCCAACAATTTTCTTGAGCGTACACACATATTCTTGGCCGTTTTAGCAGCCAGGAGTGTGCCTAAAAGTCACTGCTGCCACCAATGTAAGCATTACATTGGTGCTAGAAAAAGGGTTAAAGAGCAAGTGTGCATGCATTGCAAAGATGTACTACATACTGTATATGTTTTTTTTTTATTTTGCCTTGACATTTACCAGATCAGCTCTTTCTAGTAGGTTCCTTGACTAATTTGTGGACAGTATCCATTAATATTGTAAGTCAGTCCTGCTGGTTCATATTGGACTGTGGCAGGCTGGAGTCTTGTAGTAGCAGTGGCAGATGGACAGTAGGAACATTGGCTGAGACATGAGGATTTGCATTGGAGACCAGGAGCTGCATGCTATATAGTGTAGATGTGTGATAGAAGGTGACATCATCACTGAAAATTAAGGCTGCAGTGGGAGGGACCAGGAGTGGGATTAAAGCAAAATTATATCAGCAAAATAGTTTTGGGCTTTGTGGTGGCCTGGTAGATTTCAGGAAAAAATACAGCAGACACCTTAGAAGGAGAGACTTTATCCATAAAATCTAATTTACTGTGTAATTTTTCATTTTGATTGGAGTGGTGCCTTAAAGGGGAAGTAAACAGACTTATTATAACTGTTAATGCATCAACCTGATTGAGTCATAATTGTCAGTCGAAGCCAGTATTTTGCATTTTCATTTTAATCTTCTACTGTTTTTATTTTACTCTGCATAATATTACTTCTTTACAAATATAAATAAATAACCAGCTACTGTTTTACAATGTTTTGGACATTAAAATGGCATTCTACTGCAGCTAAAATAGCATTATAGCTACGCTAGCTATTTTATTTTAAGTGTTGCAACTTGTTTATTCTCTTACACAAAATGAAATAAAAAAAAGTCAGTAAAGAACATATTGAAGAGAATTTGGGATATTGATTGCCAAGCCATTTTAGATTTTATTTTACACAACTTTGTCCTAAGCTGCTAGAAAAAAAGGGTTTTGCAGGTAACAAAGGTTTTGGCTACATCTGTCGGGAGAATTAACTCAGTTTGAGACCTGATACAATTTTCATTGTGACCTTGGGCAAGTCACTGCATCTCCATGTGCTCCAGTTATTAGGAATGGATGTTTGGAGCAAGGGAAAGCTTAAATTTAAATTAAGTATTGATAATATAAGGGTAAAACAAATATTCCTATTTATATATAAATTTAATGGCTTAGATGTAAGTGTGTTATTTGGAATATAGAAAAAATAAAACCTAAAAAAACAGACTTTTGAGACACCACAGCAATAAAAAATATTGCTTAAAGTTGATTTTAGTCACAATAAATGAACACAAGGGACAAGGATTGATAGTAAGTAATGTTCCTTGCGCTGATTTTTGTGTGACTAAACGTGGGTTTTAAGACTCTAAATAATGATCTATGAATGAAGGAGGCAAAACTTCCATTCATCCACTCACTTTATAGATCACTTTACAATCATAGTAGCTATAGAACAGCTTTTATGAATGGAAGAGGGTAGGTGGAAAAAGCAGGTGTAGCTGAGGTCACAAGCTCTATTAACCCCTGCCACACTGTAATCTTATGGCAGGGGAAGGAGAAAAGGAAGAAAGTAAGTAAAGTCCCTTATGCTATTTGTTTGTGACTAAACTTAGGCTTTAAAGTGATAGGAAAAGTAAACATCCTTACAGGGTAATACTGTGGATGCAAGCATAAAAAGGTGTCACATCCCAAATTGACTATAAAAATAGGTGAACAAACTCTTATGGACTTTTTAGGCACCACAAATATACAAAATTGTCTTAAAAGTCATACATTTTTATTACAGAATATCTAAAATACAGTGTGCAGATTAAAATTCTTTCGATATCATACTACTCAAATATACACAAATACATAACCCCAAGCACTAGTGGCCCCAGCATAATCTTACACATCAACCTACACCATGCCTGTCCAGACTTTTGATGACCATAATCTTTTGATGCATAGGTTTGATTATGCTGAGGCCACTGGTGTTTGTGATTATCTGTTTGTGTATACTTGGGTAGTATAATACCTCAATCATTTTAATTTGCACTCTGTATTTTAGATATTCTGTAATAAAAATGTATGACGTTTAAGACAATGTTGTATATTTGTGGTGCCTAAAATGTCCATACGAGATTGTTCATCCATTTTTTAGGCTTTAAAACAACAAACATTTATTTATGTATCCATTAAAATAGCCAGTTTACAATTAAAAATATATATATATATAGGAACATGGGATATTTTCAAACTTCAAATAGCACCTTCCAAAGTTGTGACTAGCCAGCAGTGAATCTCTCAACTCTGTAAAACGAAAATCAGAGATCCCAGAAACAGAACTTCCTGCTATGAGACCAAAGCTAAAATATTATTGGGAACTAAAGCTGGCCATCCCCTCATCTTTTTTGTACAGTGGCTATTTGTTCTCTAAATGTTTGCTGATATTTATGTATCCCTGCACTTGTAATCTAACAAGTGTCCAATGTATAGGCAATCACCCAGGAACAGTTTTTGGGTTGCTAAGGGGCTTTGGATACTTTCCACATTATGAAAATTTAAGGTGTATGTCATTTTTTAATAGAATGGAAAAGGTTTAGAACCTTGATCTGGTATTTACTACTATCTGGTATAATGTTAGAGAGATATTCCTTCACTTATTTTCCGGGTGGCAATAGTTTCACCAGACAGGAAGAGAGGGGAAATGCATTACTGCAAAGCATTACATTACATTTGAATTTGAATTTGAGATAATGTAGACCCCCAAACAGCTGTGTATTGCTATATGTTGCTGTATGTGTCCCTGTTGAAGATTTATTCCAATTTTCTCTCTTTTTTAGACCCCCTCCCAAAGCTGTAAAGGCAGTGAACTGTGGTGTTTAAATGCCACTTTTACAATGTTTTGTTTTGCTTAATACCTGCGGCAAAAATATTTGCTACTGATGTGTTTGGTGGGCAGTAAGTCTACTGAATGCACCCAATTCAAGTGGGGAAGCAATGCTTTCAGATACAGCACATTGGTGAGGCAAAAACAAGCACTGACATGACCTACGAATGTTGATCACTTTTTTCAGGCATGGTGGTTTAGACACAAGTCTAAACTTAGACTAAGTGAGTAGAAATCTGTCTAACAAAACCCCAGATAGCATAAAGAGCCAGTGAAAAAATGTGGGTAGATATACTATGTAGCACTCATCTGCATTCCATGTGCCTTGCTGTCCTAAAGCGTGAGCTTAACTAATATTTTGGAGCTGCTCATGACTGCTTATTAAACAATAATCTGGAATGTGCCATTATATATCTATAATTAGCTTTACACTCTTGCCCTGAAGAATATACATGTCTGCATCTTTGTAACCACCTGCCATATCTGCATTTTATATGTATTGCTTCATCTGTAACCTTATTATTTAGAATTCACAATTTTGTCTAATATTAGACTTGCTCTTGCTGTTCTTTTTTCACACTCTCGTTTACTACAGAGATAAAAGCTTGTATTTATGTGTAGTCCCTGGTTTTTAATAAATATGCTTTAAAAAATGATAGCTTAGGCAAGTCATTTCCAAGCAACCTAGATATGAAGCAGGAGTGGATAACTTATTTAGACTATAAAGCAAACTACATTTTATTTTTTCACCCCACTAAAGGGCCCAGATAGCTTTTTGCTGCGAATATATACAGTTGCTTGGTACCTGATCTATTATTTAGATAAATCAGGGCTCAGAAATCCGACAGAAATATAACACAAAGTAGATTCAGCAATATAAAAATGGCTGGAAATACTCTAACTCTGTGCTAGTGGGGAATGTGTTACTGATCCTGAAACATATCATTTAAGCTGTAAGTACTTTCAGTATGTGTCCACAGTAAGTCATCCTTCATTATCTCTGACTACAAACATGTTTTTTTACTCAGACAGACATCTTGGATTTAACTACATTACACAGAATATTTAGATTTATTTGTGCATTTAGCTCCATCTGTGGCCTTATCCCATTTAGTTAATTGCAAATGTGAAGCAGCCATGATTTTTGCAATCATCCCTAACTTGCAACATGAAAACTGTAAGTGGGACATCTTGAAATTTATATGAGATGTGATCATAATGTCTTTTTTGTTCCAGTGCTAGCATTGCTATAAATAAAGTGAACTTCATATTCATGAACGCCATCAATCCATGAATTTGCATCTTTTTAAGACGGTTGCTTTGGGAAAGACTTTTGCATGTTAGTGAACAAAATGAGTGCTTGATTCCTTGCAGAGTCTCAATCATTAAAGGAAAAATAGCAAAAGTGTTTTGGTGTCTAATGAACATGTTGCTAAAGATGACACTTCTTTTTTTGAGAGCTTTTAAAATGTTTCTTTTTTTTAAGGAGAGAGTAGAGAAATACTTCACTTCACATTTAATATTTAATTAAAATTCAGATTAGTAACAACATACACTGTTAACATTCACTGAGTGGTCTCTGGGGTGAAATCTTGGACTTTTATGAATATATGAACATGTACTGTGTAAGTTTATTTGTGTGGAATTGCTTAGCTTGGAACTTTCTCTGTCTTCTGAAACAGCAACATTTTGCAACTTATTGGGCTATTTATAGTATGTTATGAATATACCCCAAGGAGCTTAACAGACAAAGAAACACATTTCTCCATCCTGTAGTCAGTATTCTCTCAGCTGAGAACTCAGTGCAATTGTTTTTACTAATGTGGTTGATTTGTTTGGACACATGAACAGTATAATAGCCATTAGTTGTCTACTGGTGATTGTAAACAGTAATTTACTGGAAATTACTTGTTACAAAGATTTTCAGTCTATCAATGGTAGAAGTGATATGTCTGGGAAATGTGGATAACCTATAAGGACCAGTAAAATTCTCTTTAATCTGGCTGCTTAAAGGTTAAAGGTGGACTATTGCCTTACATTTAAAATTTTTATATCTCCTAGGGGAAAAGGTGCAAAGAGAGCTTACTCCTATTCTGATCCATAGCTGCATTGTGCTGTAAAAGTACATATTTTCTCTGTTTATGCTAGCAGTATCTCCACCCCAGACTGAAGCCACATTTATGGGCATTACCATGGGGGAGTCATAGCACAAGACTAATCCCTGCCCTATTTTCATTCTCACTGGTCCTGTTTAACTAATGTGAACTCCTAACCCAAATTATAGTTCCATTTTGAAATAGCAAAAATTATGATGTACAGTATCTGAATACATATGAATATATATTCAAAACAGTAGCACCTGTTCTCCCGAATTCAAAAATCCCTTTGTATTGTAATATCATATTATACAATTTAGTAAAAGTTAAGATACCACTGATAAATCTTGTACCTTTTATGAATGTTGTCATTTTATATGCAAATAAGCACCCATAATAAATTTGGCAATCTTTTTTGTGTTCAGATAAGCAGTTAACATTGTAAGCAAATCACTTATTGCAAATAGTCCTGGTGTATCTCTAGAGAGACTGAATTAAAAACAAAGGTCAAAATGACATTAATAAATCTACATATGTCAAATACACATATTAAAATGTCATGTACTGAATTATATTTATATTATATTTTCTTATGGTCACACAATGTTAAATTATGTTAATTTATAGATGACAACAATTATACATCTTTTGCATGCAAAATAATAGTGTTACAAAAAAAAAACAAATGTGTAAAAAAAATGCACAACCAACTATGATTTTCCACATACAAAGCCAAATAATTTGTACAAAATGTAATAAAAAAAATGTTATTATATAAAAATGTGTAAACGAATGTATACGATAACTTAAAATATATTCCCAAATCTGTCAATTACTAATATATCCATAATCATTTCTCATTTGTGCAAAAAAAAAAAAAACCCTGTGCAAACTGCAGTTAAACATAGTCTGTATTCCTAAGCAACCATTTAACAGCTGGCTTCATATGTATTCATCAAGTTCAAAAACAGTATGTCCTTGCTCACTCTTCTCATGAGCATCTATGCACAAAACACTGTCCAAGGTAATCTTAATACTGTGTTACCTCCATTAACAACAGTTGATAACCGTTGTAAGGTATGTTCATGCAGTACACATAGATAGGTGAATCACAACACTAGTGTTCTTCCAGGCATCAACATGCTCCCCTGTAAGAAAATGGGAGGTGAGTAAGCAAATAATAATATGGACATTAATAAATAAATAATATCAATCTTTTTAATCCACTTCCACTTCTCACCATTCTTTTAGGGGTAGGTCAGTAATGAAACACACAACACACACTGTAGGTGAAAAAGATTATATTGGAAAAAGAGTTAACTTGAACAGCTTTGCCACAGACAAGGAAATATTACTGAAAACAATACTTTAGAGCAGTGGTTCTCAACTCCTGTCCTCGGGACCCACCAACAGGCCAGATTTTATGTTTTACCCTGGGGAGATGCAGACTAGAATACTGCAATCACTGAGAAGCAAATTATATCACCTGTGATGCATTTCAGTTATCCTGCAAATCTGGCCTGTTAGTGGGTCCCGAGGACAGGAGTTGAGAACCACTGCTTTAGAGGCATAAACATTACACGCTACTGTCAATCCATGGTGTGCTTGCACACATCTCCTTGTGATTTTCTGAACCAGTTTCCAGCTGGTTGTTGCTGCAGCACCCAAGCCTTGAGAGCTTATCCAGGAATGTGTGATGGGAATATGGAGCATAAACATTATAGACGCACATTAAAGTGGTTGTCAACTTGTGACAACCACTTTAACCTACAGGTAAGCCTATGATAAGGCTTACCTGTAGGTGCACTGCATATCTCCTAAACCTGTACGGTTCAGGAGATATGCAGTGTTGAAGCTGTGCCGACGTCATGTCAGCACATGCACAGTGAAGGAACGGCCTGCGTGCCGTTCCTCCACTGCGACTGTGCCGTGACTGGCGGCTCCCACGCGCATGCGCGGGAATGATGCCACACGACTCCGGCCAGTCACAGGGCCGGAGTCGCGGTCCCAGAAGGAAGAGGGGCTGAAGATGGATGTGGCCTGGAGTGGGGACATCGCTGGACATCGCAGGCTTCGTTTGCAGGTAAGTGGCACATAATGGTCTACTATGCGATGCATAGTAGCCCATTATGTTTCTACTTCACAGGGGAACATATAGGAAGTAAACCCCATCCGGGTTTACTTCCTCTTTAACAGCAACACCTTATGCTAGCAAATAATACAACCTCTACAGCAAAGAAGAGAAATACTTATAATAATACACTCCAGCAATCATAAACTGGAAAGATATTTATTAGGCAGCTCCAATATTACCACTCTCAGTCAGGTCTGCCAATTAAGTATCCAGTCCAGCCTCCTGTCAAGTCTCTCACACAATCTGGCTATTCAGTCAGGGTCTCACCAGGTACTCCTCAGTCCAGCTCCCCCATCAAGCTCCTTCCCAAGCTTCAGTCAGGGTCTCCCCCTGTTTTCTCCGGCCTTCAATCAGGGTTTACCAGCTACTCCTCTGTCAAGCTCCCCTCAAGTATCCCTCGTCAAGCTCCCTCCAACTTCTGTTTATTTTTAATTGTATTTGGGGCACTAGCGTGGTTCAATTTTTTGATTTATTTAAGCTCCCTCCGATGCTAACTCTTTCTTATACTAGTTCCATCCATTCACCATCATTGAGCAAGCTCTGATTGGTCCAAATGGTACAATCAAATCTTTCTCAAGAAAGCGATTGGATGGAACTCAAGCCTACTTTGCTATGATGCCTAACCAATATTAAAGGAGTCGAGGTGTCTGAATTTGGCTTTCAATGTTTACAAGTTTGTTATCCTATCTTCTGACAGTCAGTCAAACAGTCTTTGCATCCTAAAGCCACATGAGCTATAGTGCCAAGGAATCTGGAAAAGGCCACCACCTATATTCAACCACCCTCCAAAGACAAAGGGAAAACATAATTACCATATATATAAGTTGACTATGGAAAGCATCAAGCTTTTGTCTTTTGAGAGACAGGAGACAGTCTTGACAGTGTTGTAAACACAAACTAGGCTCATATCTCATAATAACCCCATAAAAATATATTATGTATTGCTTTTTCTTACACCCCCTTACTAGAGACAACTCATTGAATGTTATGTGGCCTCATCATCTAAAAGATCATCAGCACATTATGTGTCACTTCAATGGCTCCTTCTAAAACCCTTCTTAAATCTCCGGTCCTCCCCAGAGACCAAATAGCTCAGAAGCTAGAATCATGTAAAACTCCTTTTACCACTTGCCGACCACCCCATAGCAGATTTCCTGCTACAGGGTGGCTGCACTGTGCAGAATCACATATATACGGTTTTGGGTGCTAGTGCCCAGACCCGATCTCCGCCGGCACCTTCTGATCATTCGGTACACTGACAGAATGTCAGGGCAAGGCAGATTGTCCTTTTGTCAGTACAGAAGACATGGATTCTGTGTTTCTGTAAAGCAGAAACACAGATCCATGTCTTCCAGTAGTAAAAGCACCTTCCACATTACAAAAACATTAGCTAGGCACACAGTTAACCCTTTGATTTCCCCTGATATATAACCCCTTCCCTGTCAGTGTCAATAGTACAGTGACAGTGCATATTTTTAGCACTGATTGCTGTAATATTGTCACTTGTCCCCAAAAAAGTGTCAAAAGTGACAGTTAGGTGTTAGATTTGTCTGTCGCAATATTGCAGTACTGCTATAAGTCACTGATCACTGCCATTATGAGTAAAAAAAATATCCTATAGTTTGTAGATGCTATAACTTTTGTGCAAACCAATCAATATACAGTTATTGTGATTTTTTACCAAAAATATGTAGCAGAATGCATACTGGTCTAAACTGATGAAGAAATTAGATTTTTTAAAAAAATTTTATTGGATGTTTTTAGAGCAGAAAGTAAAAAAATATATATTTTTTTTCAAAATTGTCGGTTGTTCTTTGTTTTTAGCGCAAACAAAAAAAAAGTGAGGTGATAAAATACCACCAAAAGAAAGCTCTGTTCATGGGGGAAAAAAAGGACATAAATTTTATTTGGGTACAGAGTCGCATGACTGTGCAATTGTCAGTTAAATTAATGCAGTGCCATATCGCAAAAAATAGCCTGTCAAGAAGGGGGGGGTAAACATTCCAAGGATTAAGAGGTTTAAAAAAACAACACAATTAAAAAACCCATTGAATTCACATGTAGTTGTGCTATAACAACACTAATATATAGCACTCAGCCCACTGGTTGCGTCTATTCTCAACAGCAAATACAAATTTTAGGGCCATATAAAATATAAATATTTAGAGACTGAACATTATGTTATATTTTGAATTATGATGCTCTTAGGCATGTGTACTTCAGCGTAGATGTGTTTACAAATTAAAAATATGACCATCCTTGATGTGTTTATAATGTAAAAGTATACTTTTACTGATATAATATTCTAGCTTTTAGATCATGTTATATTAGATTGAAAATGGCACTGGACTAGAATGTTAGGTATGAAAAAACTGACGCTGTGGACAATGTTGGCTTTTAGTGCCGGTTCACATAGGTGAGCTCTGCAAGAACGCATGTGATTCGCACTGCACTGCAAATCACATACGATGTCCATGCAATGCGATTTCAGCCATACAGATAGTATGGCTGAACTCGCATCGCATTCAGACCAAACTTGCACAGGATCCTTTTTTTGGTCCGCACCAGAATCAGATTGCGTGGGTGTTCACACCCATGCGATCCGATTAATGTCCGAACTGTCAGTTTGCAGTGTGTAATGCGAGCTGAAATGGGGGTGTCATTAACATTGTATTGACCCTCCTAGCAGTTCACAAATGGCAGTGTGAACTGCCTTGCAAATCTGGTGCGATGCGGGAACCCGCAGTGGATTTGTAGTGTTCCCGCATCACACCTATGTGAACCAGCACTTAAGGACTATATTTAGGACACATTTTAAGGATCTTATCTTTATTGGAACATATACCAAAATGTTGCCTGTAAGACTGTGTTATACTTCATTTATAGATTTATTAATCAGTACTTCTGACTCCAATCTTTGCTTTTCTCAAGAGGTGAGGTTACTGAATAATCTACAATATCTGACACACTTCTGAATGTGTAGAATGCCTTATTCCTCCCTGCTCTCCATCTGCCAACAAATAGATCACCACTATTTTCAGGAGTAGGGAGCAGCCAATCAATTATTATTTTAAAGCAGAATTGCAGACAAATCTTTTGCTTATTTTGTTTTTGTTTTGCAGAAATTGGAAAAGGTTCCAAAATCTGTCAGAATTTTATTGTTGTATGTGCCCCCATTTAAGATATTTCCCTTCTTCCTCTTGTGCCTGTGCAACAGGGAGTCTCTCTATGCATAGGCAACAGTAAATACCTCTTAGAGGCCCCAAACCATCTCTACTTAATCCTACAAAATATAGGCACAAGTATACCTAAAGCTAAGTAAAAACATACAAATATATAATAACATACAAATAGCTAATTTACAATTGTGTTCATGTCAGGGTCTGTATTTGAACCCAGAACCTCTGCTGTGTCAGGCAATATCTCTTCTTGCTGAGCCACTTGGAATGCTGGACAGTTCCTTGAATGATCCTGCCTTGAACCTTGTTTGTCTTAAACCTTGAACTCTGTGCACTTCCTGTTTACCAGATTATTGTTCTCTCCAGCCAGTATCTCATCTTTGTCTTTAATGCTGCTGTCCATGTCTTTACTACACTAACAATATGTGTAGTGCCAATTGCAAATAAATAAATAATAAAAAAAGCAAAGAAACAGCCACTGTGGTAAGGTGTTTCAAGTACAACACTGTGCTCAAAGTGATTCCAGGTTATCCACCACCATTAGAAATTGCCCCTCACCACACAAATTCGACCTCAAAGAGGTCACAAAGCTCATCATATAACCCTTTCCTTATGATATTGCCACTCAGCTAACATCTACAAGTGTAAACAGCATCCTAGTCAGCAAAGATGGCCGTGGGTGACGTCACTACTGGCTCCTCCCCCCGTACATGTTACATCCGTAGGCAGGACTTCGTCAGCGGGTGTAGATGCCGGCACTTGGATCTGAGTGCATTATCATGTGAGTGCTTTACAGTTTTTAACTTGTCACAATAAATATAGTTAAACGGAGAGCACTAGATCTTTCCCTTTCTTATCCGCATATACAGCTGCCTGTGCTTATAAATGGCTGTGAACACTGCTGTTAGCTGAGTGGCAATATCAGAAGGAAAGGATTATATGATGAGCTCTGTGACCTCTTTGAGGTCGAATTTGTGAAGTGAGGGGCCATTTCTATTGGTGGTGGATAACCTGGAATCACTTTGAGCAGTGTTGTACTTAGAACACCTTACCACAGTGGCTGTCTCTTTACTTTTGCATGGACTGTATTTATATGGACTTTTTTCTTATTTATTTATTTGAAATTGGTGCTACACATATTGTTTTTGATAATTTTATGAGGATTTTTAGAATTACCTTTTAGTGTTTAGCAGCCTCTATCATTTACCTAATTGTAGGGTCAGCGTTGAATATTTTATGTGATACATGTCTTTACTACCACTTGTTACTGACTCTTGGCTTGTTCCTCAACTTTGGCTTGTTTACTGACTATGCTTCTGATTGATCCTTACCTGCTATATCCACTATTGGATATGACCAGGCTATTTTTTACTATACGGTGCTGCGTTACTTTAGCTAACAATTGCATGGTTGTGTAATGCTGTACCTAAGCAAAATTTATGTCCTTTTTTCCCACAAATAGAGCTTTCTTTTGGTGGTATTTGATCACCTCTGCAGTTTTATTTTTTTTGCATATCCGTTTTTTTGCATATATAAAACGGAAAACTGTATACTCACCTTTCCGTAATTTTCCTTTCCTGGTGCATCTTCATGGCAGCATACACATGGGTTGTGGCTCCGCCCCCACAACATGATAGGACTGGTTAACTATAAATCAAAGACAGACCCGGCTCACCGCATTCTCTGTAACTCTCACCAATTTGGGCAGGAATCTGTATGCTGCCATGAAGATGCACCAGGAAAGGAAAATTACGGAAAGGTGAGTATACAATTTTCCGTTTTCCTGGTGCATCATGGCAGCATACACATGGGACTTAACTCGCCATATGGGAGGGTGCAAGAAAAATTTTGCAATGATCAGAAGCGCAATTATGCACCATGAATTTTCCAAATTTTACTGTCATGAGCCGGGTTCACTTAAAGTGTAATAAAGGTGTTTCCTGGGAGGACCATATTGCTGACTTGCAAATAGCC
>BLSH010329207.1:79093-92585 GCA_018402905.1 Glandirana rugosa
AAAAAAATTAGAGAAATAATCTATACAAAGGACCACGTAGTACCGTCGTATGTGTACCCAACACCGAGGCGGGGGTGTTGTACTATCCTGACCAATTGATATTTAGTTTCTGTCTGGGCCGAGTGGCGTAAGAGGAAAAAAAGGAGTGGACTAGTCCTGACCTCAGCGCTCCATAGGGAATGGCGAACAGCGGGGTCGGTTCAAGTCGGAGAGAACCAACCTTCAGGAAGGACATGTCAGAGATTTGCTCGATATACCAACCTCGGGGTAAGACCACCAGACCCCCCGTATAAAGTCGAAGAGGACCCACCTACAGGAAGGACATGTCAGAGATTTACTCGATATACCAACCTTGGAGAATGCGGTGAGCCGGGTCTGTCTTTGATTTATAGTTAACCAGTCCTATCATGTTGTGGGGGCGGAGCCACAACCCATGTGTATGCTGCCATGATGCACCAGGAAACATATCTAATAAAGAGATTAAAAAAAAATCGAATTTCTTTATCAATTTAGGCCAAAACGTATTCTGCTACATATTCTTGGTAAAAAATCCCAACAAGCCTATATTGATTGGTTTGTGCAAAAGTTATAGTATCTACAATCTATGGGATATTTTTATTTATTTTTTACAAGTAATGGCTCAATCAGTGACTTATAGATGGACTGTGATATTGCGGTGGACAGTCGGGACACTAACTGACACTTTTGAAACTTTTTGGGGACCAGTGACAATAATACAATGATCAGTGCTAAAAAAATGCACTGTCACTGTACTAATGACACTGTCTGGGAAGGGGTTAACATCGGGGCGATCAAAGGGTTAAGTGTGTGCCTGACCAATGCTTTACCACTGTGGTGGAGATGTTTGTACTAGCAGAAGGCATGGATCAGTGCCCCTGCTTAGTAGAGACACAGGATCCATGCCTTCTGTACTGACAGAACGGTGATCTGCCATGATTACATAGGCAGACAGCCACTCTGCCTGTGTACCAAAGCATCAGCGGGTGCCGGTGGATATTGGGTCTGCCGTACACACCGATCAGACACAGAAGTGCAGGATCACACACTAGGTCCCGCAGAGCCACCTTACTGCCGTATATACACAGTATACAATCGGCAAGTGGATATGAATACATTCCTAAAATAAATGGTGCTTTACATGTTGTCTGTGAGACATCTAGAAAAGCCCAGCTAGTGGAGCACTGGTTTGGTGAACATTCATATAAAAGCAATTAAAAGCTTTTACTGTTTTTGGAGGAATCTATTCAGCTTTGTTTTTCCAAAGAAGCATTGCTTTAATGTCACCCTTACTTACACTTATTGTTGCAGTAATGCTAATTTCCCATCTCAAAGCCCTAAATTGGCCTTCATTAAGATGAAAACAATAATTTCTACTTGTTGCTTAGCATTTCATATAAAGGGACAAAAAGACCTCATACACACGGGCGTTTTTTGACGCCACTTTTTTGGGCATTTTTTGTAGCTCTCCATGTTAGTCAATGGCCCTCTAAAAACGCTGACGTTTTTGAGCAGTAGATGGTGTCGGCATTAGTGAGCTGTTTCTAGAACGTGGGACCAGCGCGTTCTGAGCCTGTAGCTTTTTGGCATTTTTTTATGCTAATCGGCAAAATGCTCACTAACGCCCGATAACGGCGTACCGGCGTTAACCGGCGTTTTTTGACGCCGTCGTTTTTAGGTTGAAAAATAGCAGAGGACTGTTTTTTTTTTTTAAACGCCTATTTACGCCGATGCTCACTAACGCTCACTAACCCTGTAAGGTTTTATAAGTAGGGTAAAAAAGAACAGTAGTTAATATACTGTTTTTAATTTTATCATTTTCAAGTCTGCCTTAAAATGTATCCCCTGATGCAGGATATTATACAAAAATAGAAATATACTATGTTTAATATATATATAAAAAAACAAATGTAAAGGTTTAGGTGACTAAGGCTTGTATGTGTATAAAAGAGACATCATGACACCGAGTCCTGCATGATTTAACACTGCTAAATAATTTGTAGAACAAGTAGTAATTCTTATCATCATTATCTTACATCCTTTTTGAATTTCAAAAGCTCTCCACTGGGCATTTTCATTTGGAGCAGAGTCTGCATGAACTGTCAGAAGGCTAACTTTTAATCATTGACAGTTACGAGTTTACAACCAGAGAGCTCTGACTTCTACCTAGTAATTAGAAGAGAACTTGTGTTCTTCCATGGTAAATGCATGCAATTAGATTCCTTCTGCCAGCTTTTCATTGCCAATATCTTCAACCTCCCACCAATACACCATAGGATACAAGGTTTTGTCACTTTTGATAATAATGGGATGGCTTTATTTAAATAAATGAGCCTTGATTTTTTTTTGTATATCAAATGAATTGTAATTCATAAATTAAGATTTTTCATACTAAATTAAAATTAGTTTTCATTACATTTTGAGATCTATTTTTAATGAACTCCTTTTTAGAATATATATATATATATATATATATGCTTTCTTAGAACGTAAAATGTATGTAAAGGTAGTATTTTCTTTAGTGTTGGATAGAGCAGAGAAAAATTACATTTAAGGGCACTGTACACTTTCAATGCTTAATTTATTTTAACTAGGTATTAATGTAGTTATATTCACTGTGACATTCATTTGTCTTACCTTGCAATGATAGGTTCATGTGTTGTGGCTGCAGTCTGTAGTGTCATGGCCAATCAGTAGCGTTGCTAGACGGGTGCAGGGGGGGTGCGGTGCGCACCTGGGTGACACCCGCTAGAGGGTGACACCAGGTGCAGACTGGCATTGGCGCCGTTGCTCCCTCCTTCCGGGATCTCCTGAGCTGCACGCGATGTGCAGGGAGATGAGAGTGGGGGAGAAGGGAGTAAGGAAGAGATGCTCGGGTCCGATCGCCTCACCCGCCACAATCACACTTCTCTCCCCGCCAGCTGCATTCGTCACTGCAGACCGAACTATAGCTAGCCACCTCCTCCTCGGGGTTTTAAGTACACAGGCCAGGATGAAGAGCCAAGGAGGGGGAGGGACACCACAATACAGCATGTGCCTGGGGCCAGGGGGTAAGTAAATGTAATAACATTAACATTAATAGCAATATTGCAGAGGAGAGGGACATGGTGATGAGGGCAGCATTGGCAGGTAACAACAATCCATACCAGGAGTAATTTCAAAGGGGGGATTGAGGATATGTACTGGGGGTGCTTTGTTTTGGGTTAAATATTACTTGTACTAGAAGTAAAAGGAGGAGGGGAGGATTTGAAGTTTAACCCCATCACAATTCCTCTCCCCTCCCCTCCTAAAGCCCCCTAGCACATATCCTCTAACCCACCAAATCAAAGATCCCCCATCCTGGCTCCATCCACCCCCCATCCCATCCTGGCTCCATCCACCACCCCATCCCGGCTCCATCCATCCCCATCCCATCCCAGCTCCATCCACCCCCTTATCCTGGCTCCATCCAGCCCCCATCCCATCCAGGCTCCATCCACCACCCCATTCCAGCTCCATCCACTCCCCACCCCATCCCAACTCCATCCACCCCATCCCATCCTGGCTCCATCCACCACCCCATCCCAGCTCCATCCACCCCATCCCATCCTGGCTCCATCCACCCCCATCCCAGCTCCATCCACCTCCCTCCCATCCCAGTTCCATCCACCTCCCCATCCCAGCTCCATCCACCCCCATCTCATCCCAGCTCTGCCATTCCCCTAATCCGATTCCAGCTCCATCCATCCCCCTGATCCCATCCCACCTCCATCATCCATTGTGACAGGTTAAGGGGAGAGAGACCACAGCAACGCACTAGTCTGATTAGTGCGGGGGGGTGACACCATGTTGTACCGCACCAGGTGACACCAACACTAGTGACGCTACTGTGGCCAATTGATTCCCCTATGTCCATGTAATAATCCATCTAACTTGTCCCAAGTCACTAAAGGGACCGGCAACTGCATGTTTGGGTCAAAATCCATGCTTAACCATTTCATCTGTGTTGCATCACAAATGTTGGAGTGCTAATGTAATGAAAAACTGTGAGGAGAGCTCTTTAATAATTGCTCTGCCTATTTGCATGTCTGCCAGATCTAATTAATTTAGCTCTTAACTGAAGAACACAAGACTGAGAGACCCAGGGATTATCTGATACATAGTTTCTTTACAGGATGTGACAGACCAAGCCTTTCCTGGCACTTTTCATTTAGAGCTGGTTCACACATAGGCGATCCGACCTGCGGGGCAACTCAGAGCAACCCTGCACAGCGCGACTTCAGCGCGGCTTGCAAACGACTTCTGTAATAGAAGTCAATACAAGTCACCTGAGGTTGCCCCAAAAGTAGTACAGGAACCTTTTTCTAAGTCAGAGCGACTTGAGTCGCTCCTATTAGAACGGTTCCATTGCAAGTCGTCTGACAAGTCGCGACAGTGAACCGGCTCTAAGAGTTTTAATCAGTATTTTTTGCTAGAAAATTACTTATAACCCTAAAACTTTATATTTTTATTTTACTAGAGACCCTAGGGAATAAAATGGGGGTTGTTGCAATTTTTTAGTCACGCAGTATTTGCCCAGCAGTTTTTTAAAAGCAAGTTACTGGGGAAAAATAACATTTCTCCTACGTTCACTGACAGACGCAGCTCTTCATTGACTAGTGGGCTTGTCCCACTAGGAGTTAACTAGGCAGGGAAAAGAACAGCTGGCCCCTCCCATGGGGCCGTCCTCTCTTCCCACATAAACCCTCCACATAGCATAGCTCAGCAGTTTCAATGCCTAGTTTGCAAGGAGTTGACCTGGCTTCCCTTTAGGGGAATTGCGGTCTTTTCTTGTTTTTTATCTTTTATTTTTATTTTACTACTTCTATCAAGCAATGGATCCTCTATCAACAAGCCGGCCAGGGCATAGAGAGTCACAATGGGCTCTGCCCACCAGGCCCCCAAGAAGCGTCCTCCTCCCCCTTGTTCTTTAGTGGAGGATTCTGATCTGGAAGTGGCCTCTGGGGTCACAGGGACCCCAGTGGACCTATCTGATGGGGAGCTGGGTCCCTCGGACAGAGAAGAGGATCAGGGGGTGGCGGCTGCGCGTGAAAAAGCGCTGGTTTCCGCCATTATCTCTGGAATTCGCTCTACGCTGCGACTGAGCCAAGATGGCGAATCACAGACATCTGCGTATGTGTGTGGGTCCTCCAGGCCCCCAAGGGCCCCCAAGGCTTACCCCTATGATCAATTTTTTGATCATTTTATTTAGCGTGAATGGCAGCGTCTGCAGCATTCTTTTTCGCTGTCCAAACGGTTCGCTGCTCGCTATCCTTTTGAGGAAAGCTTTTTGAAAAAGTGGGAGTCGCCTGTGGTGGACCCGCCGATAGCTCGCCTTAATAAGGCGGCGACCATTCCTCTGGAAGGGGCTCCTTCCTTCAAGGACCCCGCTGACAGAAAGACAGAGGCGCTGTTGAAATCGCTCTTCCTGGTGGCAGGCTCTGCTCTGTGGCCAGCCCTGGCGTCCGCCATGGCGGCGCAATATCTGTCTGAGCGTATGGCGGAGCTCCAGAATGATCTGGACTGCGGCCGCCTGATGGATGCGCCGCAGAGGGCTGATTTTTTGCATCAAGGTTTCAAGCACCTTTGTGATGCGGCTGTGGATTTACTGCCTATGTTGTCCAGAATAGCGGTCTTTGCCGTTATCCTCAGACGGATACTCTGGTTGCGTTCTTGGTCCGGTGACCATGCTTCCAAAAAAAGTCTCACAGACCTTCCCTTTCAGGGTGGGCGTCTATTCGGGCCACGGCTGGATGAGATCATCAAGGATTTCACAGGAGGTAAGAGCACTTTCCTCCCAGAGCCCCGAGGTGTGAGTTTTGCCGTAGACAGGGGCCCCCTACCTTGGGTCAGAAGAGGTTTTTTTCGCATCCCGGGAGCAGCAGGAAAAGGGACCCGTCCCAGTAAGGTCACTGCAGGGGCCGGGAAACAGCAGTGGCAGCGCAAAACCGAAAAGGCGGAGGACAAGCCCTCCTCAACCTGATGGGTTGCCCCCACCTGGGCTTCGGGTGGGGGGACATCTTCTGGGGTTCGCAGACCGGTGGCTTGCTCACATTCCCAACCGTTGGGTCCGGGAAGTGGTGTCCACCGGGTACAGGATAGAGTTCAACACTATACCCCCAGACAGGTTCTTCCCATCGAACTTAGGGCTCCCGAAGGCACGCCGGGAGGCCCTCTTTGGAGCTGTCCAGGCACTCTTGGACCAAGGGGTGATCGTGCCAGTGCCTCCAGCGGAGAGGTTTCAAGGTTTTTACTCAAACTTGTTCGTGGTCCCCAAAAAAGGGGGGTGTCCGGCCAGTACTGGACCTGAAGGCCCTGAACCGATATGTGAAGGCGCGGAAATTCCGAATGGAATCCATCCGCTCGGTTGTGGCCGCCCTCCATCAGGGGGAATTTCTGGCATCTCTGGACATCAGGGATGCGTACCTCCATGTACCTATTTGTCCATGGCATCAGCTTTCCTTCGCTTTGCAGTGGGAGACCTCCATTATCAATTTGTGGAACTCCCTTTTGGTCCGGCCTCAGCCCCTCGAGTTTTCACAAAACTGGTGGCGTTACTGCGACAGAGAGGCATTGCGGTAGTAGCCTACCTCGATGACCTGCTCCTGCGAGTGTAGTCCGCCTCGGCTCTGGAGGAGAATGTGAGAATCACAATGACCTCGCTGCAGGACTTCGGCTGGTTGCTCAACCTGCAGAAGTCGACGGTGTCTCCATCCCATCGCCTGGAGTATCTGGGCCTGATTCTGGACACAGAACAGGCGAAGGTGTTCCTTCCTCCAGCCAAGTTGCTGTCACTGCAGTCGGCAGTGCGAACCCTCCTGTCACACCAACGGTTTTCATTACGATTCTGTATGCGGGTGCTGGGGCTCATGGTCTCGACTTTTGAGGCGTTACCTTACACTCAGAGTCACACTCGTCTTCTTCAGCGAGCAATTCTGGCTCGGTGGGACAGGTCCCCTCGGTCCTTGGACCTTCTGATCCGTCTGAACTCCCAGACCAGGGCGTCTCTGACCTGGTGGCTTCGGGACTCGGCGTTGACTCAGGGGAAGTCGTTCCTGCCCCTTCAGTGGGTGATCATCACCATGGATGCCAGCCTTTCAGGCTGGGGCGGGATCCTGGGACAACTGTCTGCCCAGGGCCGTTGGTCGGCCCTGGATGCTCGTCTCCCCATCAATGTGCTGGAACTGAGAGCAATCAGATTATGCCTATCTCACTGGACAGTGAGGTTGCAGGGTCGTCCGATTCGGATTCAGTCAGACAATGCCCCGGCAGTGGCATATGTGAACCATCAGGGCAGCACAAGGAGTCCAGCGGCTGCGACGGAGGCAGCTCTGATACTGCATTGGGCGGAACGTCACGTTCCGGCAATCTCCGCCATTTACATTCCAGGTGTGGAAAACTGGCAGGCGGACTTTCTCAGTCGCCAGACGTTGGACCAGGGAGAGTGGTCTCTCCATCCGGAGGTGTTCAACCAGATTTGCCACAGATGGGGGACGGCGGACGTGGATGTCATGGCGTCTCAGTTCAATCACAAGGTGAAGACCTTTATGTCCAGAACGAAGGATCCATTGGCAGTGGCCACGGACGCTCTGGTGGCCTCCTGGGGCCGTTATCGCCTTCTGTACGCCTTCCCTCCGATAAAACTTCTACCACGATTGATACGCAGGATAGTGGAGGAGGGAATACCAATAATCCTGGTGGCTCCAGATTGGCCTCGGCGCACGTGGTATGCTGACGTGGTGCAAATGGTGGCAGACGCTCCCTGATGGCTCCCACTGTGAGACGATCTACTGTCTCAGGGACCCATCTTGCACCCTGATTTACCCTCGCTGGCTTTGACAGCCTGGCTATTGAGTCCCAGGTGCTGAGAGACAGGGGAGTCGCTGACTTCGTGATCCCTACCTTGTTGAAGGCTTGCAAGTGTACTTCTTGCAAGATTTACCACCGCACCTGGAAGGCTTACATAGCTTGGTGTGAGGTGGAGGGTCATAACCCTCGCTCTTATGTGGTGTCCAGGGTCAGACTTTTTTGCAGCAAGGCCTGAACAAAAAACTGGCTTTGAGTATACTCAAGGGTCAGATCTCGGCTCTGGCGATTCTCTTTCAGAGACCCTTGGCTTTGCACTCTGATTCGTACCTTTGTACAAGGTGTGCGACATGTGGCGCCTCATGTGAAGGCCCCGATGGCCCAGTGGGATCTGAATTTGGTGCTTTCTGTACTTCAGAAACCGCCCATGAAAAAATCAGGGAGATTTCCTTACAACTGCTGTCGCAGAAGGTGGCCTTTTTGGTAGCCACCACTTCCGCCAGACGGGTGTCTGAGTTGGCAGTGCTGTCGTGCAAGTCTCCCTAGTTAGTTCTGCACAAGGACAAGGCGGTCTTGCGACCCTCTCCTTCGTTTCTCCTGAAGGTGGTTTCTTCTTTTCATATTAACGAAGATATTAGTCTTCCTTCATTGTGCCCACGTCCATCGCACCCTAAAGAAATTGAGTTGCATGCCTTGGATGTAGTGAGGGCCTTACGAGTGTATTTAGCTGCTACAGCTTCTTTTCGGAAGTCTGATACTCTATTTGTGCTGACAGAGGGTCCGCGCAAAGGTTTGGCGGCCTCGTCGGCTACTATCTCTCATTGGATTAGACAGACCGTGACCCACGCATACTCTGTTCGGGGAAAGGTTCCCCCCTTTCCGGTCACGGCTCATTCTACCAGGGCTGTTAGCACTTCCTGGGCTTTCAGACACCAGGCCTCGGTGTCACAGGTGTACAAGGCGGCCACTTGGGCCTCGGTACACACTTTCACTAAGTTTTATAAAGTTGATGTGTTAGCATCTTCGGCCGCAAAGATTTGCAGGCGGCAGTGTAGGCGCATTGGCGCCTCCTTCAGAGGTTCTGTCGGGTACAGTTGTTATCGTTTACCCACCCCTCTTTTTTGACACAGCTTTGGGACATCCCCACAAGTCAATGAAGAGCTGCGTCTGTCAGTGTACGTAGGAGAAAAAGGGATTTTATTAAAACTTACCGTAAAATCCTTTTCTCCGAGTTCACTGACAGACGCAGCACCCTCCCCTCGGTGCTCTGTTCCGGTACGGCTTGTATACGAACTGCTAAGCTATGCTATGTGGAGGGTTTATGTGGGAAGAGAGGACGGCCCCATGGGAGGGGCCAGCTGTTCTTTTCCCTGCCTAGTTAACTCCTAGTGGGACAAGCATAAACCCACAAGTCAATGAAGAGCTGCGTCTGTCAGTGAACTCGGAGAAAAGGATTTTATGGTAAGTTTTAATAAAATCCCTTTTTTAATCTATTACTCTCTCACTTTGAAACCATATTTGGAGTCTCAGAATTGGCTCTGAAATGGATTAAGTCATATCTCACTGATCGCTGTCACTTTGTTTCTCTTGATGGATTGAAGTCTGAATCTGGTCCAGTCAAGTACTGTGTTCCTCAGGGCTCAGTCTTGGGGCCCTTGCTTTTTAGCATTTTTCCCTTTGGCCAACTGCTTAGATCACATTGGCTCAAGTATCACTTCTATGCTGATGACACTCGGATATACATCCACACTAAACCAGATTCTACTTTGGTTGCTTCTCTCCTATCTAACTGTATTTGTGATATAAAAACTTGGATGGCCCATAACTTCCTTCAATTAAACTGTGACAAGACTGAAATCATGCTCATTGGCAACCCCCATCAATTACGTAAGGTCAGCCTAATAGCTTATCTATAGATGGCACTGTACTTGAGCTTCAGTCTAAATTGAAAAATCTAGGGGTGATATTTCATGGTAGTCTAAGAGCCACTTGTACAAAATGTTGTCAGAACATCTTTTTTCCACTTGAGAAACATTGCTCAGCTGCGTCCCATGCTATCATACACTGTAGCTGAAAAGCTGATCCATACATTTGTGTTCTCCCGACTTGACTACTGCAATGCTCTACTTGCTGGTGTATAAATCGGCTCCAATATGTTCAAATTTCTGCAGCCAGAATCCTGACTAGGTCTGGTACAAGTGATCATATTACCCCTATCCCGGAGTCCTTGCAATGGCTACCCATCAGGTTTCACATAGACTTTAAGATACTCTTGCTTACCTAGAAGGCACTTCATGGCTTGGCACCCCATTATCTCTCTGAACTTTTTTCAACGTACTTCCCCCTCCTAAACTCCGCTCCTCAAATTCTGGTTTACTGTGTGTCCCCCTACTCACCTACACTCAATGGGGGACAGACCCTCCTCCTGCCATGCTCCAAAACTCTGGAATTCACTTCCTAAGAATGTCAGAGAGTCCTCTTCTCTAAACTCATACAAATCAAATTTAAAAAATGTTTTCCTTTAGACAAGCTTTCGCTTTATTGTCCCTGATCCCTTATGTTATGTTATCCTGTGTATTTCTTGTGTTTTATCCTGTGTATTTCCTGTTATCTTGTGTATTTCTTGTGTTTTCCTTGTAAAGCGCTTTGAGAAGCCACCTTTAAAGGCGCTGTATAAAATAAAGATTACTATTGCTATTATTATTATTTAACCACTTCAAGACTCTTTTTGATATTCAGTGTTTACAAGTTAAAATTAGGTTTTTGCTATAAATTTACTTAGAACCCCCAAACATTATATATATTTTTTTCTAACAACCTAGAGAATAAAATGGCAGTCATTGCAATGCTTTATGTCACACTGTATTTGCACAACGCTCTTACAAGCACAATTTTTTTGGAAAAATTCACTTATTTGAGTTAAAAAATAAGACAGCAGTAAAGCTAGCCCAAATTGTGAAAGATAATGTTACACCGAGTAAAATGATACCCAACATGTCATGCTTCAAAATTGTGCCACTCGTGGAATGGCGACAAACATTGGCACTTAAAAATCTCCATCTGTGATGTTTAAAAATTCCTACAGGTTATCAGTTTTAAGTTACAGAGGAGTTCTAGTGCTAAAATTATTGCTCTCGCTATAACGACAGCAGCGATACCTCACATGTGGGGTTTGAACGCCTTTTTCACATGCGGGCGGGCTTAAGTATGCGGTTGCTTCTGTGCGCAAGCTCATCAGGACAGGGCACTTTACATTTTTTTTCTTATTTATTTTAATTTTTATTTTTACACTGTCCTTTAAAAAAAAATTATCACTTTTATTCCTATTACAAGAAATGTAAACATTCCTTGTAATAGAAAAAAGCATGTCAGGACCTCTTAAATATGAGATCTGGGTCAAAACGACCTCAGATCTCACATTTACACTTAAATGCAATTAAAAAAAAAGAAAAACTGACACTTGAAAAAAGTCTCCTTTAAGAGCTATGGGCGGAAGTGACTTTTGACGTCGCTTCCACCCTGCAATGCTATGGAGCTGAGTGGGAGGCATCTTACACTCACTGGGCTCACAGGCAGTGGGGGGAATGGACCCAATCATCTCCACTGCTACCGGCAGGTCCGGTAGCAGTGGAGATGACGGGAAAGTGGCGGGAGTGGGGTGGGCACCTCTCCCCCGATAAAAGTGATCTTGCGGTGAATCCACCACAAAGACCACTTTTATCTGAAAACAAGCCGCCTGTTGTTTTTAAATATACTGGGGTTATTGTAGCTATCTGCTACCATAGCAACAGTATTCAACCGCAAAGTACCACCATATAATGACGACGGGTGATCCGGAAGTGGTGAATGAATCAAAAAAAAACAAAAACACAATATATACTCAAAATGTTTTGTATAATATGAAAGACAATGCTATGCCAAATAAATAGCTATGATCGTGGAATGGCAGACAAACTAGGATACTTAAAAAACTCCATAGGCAGTGATTTAAATGCCTTTACAGGCTACCTGTTTAGAGTTACAGAGGAAGTCTAATGTTTGTGGCGATACCTCACATGTGTGGTGTGAACACCTTTTAC
This sequence comes from Glandirana rugosa, assembly GCA_018402905.1. Classification (NCBI taxonomy): domain Eukaryota; kingdom Metazoa; phylum Chordata; class Amphibia; order Anura; family Ranidae; genus Glandirana; species Glandirana rugosa. Next base: position 91,015 of record BLSH010329207.1, read on the forward strand.
ATGTGTGACTTACGTATGCGTTCACTTTTTATGCATGGAGCACGGAGGGATAGGGGCGCTTTACTTTTTTTTTCTTATTAATTTTATTTTTTAGTTTTTATTTTTACACTGTGTCATACATTTTTATCACTTTTATTCCTATTACAAGGAATGTAAACATCCCTTAGAAGTAAGGATGACAGGTCCTTTTTATGGAGAGATCTGGGGTCAAAAAGACCCCAAATCTCTCATTTACCTTTGAAAGCAAAAGATCAAAAACAAATTTGATCTTCTGCTTAAAAAATTTTTTTTACTTCCACCCTGGCATGGAAGTTGCACTGTGACATCGCTCCGGTCCTCCAAGGTAATAGAGGGGATCAAAGATAATCTAGTCTATTATCTGCTCTGTGACCAGCTGGCCACACCATCAGATCATTTCTCGAGCTGGTGGAAACAGTAAGCCCGAGAAACACTGGTGAGCAGCGGGGGGACATCCCCTCCCGCCACTTCTTAAAGTGTTCTAGTGGCTAATGAGCTGCTCAAAATACTTTCAAGAGAAAGCCAGCCACCAGTTGAAAAAACAATACTGGGGTTATGTCTGATATCTTCAGCTATAATCCCAGTAAAGTACTTACAAACCGCAATGTATATACAGTATACGTATTGCAGTCGGCAAGTGGCATTCATGCATCAACCTATGCAGTGCTATTCTGCATGCCTCATGTTTGAGCACAAACCGAGATTGCTGACACAGGAATGTGAAGATTTACTCTACTACTCTACTCAACTATAGGCTGTGTGTACAGAACAACAAATGAAATGGTTCCTTGTGAGATGTCGAGTAGATGCAGAATATTTTCTCTCAAAATAATGTCATAAGTAAAGATACAATCGAATATACAGATCCTTTACACATAACGGGGTTGATTTACAAAAGGTAAATAAACGATTAACTTTGCAAGGGAACTGTCACACTGTGGTGAAAATTCACTGTGCAAATGCAAATGCAAAAAAACTGTATTTTTGCTAGCATGTGATTGAATGATGGAAGTCATCAGAGCTTCACCTCATTTAGTAAATGAAGGGAAAATTCCAGTGCAAAATGAAAATTCCCTTGCAAAGTGAACAAACTACATACCTTTACTAAATTAACCTCAGTATATCTTAGGTTAACTACAAATGCTAACATAACATAACATAACATAATGTTAACAGTTAGATAGTTAATACAGTTGCATTTTTTCAGTAGTTACCCTAATATATATATATATATATATATATATATATACTTTGAAAAGCTACAAAAAAAAACTTTTCAAAGCACATGGATTCTTCTCCCTTGTGCTATTATTTCCACTGAAGTTGATCATTAACCGCTTCCCGCCCGGGAGCGCGCATTGCAGCGATCGTGCATGGTTCGTGTCCGCCGGCACGGGCCGTCATCGATCAACGTAAATAGCCAGTTAAATTGGCTATTTACCGTATGATATGGTATAAACACAGCCGATCACAACACTTCCGGGAAGCGTCAGGAGACTCCAGTGCGCGCCCCCAGAGGCGCTCCCACGTAATCGGGGGGGGGGGGGGGGCCT
>BLSH010329215.1:0-17386 GCA_018402905.1 Glandirana rugosa
CAGAACCCCGGACCGAACCCGAACGATTTTTTAAATGTCCGGGTCCGTGCCACGGACACCCTAAAGTTCGGTACGGACCCGAACGTTACAGTCCGGGTTCGCTCAACACTAGCCCTAACCAAATGAATGTGACCTTCAATGTGTTTTTTAACCTTTTGTACTTTTCTGACCCTTTTGGGATTTTTTGTATTCTATGTAATCAATAAAATGTTTGATTTTACTTATAGTTTTTTGTAAATTTGTCTCTTTGCACCGCATAATCCCATTGGGGAACACCCCTCCTAACAAATTGAACCTGTACTACGAATGGTCAAAGTTTAAGTACTCAGCAACACCTCACTCAGCTGTGCAAAGAAATTTGTACACAAAATGAATGTGCAATCAGATGTGAAATCAATGTGTCAGAAATTCAGATGCTTACCTTTTTTCTGGAAGAGAAACTGTTTCCAAGGAATTTAAGAAATGAAAAAAAACAAGCCTGTCATGCATGCCCTGTACAAATACAATTACAGGGCATTCTACAAAGCAAAAGACCAATCTCAGAAAATAAATCAAGCCCTGTTCTATGACACTACTATAGGATTAGACATGAAGTGTCCTTAACTGATAGCTATAGTGTCTCATTAATTACTAGTGCCAGAGACCTTAAGTGATCACTTTATAAAACTTGCACATGAGATTTATCAAAGAATTGCATGAACAAAGCAAAAGCTACATGAACTATACTGTTGGCCAGGATTGAATGCTAACTTCCATTCAATTTTGTGTACCTTGTCATATCAAATCTGCTCTCATACACATGCTACCGCTTCAGCCAGTGCCATTTCCTGATTCTGCTTGGGAGAAGCTTGCTATTATTATTGTAGGTCCTTTTACATTATGGAGTAATGGATTATTATAGTAAATTGCCAGCATTTGTCTCAAATATAAAATCTGCTACTGTAATGACATTTCTCTGCAGTCCTCAGCAGTGAAGGTATCCCAAAGGAGCTAATATCTGACAATGGACCACAACTTGTTTCAGCTGTGTTTAAAAATTTCTTGTGAGAGAGAAATATTGTGCATATGAAAGCTTTTTAGCTCCAAGACAAGTGACATTTAACTGAAATCTTAAAGTAGAAATCCAGCTAAAACCTAACAAGTCTAAAATGATAAGTTCACCTTTTTTCAGCTCCCCTATGTACCAATATGCCATTAATGTACCTCTGTTGCAAAAAAAAAAAAGTTTTTTTTTATTTTTTGAACAAGAACTTACTTTCATGACTTTCTGGTACGTAGATTTAGGACATGAGAACCAGTAAGACACAGGAAGCAGTTCATGAGCTGACCTCATTAGCACACACCCTCCAGACAGGCACGGCCACATGCTAAACTCTCTGGGGCTGCATGAAGCCCACAGCCCATGGTTTGGACACCCCTTATGTAGTGCAAGGGCCTGCCTGATTGGATACAGAGTGAATGAATAAATGCATAGAAACATTTTTACTAAAGTGTTCTTACATGTCTACAGAGCCACTAGAAATGCAACTACACAAGCATCACCAGCTCAACTACTACATGGCAGACAAACATGCACAAAAGCTGGGGGAGAAGAAGCAACAGTACACTGAGCTTCCCAGTAAAAGGCTGTGATGGGGTGTGTGTCAGGACAAGTCTGATCACTGGAGGAGAGCAGGCTGAGTTCACAGCATAGAACTGACCATGGTGTGTTCTCCTGCTTAGTGTGGTCAGTTTTTAATAGGAAAGCAGAGCGACTGGCGGGAACATCAGGAATTTCACAAAGATGAAGCAATACAAAGAAAACAGGATACGTTTTCATGAAAGTACATAGAATAGCAGGCACATATCAGGGATATGAAATGTTAGGTTTACTTACTCATTAACTATGTGTTGCGGGCACATGAATGACACAAAATGCTGTGCTACTAAAATCATCATTGTTAAGACTGTTAAAAATCTACCAGATAAACGTAAGGCGTCACTGTTTAGCCTGCAGTTTTCTGTTTGTGACATTCTTACTTCCTTGCTGCAGTGGTTCTGCTAGATCTGTGATTCCATTCGAATATGCTACTGGCTTCTGTGTTAACCTATGAGCACTGCCTGCTCTACTGTGGATTTATATCCTTTTCCCTTCTATCACTTCCTGGCCTGACTCCTAGTCTTCTTCCCTATATATACAAATGCTCAGTGTAGCTTGGGTTGCCTGAGGAATGTCCTTATTTCTCTGTGCTCCTAGTTTGCCTTGTATTAAATGTACACTGTGTCTGACTACACGTGTACTGACCCCAGCTTTGTCTACTATTTTCATTTGCCTGCCCTTACTTAGCCAGATTCTCTTCTGTCTCCTGCCATTTGTACTCTGCGTGTGGTGTCCACATTGTCAGCCGGGTGTAGCTGGGGTTCCTGAGACACACCCAGTTTTCCTGTCATCCCAGTGTCTTCAGCCTATCTACACCCTTGCGCATCCTCAGTGCCTTCAGCATTCCCTAATTTTCTCTGTTCTTAGCAGTACCCCTCCCTCCTGCACCCTAGAGACTGTTTCCCTTTTGTCTTCAGTGACCCCAGTGCATCCTGTGTCACCAATGACTAAAGCTCATCTTGTGTCGCCAGTGACCCCAGTGCATTCTTTGCAGAGGTTGGTAACTTGCAGCCAGCAAGGTACCAAGTTACTAGGCAGAACCTTGGGTGGAGGTCTAGGGTGAGGCTACTAACAGGGATGAACAGCAAACACAGGCAGACAGGGATAATCTGAAAGCAGGACAAGTTGAAGCTGAGTCAGTAACAAGGTCAAGCACAAGTTCGCCAAAAAACAATAATATAGTGAGCGCCCCAAACAGTATAGCTGCTGTCAAGGTTACTGTACAAACCTTGTAGACTAATCCAAGTGCAGCATTTAATTCAAAATACAAATGTGATATCCCAAAATAGATGATAAATATAAAAAATGCAAAATCTATAAAAATGAATTTATAAAGAATTAAAGTCCTAATCATAGTGTAGTGAATACAGTCTAGAGTAAAAAGTGTCCACCATGTGTAGAAAGCTTCATGCAGTGCTTAGACTCTGAACCAGAAGTATAAAGACAAATACAAAAAAATGGTCATTGAACTCCACAAGGTGTTAGGGAAAAATCCAATACCAGTGAGCCTCCACCAAAAATATGCACTCCACAAATACAAAACATATGAAAATTTCAATGTAATCTATCTAGCAGGCACTCCTCCCTGTGTCCTCTTGTTTGCAGCATAGAATCACCATCACAGGAACCGGTGAACTGCATATAAATCCCACCCCCTCAGGAGCCCAAAGAGCACTTATATGGTGTAGTATTTTATTATAAAAGTAATTTTCCATAAAAATGCTGCAGCGCAATAAAGCATAAAAGCACACTGGCCAGACTTACAGTAATGACCAATGCTCCGAGCACATGGAAAAGTTGGAACTAAAGAGAAAAAAAAAGGCATTAGGTTGCTCTACTTTTTGTTTATTTACCAACAAGGATTCACATTCTATATTAGCTACTTATTGTATTGTATCATCAATTAAACTACTATCATACCCCTTTTCTACAAATCTATTTTTTAATAAACTAGATTGCACATAATAATCACTAAGCTTGAGCAATTACATTTCCTCCTTATAAACTGCCCCTTTGAAATCTTTTTCAACCAAGTTGGATGGTAACAATCATTCGTTGGGATGAAACCATTTTTATCTATGGGTTTGAAGAAGGATTTGGTAGTAATAGTGGTACCAGTATTTATTACAGTCAGATCTAAGAAATTAATTTTGACTTGACTACAACTGTGAGGAAGTCTGATATTAAGGGTATTAATATTAAGGGCACTTATAATATTCTCCAATGAGTCTCTACCACCCTACCATAGGAGAAGGACATCATCGATGTAGCGCTGGTAAAATATTTATTTCGGCCAATCCGTTGCATAAATGATGTCCTCCTCTCACCTAGCCATAAATGAATTAGCCAGGCTAGGGGCAAACTTAGCCCCCATGGCTACCCCTTTGGTCTTTAGATAGTATTTCTTATTAAACAAAAGTAGTTGTGAGTCATCACAAAAGTTAAAAGGTCTAGCAAAAATCTTTTTGTATAAATGGGATATCATCAGCTCCATCTAAATAAAAATGGATCTAAAATTCACCGTTTGGAAGTCATTCAATACCTGTTTAGGGTCTTTTAGAAAAGAGGGAGTGGTAGATACTAAAGGCTGTGGAAAAAAAATCGAATTATTCCCCAGAACGTGAAAATAGAGAGCCGATACCACTTAATTGGTCTCCCTGGTGGTTGTGATAGGCTCTTGTGTATCTTGGGCAAGTAGTAAAATACTGGTATTCTGGGAGCTGAAGGGCACAAAAAAAACATTTCTTTCTTACTAATGATACCTTGATTATGACCTTGGGAAATCATAGCTTTCAAAACTCATTAAAATTTCCCTCTAGGGTTACTAGATAATTCCTTGTATGTGTTTGTATCATTTAAAATGTTATAACATTATTTTATGTAGTCTTGGTTATCCCAAATGACTACTCAAGCACAAGTTCAGCATCAGAAATCGCAGAAGTACAGACTAAAATACCATTCAGCAATGAGCCTATATGGAGTTCCGGTTTCAGTAGCCTTCTTGGCTGGATCTATGGAGAACATGCATGAATGCTGTCATTTGTGAATGCTAAAGCACATGCATGCATGCAAAGTCACACATCTAGTTAGACATTTGTTCCCAAAAATGTGCATGCTGGTGGCTGGCATAATATTTCTGACACTTTCTGTGGCTGCATTATGCTCTTGGTGCCTCTGTCACACCTGCAGCTCCACACAGCCCCAGGTGTACTCATCTGATTCCTGGCCTGACCCACTCTCAGTCGATATTGGCCCCTGTTCGGGACATTTGGACTTTTTGTAGACACACACTGGGGGTCTTCAGTTGCCTTGAGTGACATTGAACTTGATGTGGGTGATGTTTTGCTTTCCTGTTAATGTAGAACCATGGTGAACCTGTGAACACTCAAATATTTACAAATTCTTAACAAGCAGTAAAAAAAGTGACTGGAAGTGTAAGGTCACCTTCTCCCTCCCTCCCGAAGTCTTCTGGGACACAGGACAGGTCCTAGAAGACTTTGGGACCAATCACATGGTGCTGCTCCGCTCACGCATGCACAGTGCGTGCCCGGCCGTGAAGCCACTAGCTGTCACGGCTGGGTGCCCACACTAGGAATGATGGCGCCGTGTAGGGGAGGGGGAGAGATCTGAGGCTCCGTGCGGCCCCATCGCTGGACCAGGAGACAGGTGAGTGTCTGTTCATTAAAAGTCAGCAGCTACACTTTTTGTAGCTGCTGACTTTTAATAAACATAGAAAACGGTGGAACTCTGCTTTAAGATATGGAAACAGTTAAATGTCAGCCTGGCCATAGTTCTTCTTTGAGGAGGAGGGGGCTTCCTCCAAATAAGCCTTCTCATGATGCATTCATTTCTATATATGTCCTATAGTTTAACCACTTCCCTACTACCGTATGCAGAATGACAGCTGGGAAGTGGTTCACTTATCCGGACTTGGTGTCATATGACATCCAGCAGGATAACAAGACTGCTGGGGTACGCAGTGCGGAGATTGGTGGTGTCGTGTGTCAGTCTGGCACACCGCATCTCCGATCGTGGTAAAGAGATTCTGCCTGAAGCTCTTTACCACGTGATCAGCTGTGACGAATCACAGCTGATCACAGTGTAAACAAGAAGAGTCGTATATTGGCTTTCCTCTACTCATGTCTGCAGACGTGAGTAGATGAGAGCCAATAGGTGGCTCTCCTGACAGGGGCGGCAGCACTGATTGTTTATCAGTGCAGCCCCCCTGAGGATTGCCACTTAGGACCACCATAGAGCCCACCCAGGACCTCCAGGGAGCCCACCCAGGAACCCCCAGGGAGTCCACCCAGGATCCACAAAGGGTGCTTACCCAGGACCACCAGGGAATCCCACCCAGGACCACCAGGTATGGCAAACAACTGGCAATATAGATGGCACTCAGTGCCCATCTGTGATGCCCGCCAGTGCCTCCTTAGCAGTGCCACCCATCCGTTCCCATCAGTGCCCACCAGTGCCACCTATCAATGCCTACCAGTGGCAACTATCAGTGCCCATCAGTGCCACCTATCAGTGCCCATCAGTGACACATATCAGTGCCCAGTGAGTGCCCATCAGTGCCGCCTATGAGTGGCCATCAATGCTGCTTATTAACGCCCATCAGTGCTGCATACCAGTGCCACCTATCAGTGCCTGTTAGTGCTGCTTATCAGTGCTGCATATAAGTGCCTCATCATCAGTGCCCATCAGTGTCACCTCATCAATGCCACCTCATTAGTGGCAATCAGTATTGCCTCATCAGTGCCCATCAGTGTAGCCTCATCAGTGCCCATCAGTGATGGAGAAAGTGCACTTATTTACAAAGTTTTGTAAAAGAAACAAAGAAAAACTTTTTTTTTTCAAAATTTTCAGTCTTTATTTGTAGCGCAAAAAATAAAAACCCCAGAGGTGATCAAATACCACCAAAAGAAAGCTCTATTTGTGGGAAAAATGTTTGGGTACAACATTGCATGACTGCGCAATTGTCATTCAAAATGCGACAGTGCTGAAAGCTGAAAACTGGTCTAGGCGGGAAGGGGGGTAAGTGCCTGGTATTGAAGTGGTTAAAACTCTGATCATTTTGAGTTATGGACCACAATTAGGCATCCTTGAAGGGGCAGTGTGGCTTCACATGTATTTGCAAATGTATGTGATAAAAATGATTTTTGTGCTGACTGGCTGCAGAATATGCAGGGGAATTTTTGAATTGCCTTGTTATAGGAAACATATGTAAACGAAATGGGGGAGAAGAAAAATCTTCTTTACACAGAATATATCAAGGAGTTTTAATGAGTTGGTTTATTCTTCCTTGTAAAGTGTCTCTCTGTTATTTTGGTGTATGTACATGGATAGGCAATTCGCTGCATGTATTGCACATATTGAATGGAAATGATTGACAATATCATGCTGACTGATGTAGATGAAAGTGATTATAAAGACTCTGAGGTATTTTAGACTACAAACAAATTGTATCAAAGCAAAATAAATATGTACATTCCCTCTTTATAACCGAGGTAAGTAGATATCATATCATCATCATAAAACTTGAAAGAAAGATGCTTTCCATAGTATTTCTTTGAATAATACCTTGATTTCTAACTACATCATCCAACCGTGCCTATGGGTTTTCGTCAATGCAAACTATATTTATTCAGCATCTGAGCTGAGATGTGTTGGTATATATACAGGTTTAACCCTTCTATATTTGTTATACAGTATATATATTATTTAGTTATCTTGTATCCCTTATAACTTATGGAACTAAATGCAGCTATAATAACAAATTTCCCTTGCAATGGGGCCCCCCACAGTGCAAGGCTTGATTGTTCATTTAGTCTTGGGAGTATTATTATTATTGGTATTATTATACAGGATGTATAAAGTGCCAACAATTTACACAACGCTTTACAACATAAGGGCACACAGTTTAATTACAATACAATTTAATATAGTAGGAATCAGAGAGCCCTGCTCGTTAGAGCTTACAATCTAAGATTAAAAAATATAGTGAAATAGTACCCTTATTTCTTGTTCCTCCTTGAAGCCGGAACTCTTGCTCTGCAATGCTCTTAGGATGATGGCAGACCCTTGGTGTCCTCATGTACAATGCAGAACCACCAATCCTAAATTGCATTTGTTGACATATGAGTGCTGTTACTGGTCGAGAAGTGAAGATGAGGGGCTTCAAGGGACTGGCCTTAAGGGGGGGGGGGCTAAAGCAAAGATTAAAGTACATATTCTACCCTACTCTAACCCCCTTAACTAAATGAGCAACCAACCCTTGCAGTATGGGGGAACATCCACTGCAAGGTGAATGTTTTAGTAGGCTGGAATTCAACTTTAAAGGAGAGTTGTAAAGTCAGAAGGTTTTTTTTTATCTTAAAGGGGATGTAAAGGTCCCTTTTTTTCAAATAACAAATATGTCATACTTACCTGCTCTATGCAAGGGACCCTCCTCTTCTGGGGGTACCCCAGCGGCACTCCTGGCTCCTCCTCTTCTCGAGTATCCCCATGAAGAGCCGCATTCCATGGGGGGCACCCGTGCGGGCATGCTACCGAATCCTGCTGCTGCATCCATTGACACAGACAGCAGGACTTAGCCCAGCCCCCCGGCTCCCATGTCACTGTATTTGATTGACAGCAGCAGGAGCCAATGGTTTCTTCTGCTATCAATCTGTCCAATGAGGACCCAAGACAGAGGCTGGAGCTGCTGTGCTCTGGTTTGTCGCTGGAACGATCGGTTTCAGGTAAGCAAAAGGGGGGCTCTGGGGGGCTGCAGCACAGAAGGTTTTTCACCATAATGCATAGAATGTATTAAGGTGAAAAACCTTGAGACTTTTCAAACCCTTTAATGCATTCTATGCATAAAGATAAAAAGCCTTCTGTGTGTAGCAGCCACTCAGAGCCCCCCTAATACCTACCTGAGCCCCCTCTCTATCCAGTGATGTCCACGAGTCCCTCTGCCATCTGATCTCCCTCCTGATTGGCTGAGACACAGCAGCGGTGCCATTGGCTCCCACTGCTATCAATAAAAGTCAGTTAGCCGATCAGGAAACAGGGGGGCGGGACGTATGACTGAATGGACACACAGAGCTGCAGCTTGTCTCAGGTGCCCCATAGCAAGCTGCTTGCTGTGGCTGCACTTGATAGGAGGGAGGGGCCAGGAACAGCGAAGAGGCACCCAAGAAGAGGAGGTTCTGGGCTGATCTGTGTAGAACCTCTGCAAAGAGCAGGTAAGTATACCGTGTTGGTTATTTAAAAAAAAATAAAAACAAGACTTTACAATCACTTTAGAATTGAAGATCAGGCTAAACTCTAACTATTCCAGAAAATGACCCCCCCCCCCCCCTCCTCCTACCTATCCTGCATAGGCTGTATAAAAAAGATCTGATTACTTTTCTCTTTTTAATCCAGTCCAGTCATGTGATCTAGCAGCTCACGTTCCCCTGTGTCAGTGAGTGACTGTTGCAGGGGAGAGGAATGAGTGCCAACAATGGATGGGAGCCTAATGGTGAAGTATAAAGAAAAAAACAGTGTGCTGCGAAAAAAAAATGTGATGAAACTAAAGTGTTAATCTGTGTTGATCTGACAGCTGCTGCAATTACTGAATGTGTTTTCCTCACATATAATAGCAAATATATAGATAAAAAGTGCTGCACTGCTGTGATGTACCAATGTGTACAATGAAAAATACTATATTTACATCAAATAAGTGAATAGAAAAGAACTTTCTAAATAAAGTACTAATAAAATCATTCAATACTGTCCAGTGATCCTTAATTAACACAATGAATGTCCAGTGCTAACAAAGTCCAAACAACACTTTTTGGTAATAGTGTACTGAAAGCGTTCAATCTGTGAAATATTCCACTTGCTGCATCTACTTTTTAAGTGTGAGTTCCACCATTAGCTATAGCCTTCACCTGTGATATTCTACATAAAACGTTCTACTGGTGTTTAAAACCCAAATCCCAGTGCTGTTAGTGCTTGCCTCCAGTGCTCCACCATCTAGTAAAAATATGACAGTAGACCCGTACCTGTTACCTAGACCTATGTTATAGGTCTAGAAATGCCTGTTCATCAATGTCAGGGGTAGTCAGATGTATAGACTCCCTCAGGGACGGTCACAGCTCATACATTTGGTATCTCCTCTCTCCTTATCAAGTTAGTCTCATGGATATCCCCATGGTAATCTCTAGACCAGGGGTAGGCAACCTTAAAGAGATGTAGATTTATCTGAACAATATAGAAGTCGAAGATCACAGGGCACAGTGTCACCTGCTTACACCTGATTTAAAACCTATAATTGCCGTACTACTGTGTCACAATGTGCATTGCATACCAATCATGGGTTTAAATCAGCTTCATGCTGATCTGAAGATCTCTTCTTTCCTTCTGCTGGCACCCCTCTGGACCCGGTAGCCGGGACAAGAGGTGGAGTGCAGTTTGTATCACTCCGCATAGGACGGGTGCCAGCACTACAGAGGAGGCATTGGCTTATGTGGCTCTTGCTTCCTAATACAGCTCCAAGTTTACAAGTAATTCCTCTGCATTGCACTCTGTTTGATGCTCTGGGATGGTGGATCAGCAAGCCCAGACTGCAATCTACCACTCACCGGGCCACAATCTACTGGTTGCTGATCCCCTCTCCAGACAGAGCTCATAATCACAGAGAAACTACCATAGTATAGTATGTAAAACCTCCAAAGATTTTATTAAACCTATGTATTACACTCACATTAAAAACACTTATAAATTAGCATTCCAATATAGGATCTGGCACAAACTGATTAAAGACTTGCCATTACTCCTCGTAGCTCATCCGTAACATCACCTTACTCCTCCCATGCGTATCATCACTAACCACGTGACTTCATTATTGTATACATTGGTATATCACAGCAGCACAGCACTTTTTATCTGTATATTAGCCTACTGATGATTTTTGAGCACTCCCTTAAACAGAAACGGCAGCTGATGTATTAATTATGTGAAGGGACCAGACTGGATTAAAAACAGGTATGTGCAGTATAGGCAGGAGGAGGGGAAAGGGAACATTTTATGAACAGTGGGAATTAGCCTGTACTAACATTTAAGCCAGGGATATGCAATTAGCGGACCTCCAGCTGTTGCAAAACTACATGTCCCATCATGCCTCTGCCTCTGGGTGTCATGCTTGTGGCTGACAGAGTCTTGCTATGCCTCATGGGACTTGTAGTTCTGCAACAGCTGGAGGTCCACTAATTGCATATCCCTGATTTAAGCTATGAGAAAGTTTAACTAAACAGGAACTCCTTAGACCATACTTAAAGGTGAATGCTGGCTTATACAATGATGCTATTAAACAGTACACACATACTTAGGGCACTGCTATAATATGTATTAAAGGAGAAGTACAGCCAAAGCTTGTTTGGCTGTACTTCTCCAATGGATCCCAGGAGTGCCTGCATCACTGCTGCTAGTCCAGGCACCGCGTCATCACAACAATAAAGTCTGGAGCCACTGAGAGCCTGATACGGCCACCCCTTCACAGCCCAGCACTCTAGTGAGTGAGGAGGGGCAGAACAGAGAGCTGTGACTGTCAGTCTACAGCTCTCTGCTCAGGGAGTTCTGAAAAATGAGTGATCGGCAGTGTTCATTCACTCGGTTCTCAGTGTAGAGACGCCTCGGGACAGATGCAGCTTCAGACCGACGCTGCATTCACTAAGGTACAGTGAGAGAAAAAAAGTATTTGATTCCCTTCTGATTTTGTACGTTTGTCCACTGACAAAGAAATGTTCAGTCTATAATTTTAATGGTAGGTTTATTTTAACAGTGAGAGACAGAATAACAACAAATAATCCAGAAGAAATGCATTTCAAAAAAGTTATAAATTGATTTGCATATTAATGAGTGAAATAAGTATTTGATCCCCTATCAATCAATAAGGTGGTGCTCCTAATCTCAGCTTGTTACCTGTAAAAAAGACACCTGTCCACAGAAGCAATCAATCAATCAGATTCCAATCTCTCCACCAGGACCAAGACCAAAGAGCTGTCCAATGATGTCAGGGACAAGATTGTAGACCTACACAAGACTGGAATGGGCTACAAGACCATCGCCAAGCAGCTTGGTGAGAGGGTGACAACTGTTGGTGTGATTATTCGCAAATGGAAGAAACACAAAATAACTGCAAATCTCCCTTGGTTTGGGGATCTATGCAAGATCTCACCTCATGGAGTTGCAATGATCATGAGAACGGTGAGGAATCAGCCCAGAACTACATGGGAGAATCTTGTCAATGATCTCAAGGCAGCTGGGACCATAGTCCCCAAGAAAACAATTGATAACACACTAGGTCATGAAGGACTGAAATCCTACAGCGCCGGCAAGGTCCCCCTGCTCAAAAAAACACATGTACAGGCCCATCTGAAGTCTGCTAATGAACATATGAATGATTCAGAGGAGAACTGGGTGAAAGTGTTGTGCTCTATGCTCTATGCTTTAGGGGTGTTTTTTCTGGTAATGGGTCAGGACAACTTCACTGCAAGGGACGATGGATGGGGCCACGTACCATCAAATCTTGGGTGAGAACCTCCTTCCCTCAACCAGGGCATTGAAAATGGGTCATGGTTGGGTATTCCAGCATGACAATGACCCAAAACACACGGCCAAGGCAACAAAGGAGTGGCTCATGAAGTACATTAAGGTTCTGAAGTGGCCTAGCCAGTCTCCAGACCTTAATCCCATAGAAAATATGTGGAGGAAGGTTTGAGTTACTAAATGTCAGCCTCGAAACCTAAATGACTTGGAGAGGATATGCAAAGAGGAGTGGGACAAAATCACTCCTGAGATGTGTGCAAACCTGGTGGCCAACTACAAGAAACATCTGACCTCTGTGATTGGCATGAAATGCATTTTTCTGGATATTTCTGTTGTTATTCTGTGTCTCACTGTTAAAATAAACCGACTATAAAAAATTATACACTGATCATTTCTTTGTCAGTGGGCAAACTTACAAAATCAGCAGGGGATCAAATACTTTTTTCCCTCACTGTAAGTATGATTCAGAAAAAAAAAATCCTTTACTTCTCTTTTAACCAAACCTGATAAAGCACGGAGTAAACTGGATATCACTGTAGCAGTCAGCACTACTACAGTGAAAGCAACAATTGTCTGGGTCCTGCTCAGGTTCTTTGGGAAAAAAAATAAATGGGGGTTTACTAAAACTGTAGAGTGCAAATCTGGTGCAGCTCTGCATGGTAGCCAATCACTTTCTAACTTCAGCTTGTTCAATTAAGCTTTGACAAAAAAACTGGAAGCATATTGGTTTATATGCAGAGCTGCACCAGGTTTTAAATTCTTCTGTTTTAGTAAAACATCCCCAAGGTCTACTAATGGTGGCGGTGGCGAATAAGAACCCACCCCCTCCCCGTGGTCAGTATGCCATGGGGCAGCCATTCACATAGAACTTGAGCAGGACACAGAAGATCATGACTATTATTGCAGTAGCGAACACTGCCACAGTGATTTACAGCTTTTCCAGTGGTATATCAGGTATGGATAATGCGTCAAGCTGAACCAATATAAGTATACAATAAAATAGTTTTTTGAGTTCAACTTTAACTAAAGATACTCTAAAGGCCCATACACACGGTACAATTATCGGCCAAAAATTCTCGTACGACAACCTGTCGTCCGATAATCCGACCGTTAGTACGCTCCATTCGACAGACGATTTTAAATTATCATCCAACAAAAGTAGTTTCAGCAGACTAGAAAACTTTTGTCTGCTGACAAGGCGTCTTACGATTTTTGGTTCATCTGTACAGAAATTGGACAAACAAAAGTTGTACGTATAAACACGCATGTTCAGTATCCAGGAACGACCCGGAAGTGTTCGGGTAACCCTGTGTTCGTAATTCACAATTCACATTCAACTGAACTTCCTCTTTATACGCTTGTAGCATGTCACGCATTTGTCGAACGATAACTTCACTCCCGTCAATACGCTAGACAAAATCACGGACAGCCGATTTTGGGAAAAGTTACGACAATCGCACCATGTGTATAAGGCTTGAGGCTGTATGCAATTAGTGACACTTCATTATTATTGTAATTTTTAAACCTTGCCATTTCACTCAAAGCTAAGTTCAACCTACTATCCTGTTATCCAATTACAGTACTCCACTATCATTGGAGAGTAGAATAGTGTGTGTTTGTAGTTTAGGTCTGTCAAGCTCCTAGAGGTAAAGAGCCCCAAATCTCTTCAGCTATGTAGAAGGTTTTCAGGCTACTATAGATAGTATACCAGAGTGCAAAGGAAAATCTGAATATTTTAGATTTCTGTAGCTTAAAGTTTCAACTGTATGGACCTATAAAAAAGATAAAGTTCCTTTCAAAAGGTTACCTTTGTTCACAGCAATGTGCCAATATCCTAAATAGTTAAAGGAACCAATATTTTCACCATCTGCTGTGTCAAATGTGCCCAGTCCAAATTTAGATGTGCAGAGAACAACTACTGTGCAGATCTGCTGCTGTCTTTAATTGACCGATTGATCAACTAATTCTAGATATGCATGACTATCTAACAATGCCAAAAATATAATTAAATCTGCTATATTCATAGCCGATAGCAACCTTTGACTGCAGTTTTAGCAAACGGTTCACTTTCTTTGTTGTCAGATACTAAAGGTATTGGAGATCAGTTGGAAGCTCCTAAATCCCTTGAGTAATTTCAAAGCATATTTGCTCGAAAGAACACAATGCTCTTAGTTATTGATAGTTGTATCATTTTCTTCCAGAGCTGGAAGCAGTCACTTTTGGCTGGGACTTAATAGAGAATTCACACTTGGCTCCCTCAGCACCATTCAGCTACATTATCTCCACAATTTGAGCTCATTTGCGCTCCTGGAAAGTAGGAGCATCTCTGTGCCTGGATGTGAAATTGTCAAAATTGGTACTTACTTTTTATTTTGTGGCAGTTTCAGATTACACAAAATTATGTCATGTGAAATTTTAGCCTAAGTAACATCTATTTTTTAAGTTTTAATCAATTTTACAGAAGGATCTATAGCAGTTGATTTTATCATATTAATGTTAAAGATGGATTTGTGTTGAACTGTTTCAGAATCAGTTGAAATTGAAATGTGTCCTTTCTTTTAAATTACAAGTAAAATTGTAATTTGTGGAATACACTTTGCACTTTTTCCGAAAAAAAGGGAAAAAAATAATTATTGGTTTTTTTTTTAAATAAAAGTATAATTATATTCTTGCTTAATGCAATGTTTTACATGCTAGTCTATGAAATATTAAACTTCTTTTTTAAGTGTGTATTTATACATACATAATAATGTAAGTATCCTATAATGTAAACTCAAACTGAATGGACATTCTTTACTATTGGAGAATCATTCTGTGGTCGCTGTAAGTAAATCATTTTTCAATAATAAAAATGAACAGTGCATTGCAAATAAGATGTAAGAGTAAATGTAAAGTCCATAAATCAGTAAGGTGAAGTACAAAGCCCAGGAACCAATAAAAGAGATTTTCCACGTGATGAAAAAAAGTCCAAGAGCAACAGCTTCAAGTGACAATCCCTCCACTCCAACGTGCTCGCTTCGCTCACCTCAAGTAATGGACCCTTGACCAAAGAGGTGGTCATAAGCGCATGCCCATCAGGGGGTAAAATACACCAGGAACTGGAAATTCAAGTCTTGATGGAATGATCCCAGCCCAGTCAGACCTCATTGGTTGCAGTGATAGGTCAGTCTGTCCCTCCCCCAGATGAGAATTATTTGCCCCTTAGGCTGTGTCCTATTCAGGCCTCCTGTCAGTGCAGACTTGCAGCAACAGACAGCTCAATGCCGTCATATGTCACAGGTGTCCCAATATTTTTGACAATATAGTATACTGTAGTACTGTTTTTGTTTTATCCAGCAATATTTACTTAGTGCAGCTTATAACATCCAAGTGAAAGATATAACACCAGCAGGTCAGAAAAACATAAAAAAATTCAAAAACAGAATCACTGAGTTGGAAAAAGGATCACCCCCTTGTGTCAGTATTTTATTGCACTACCTTTTGATTTAATTATAGCCTTTAGTCTGTTGGGATAGGTCTCTAGTAACTTTGCACATCTAGACTTTGCAATATTTGCCCACTCTTCTTTGCAGAATAGTTCAGTTACAATTGATGGTGACTGTGGACTGCAGTCTTCAAGTCTTTCCACAGATTTTTAATGGGATTTAAGTCTGGACTCTAACTAAGCCATGCAAGGACATTCACCTTGTTCTCCTTCAACCACTCTGTGGGTATTTTTGCTGTCATTGTCATTTTGGAAGGTAAACCTTCCTCCCATTGACCACTTTCTGGCAGAGGGCAGCAGATTTCCCTCAAGGATTTTGACGGTATTTTGCCCTATCCATTTTTCCTTCTATCCTGACAAGTGCTCCATTCCCTGCTACAGAGAAATTCCCCCATAACAGGGTATTACCACCTCCACACTTTACTGTAGGAATGGTGTTGGATGGTGAGCTGCATTGGGTTTATGCCAGACATATAGTTTGGTGTTGAGGCCAAATATTTTTTTTGTCTCATCTGACCATAACACCTTTTCCATGTGGCCTCAGAATCTTCAAGGTGCATTTTGGCAAAGCTCAATTGTGACTGCATGTGGCCTTTCTTCAGGAGTGTTTTTTTTTTTTCTTGCAACCTTCCCATACAAGCCACATTTGTGGAAAATTTGTGAACCTGTTGTCACATGCACACAATGACCACTCTTTGTCATAAATTCCTACAACTGCTTAAGAGTTGCTGTAGGCCTCTTGGTAGCCTCTCTGACCAGTTTTCTCTTGGCTCTTTCATGCAGTTTGGAGCAACTTCCTCATCCAGGGAAAGTCTGTGTTGTACCAAATACCTTCTACTTCTTAATAATAGACTTCACTGTGCTTCTAGGCATTGATAACACTTTTTAAATGTTTTGTATCCATCTCCTGACTTGTGCCTGCCAGCAACTTTATCCTGTAGATCTTTAGACAGTGCCTTGTCACCCATAGTTGATTGTTTGCTTCAGTTGCACTATCAGGGACTGGAATGCTTCAGGAAAGCTCTTTTCATGCTGAGCTAAATAGAATGACCACAGCTGATCACAATGAAAAACAAAGCTAAAAATGTGGGACTTTAGATGAAGCATGCAAGGTGCAGAGAAAAAATTGGATATGAGGAAAAAGAATTGTTTATTAATTGTTACATGATTACAAGGATATTAACCACAACAGTACCTGGCACGAAAACCCCCTTCCTGTCCAGGCCATTTTTCAGCTTTCAGCGCTATCACACTTTGAATGACAATTACCCAGTCATGCCACACGGTACCCATATGAAATTTGCGTCCTTTTTTTCACACAAATAGAGCTTTCTTTTGGTGGTATTTAATCACTAGGAGGGGGTTTATTTTTTGTGCTACAAATAAAAAAAATTGACATTTTTTGGAAAAAATGCCTTTTTCTTTGTTTCGGTCATAAAATTTTGCAAATTAGTAATTTTTCTTTGTAAATTTTGGCCAAAATTTATACTGCTACCTATCTTTGGTAAAAATAACCCAAATAAGTGTATATTATTTGGTCCTTGTGAAAGTTATAGAGTCTACAAGCTATGGTGCCAATCATTGAAAATTGATCAGATCTGATCACACCTGATATAGTGACAGCCTATCTCATTTCTTGAGACCCTAACAAGCCAGGAAAGTAAAATTACCCCCCAAATGACCCC
>BLSH010329215.1:25137-36498 GCA_018402905.1 Glandirana rugosa
TGTACGGAGATGTGTGTTTTGACACGTCTAAATATGTACGCGTAATTACGTACGTTTACACTTCCCTAGGCTTTCGACCTGAGGTCCATCTTTTTATTACTTGTGCTTATTTACGTCAATAAATGAGGATTCGTAGTATTCTACATAAAATTTACGTCGATCACATTGATGGAGTTACACTGAAACATAATCGGTTGACATCTTGTCGTCCTTCCCTCCCCGTCGTGACCCTCTGTTAGTATATACACTGAACTTGTACACGTCTGTTTCTTGAATGGTTGTCGGTTCCTTACTTAATAGTCATAGGACAACGACAAAATGACAAGTTAGTGTCGGACATACGTCCCTCCACTGGTTGGATATAACGAATTGGTGAAGTCGGGGCCTTCCTAAAGGTCGAAATAACGTCGCACGACCGCGCAATTGTCAGTTAAAGCGACGCAGCGCCGAATCGCAAAAAGGGCTCCGGTCCTAAAGCTGGAAATCCTTCCGGGGCTGAAGTGGTTAAGCAATATAGGTTGGTCACCTCCCTGCATACAGGCTGTGATTGAACAGTAAAACAGCAACAGGATACTGATAATTCATTCCTTGGCTGTTGGTAAGTTCTTTGTCTGCACATGTTCAAGTCACATATATGATTGTCTCCCAGTGCTGCCCCTCCCTTCCTGCTGTTCTACAGTTGGCTAATACAAAGTCACATTGAGGTAGTTACACTAGCTGCATTTAAAATACATCTTATGATGCTTAGGAGTAAATAACTGCATTTATTCGTGTTCATTATTTTTCTACCTGGAGTCCAGCTTTCGGATCCCTTCACATTTGCATGCATTAATGCGCATGTATAAATCTGCACAGTTTTGTGTGTAGAGGCATGTTGCATTAATGCAGTCCATTCATTTTTAATGTGCTGGTAGCTTACCTAATTGCAAGACAACTTCACATGCAGCATTTTCAGGCAGGGCAGGAAATCACAATGCACAGTATGTTCATGATGGCGACTGCAGTACAGATACGTTGGCAGCTACTGTATATGTGTATTGAGATGCCATTCTCAATTTACCTCAAATTATCTTAATAATAAGCTAGCTTTAATAAAAATTCAATGCTATTGCAGATACTGCACCTATTCATTGAAGCAATTTTTATGTGTTGCACTGTATGTCTTGACCACATTTTGCTTTATGTTTAAAAATGCTGTGAGTCTTTTTTGTTCTCTGTTGCATTAATCATGATCATTAGCCAGAAAAAAACATATTAAATGTTATTGAATTTTAAAAAAAATGCACCTGGAATATATATGAATTTAAAAACCTGTGGAAAATAGGTAAAATAAATAAATGTAATCATACTTTTTTTTTTATGGTATAAGCGTGGACTGTGAAACATCTCAATAAAATATTATCACCAAACTGAATTTTTAGCTGACTGAAAAAAAAAGTATGAATACCCTATATTTGCACTTTGTGTGTAAATTACATGTCACTCAAGATGTGCCCTGAGGATACTTTGTATAATTTAAAAAATCATGGAGGTAATATATTGCTGAAATAAAGTCTGCTGAGACTGTAATCTGCTCTGGTATGCATAGCTTTGAAACTCAATAAAAGCAAATACAATTCAAAAAGGAGGAAGAGTCGAATCTAGAAGGACGTGTTTATAATTTGTTAGACCTGTCTGTTCTCTGATGAATACATCTTGTTGGCTGTATAAATTATTTTCATTTATGGCAGATTATTATGTTTTACGTGCTGAAAAGTTGTATATGGGTCAGGACTGTCTAGTGCAGTAATATCCTCTAAAGTATAGAAAGATAAATTTACAAAGTGGAAAAACAGATATATTTGCATTCATGGGGAACTGAATACTTTAACAAGAGCAAGATATTACAATTGGCAGTGTCTGCAAGGAGTTTTCCAGCGCTCCTATGGGTGTTCAGAACACAATGATCTTGGTCATTAGGATCTTCGCATAGTCACTGAGATTCTTAGAACATGTATAAAAAATGAGTAGCCCACATGTACAGCAAGAATGTGCCAGATCTGTAATCCTCAAAAAAATGAAAGGAAATAAGGGTCAAACTGCTGTTAATATTGAGATATTGAGCTGGATTTTTGCCAGAAGTCAAATGCTAAAACCAGGTGTCCTCTGAACTCATCACTAACTCTGAACTCCTACTTTTTTTGGACTCCAATGAGCTATATGGCAGCCCGCTGCTCAATGGAGTACAAAATTAGGCGTTCAGACTCGGGTTAGAGATACACTATATTGTCAAAAGTATTGGGAAACCTGCCTTTACACGCACATGAACTTTAATGGCATTCCAGTTTTAGTCTGTAGAGTTCAATATTGAGTTGGCCTATCCTTTTCAGTTGTAAAAGTTTCAACTCTTCTGGGAAGGCAGTCCACAAGGTTTAGGAGTGTGCCTATGGGAATGTTTGCCCATTCTTCCAGAAGCACATTTGTGAGGTTATGCACTGATGTTGGACAAGAAGGCCTGGCTTGCAGTCTCCGCTCGAATTCATCTCAAAGGTGTTCTATCGGGTTGAGGTCAGGACTCTGTGCAGGTCAGTCAAATTCCTCCACCCCAAATTTGCTCATCCATTTCTTTATGGACCTTGCTTTGTGCACTGGTGCGCAGTCTTGTTGGAACAGGAAGGGGCCATCCCCAAACTGTTCCCACAAAGATGGGAGCATGAAATTGTCCAAAATGTCTTGGTATGCTTATGCCTTAAGAGTTGCCTTCACTGGAATAAAGGGGCCAAGCCCAATCCCTGAGAAACAACCCCACACCATAATCCTCCCTCCACCAAATGATTTGAACCAGTGCACAAAGCAAGGTCCATAAAAACATGGATGAGCAAGTTTGGGGTGGAGGAAGTTGACTGGCCTGCACATAGTCCTGACCTCGAATTAGAGCAGAAACTGGGAGCCAGGTCTTTTCGTCCAACATCTGCCTGACTTCACAAATGTGCTTCTGGAAGAATGGTCAAACATTCCCATAGACACACTCCTAAACCTTATGGACAGCTTTCCCAGAGGAGATAAAGTTGCCATAGCTGCAAAGGGTGAGGCGACTCAATATTGAATCCTATGGACTAAGACTGGGATGCCATTGAAGTTCACGTGTGTGTAAAGGCAGGTGTACCAATACTTTTGGCAATATAGTGTATATCTAACCCCAGTCTGAACGCCTACTTTTTTGTACTCCATTGAGCTATGGGCTGCCATATAGCTGATTGGTGTTCAAAAAAGTAAGAGTTCATATGCCTCTAAAGCAGTGGTTCTCAACTCCGGTCCTCGGGACCCACTAACAGGCCAGGTTTGCAGGATAACTGAAACGCATCACAGGTGATATCATTTGCTGCTCAGTGATTGCAGCATTCTAGTCTGCATTTCCCCAAGGTAATACTTAAAATCTGGCCTGTTAGTGGGTCCCGAGGACCGGAGTTGAGAACCACTGCTCTAAAGGCAGGCGGCCCAATACGTTTGGCAATATAGTGTAAGATCAGAGGAAACCTAAAAACATCTTTAATCAAGAGCCAGTACAAACATAAGTTAACAATACAAGCAACACCTTTTAATTACAATGCTAAAGCTGAACTTCAGGATCCATCTTACAATGCTCTTGATCCCCCCTCTCCAAGCTCAGTCTTTATCATTTATTTCTTCTTTATTAAAACAGCTAATTAGTCATAACAATGGGGTTTTACTTGTGAAGCCATTAAGACCACCCAATATCCTTGTTATGACTGGGAGCAGTGTGAGTGGCTGCTTTGTGGCCACACAGGATATTTAAAACAGCCTGTCCACTATAGACTATAGGCAAGGAAAAGAATGAATGACTGGGGAAATGTGTGTTCAGAAGCAAACACCGCCTCCACTAGCTACAGGCAGCAAGGATTGATAGATTGATAGATATGTGCTTAAACAGAATGTGCAAAGTACATTAGCTGATAGCAACTTCTCAGGTTTCAGTTTACTTCTTATTGTAGTCATAGTAGTTTAGACGTAACAGTTTTGTGTGTAGAGGCATGTTGCATTTAGGCAGTCCATTCATTTTTAATGTGCTGGTAGCTTACCTAATTGCAAGAAAACTTCACATGCAGCATTTTCAGGCAGGGCAGCAAATGACAATGCACAGTATGTTCTTTGCATTTTTGCTTGCACATGATTGGATGATGGAAATCAGTAGAACTTTACCACATTTACTAAGCTGTGAGAAAATGAGTGTAACTGCACTTGCAAAGTGCACAATCTATTTGACTTTAGTAAATCCCCCCAGTGAGTAACTAAAAGGCAAGCTTGATCCACCTGTAGGCTTGTAGACAATTTTAGAGCTATTTTTTGGCATTTTTTCAAGGTACCCCAAGAAATCAGAAGGTACTCCAGGGTGCCTGGGTACCCTGGTTGCAAAAGGTTGGTCTACAGCATGTTATGCATCCTCTTTGATTGCTGATTAATTCAGTTATTTTAGATGTATGGCCCTGACATAACAAGCAATTTATACCCCCAGTGGGTATGTTTATAGAACAGAAAATTACGTGTCAATTTTTAATAACCTGCCAAATCTCAAAGCTTCCCAAATGTTATTAAATAAGCCCCCAGGTAACTTTTAATGAAGATCCAGTGAACTTGTGGCAACGTGGAACATACAGTACATATTTCACAGTCTCTCTGTTCTCTTTCTCTCTGTTATCTAATGTTAATGTTAAATAAATGGCGATAATATCATTAATGGCTTTACTGAGCTCATGCTGCATTGAGAAATCCTTTACAAAGCTAAACTTGTTCTTCAGAGACGGAGCTATCATTACTGGCTAGAGAGATCAATGATCAGCCAATATGCCTTAGTTCTCTGTGAATATTTTTACTAATATCCAAGCATTCCAGGCTGGAAGTTATGATACTTCAGACAGGCTGTAGTTAAGATTAATGAGAGTGCAGCATATCCTAACTTTACCTCTGTAGGAATAGGCTGGGTTTGCTTTGCTGAAACCTTATTTTAGGAGTATTATTAATGAGCAGGATATACGGGGACAATGTGCAAACCACATTTTAATTAATAGACTTTTTGTTTAAAACTTTGTTAAAAATGTTAACTTATTTTATACGTGTATGTTAAATAGAACCATGTGGTAACTTTTATTAGGCATGTGTTACTGTGAATAAAGAAGGCCTACAAAGAAAATGAAAACAACCATCACATCTTAGACCCCTTTCACACTGAGGCAGTCTTCAGGTGCTTTAAAAATAGTGCCTGTAAAGCACCTGAAAACTGCCTCCCATGCCACCCAGTGCTTTCACACTGGGGCGATGCGCTTGCGGAACGGAAAAAAGTCCTGCAAGCAGCATCTTTGGGGTGGTTTGAGAGCGCTGTCCATCCTATTGGAATGGATGGGCAGTGCTTCTGAATCGCCTGAAAAGCGCTTTGAAAGCGCTGCAACACCGGTGCTTTTAACCACTTGTTAACCCCTTCTTGGGGGTTAAAAGCGCCCCGCTAGCATCAGAAAAGCGCCACTTAAATGGCGGTAAAGCTCTGCTAACAGGCCCACTGCCCCAGTGTGAAAGGGGTCATAGAATTGGTAAGCTGCAATATAATAAATGTTTAATACCACTTTAAGGACAGCACCATCATTTAAGGAAAAGCATGACATCCCATGTTCAAATGCCAAAAAAAGGTCAAATTCACTTAACAAAACTGATTTAAAAATATGCTTACACACATATGGGTTAATTTACTAAAACTGGAGAGTGAAAAATTTGGTGTAGCTCTGCATAGAATCCACTCAGCTTCTGGGTTTTATTGTCAAGGCTTAACTTAACAAGCTGAAGTTAGAAACTGATTGGCTACCATGCACAGCTGCACCAGATTTAGCATTCTCCAGTTTTAGTAAATCAACACTATAGTTTTTCATTTGAGAGTGCAAATTTTTAAGGTGCCATTTCAGAAAGTAGATGTTGACCTATTATGTGAGCTCAAAAACAAACAAGCAAAAAAATTCCATGGTGCATGTGTAAATGTTTCTGTCCTTCTCAGAGTACAGTATGAATAACTGCATGGAATTTTTGCCAGTGTTTACTTGTATATGGATTTATAGGCTGGATATGTTTAAAATGAAAATGAGCCAGAAAAACAGCAGTCACAAGCAAATAGTTGTGAGTATTTTGCCATATTGAAAAATAATCTCAGAGGATATAAAAGAAGAATTTACTGTTTCTCCATAATACCCAGGGTGTAAAATGTGCTACCACAACACAACACTTCATAAACACGAGTCTTCAGTTTCAACACTCCAGGCCCCTAGCATAAAGAAATTAAATTTGGAGTACAAGTAACAGCTTTTGGATAAGAAAAGCACTATCACACTTTACAAAGTACCTCTCATACAGATTATTATCAATTTAATTATAAGTTTATCTTTTATGGATGTGTATACATACATAATTTGTATCGCTATTAAAAAGCCTCTTTAGAAATACTTGTAAATCTAGAAGAAAATCACAGCGTTAGGAACTTTTAGTAGAATGTATGTTAATAGCTGCAATACAGTTTGCAAATTTATGAACATTCACCTCATCAAATTATATTTATAATATATACAGTATATATACTGTATATAGTGAATATATATCGATCATCAATAAGTTTATGCCCACTTAACTAATAATAAGAAGATCCCCATTTTGCTGTCAAAACAGCCCTCGTCATGCATACATGCCATTAGACCTCGTAAGATATACTGTTGTACCTGGCACCAAGCTGTCAGTAACAGATACTTTAAGTGTTATAAGCTGCAAAGTAGGACCTCCATGGATTAGACATGTTTTAATAGTGCATCTCTCAGATGCTGAATTGGATTGAGATCTGGAGAATTTATAGCCCAAGTTAACACCTCAAGCTCATTGTTGTGTTCCTCGAGCCATTCTTGAACCATTTTTCAAAGTTTCATAGGTCTAAGATTGAATATGACATTAGTCAATCCAGTTCAACCTGTGTACTTGGTGTATGTGTGTTCATGTCAACAATCATTTCCCATATCCCTGTATATTGTGTTCACGAAGATGCAAATCCTAAAGTGTTTAAAAAATATCAATGCTTCCTGCTGACACCACCAATTGTGGAAGAAAGTTCCACATCCTTATCACCCTGACAGTAAAAAAAAAAACCCTATGCAGCTTAAGGTTAAACCACTTTTCCTCCAATCTCATTGTGCAGCCCCATGCCTTCTTACATTCCCTGAGACTGAATAGATTTCTACTTTTGCTGGGATCACCAATGAGGTATTTGTATATCACTATCATATCTCCTCTCAAGCGTCTCTTCTCCAGGCAGAATAACTTTAGTGCTTGTAGTCGTTCTTCATAAATGAGGTCCTCCAGTCCCCTTATTAGGTTTGTTGCCCTTCTCTGGACTCTCTCCAGTTCCAGTACATGCTTCCTGAGGATTAGTGACCAGAAATGGACAGCATACTCCAGATGTGGACAAACCAAAGTTTTATGAATTGGCAGGTTTATCGTTTTTTTCTCTGGAGTAAATTCACTCTTTAATGCATGCTAATAGTCTGTTAGTTTTGCTTCCTGCGGCTTAACATTGCATGCTATTACTCAGTCTGTCTTCAACTAGGACCTGCAGATCTTTCTCCATCCTGGATCCCCTAGCCTCCACCCCCTAGTGAGTAACTTGCGTTTATGTTTTTAGCACCCAAGTACATTACTCTACATTTTTCATCATTAAACTTCATTTGCCCATGTAGTTGCCCACCCCATTATTTTATTCAGGTCTTCTTGTAAACTTTCTATTTTCTGATGTGAAGTTATTACCCTACTTATTTTGGGTCGTCCGGAAAACCCGAATGGTCTTAGGACAGAGCCTTGGGGTACCCCACTTACCACTCCAGACCAGTACACTTTTTTATCACCACCCTTTGCATGTGCACCTGTAGCCTGTTTTCTATCCAAGAACAAACCCTATGGTCCATGCCTACAGACCTCAGTTTATAAATTAAGCGTCTATGGGGGACTGTATAAAAATAATTTTTTTTACAGGGTGCATTACACTGCTAAAAGAGGGCATTGCCATCAGGGAATACCACTTCCTTATAGGGATGTACTTGGCCAACAACAATGTTTAGGTAGGTGGTGCATGTCAAGTAACATCCCAGAAGCCAAAAAAAAAGAGCTGCGCTTGTGAGCGTCTGTGGCGTAAGACTAAGTGACAGCAAGATTTCAGCCAATATAAATCTGCCCTTCAAAAATACCATTCCTGCCTCCACACTGCCAAACAGACCTACTTTATCACTCTTATTAACAACCTCTCATGGAGCCCCCGTCAACTCTTTTCTACCTTTAACGCTTTACTTCGTCCTCCATTACTTCCACCTACTAACTTACTCACTGCCAGGAGATTGCTAATCACTTTAAAAATAAGATTGATACAATAAGTCTCAAGATCTCCATGCTACAGATTTCTCACTCACCTCACACTCTTTGTCCTTCTGCACAATCAATGCTCTCATTTAACCCAGCTACTATAGATGAAGTCACTAAACCTCTCTCTAACGCCCACCTAGCCTCTTGCCCCCTGGACCCCATTCCTTCTCAAATACTACAGTCACCTTCTGACTCTATCCTACACTCTTTAACTCATATATTCAACCTCTCCCTCTCTACTGGCATCTTTCCCAACCCTCTAAAACATGCACTAGTCACTCCAATACCAAAAAAGTCCACACTGGACCCCACCAATCTTAACAACCTAAGACCCATCTCCTTACTCCCTTTTGCCTCCAAAATCCTCAAGCATTTAGTCTACAACCGACTGAGTGACCACCTCACTGAAAATAACCTTGGATTTCGTCCACAGCACTCAACAGAAACTGCTCTCCTAAAACTCACAAATTACTTACTAACAGCTAAAACCAACGGTCATTATTCCGTACTCTTACTCTTGGACCTCTCCACTGCCTTTGATACAGTTGATCACCCCCTCCTCCTTGAAAAACTCAATTTGCTTGGTCTCCATGGCTGTGCTCTCCATTGGTTTGAATCTTACCTCCTCTCCAACCCCTCTTACCGTTGGGGTCCCCCGAGGTTCTGTCCTTAGACCTCTACTATTCTCGATCTACACGTCCTTCCTGGGTCAGCTGATAACCTCCAATGGCTTCCGCTATCATTTATATGCTGATGACACCCAAATCTATCTCTCTACCCCTCAGCTCTATCTAAAACTGAGCTCATGATATTCCCCCCCCCCCCCACGTGCCCCTTCCCCTGACTTCTCTGTTAAGATCAATGGCACAACTATTAGTGCGTCCCCACATGCCAGGGCGCTAGGGGTAACCCTAGACTCTGAACTGGCCTTTCAGGATCACATCCAATCCCTGTCCAAATCATGCTGCCTCAGCCTCCGCAACACCTCTAGAATACACCCCTTTTTAACCAATGACACCACAAAGATTCTAATTCACTCTCTGGTTATCTCTTGACGACTGCAAATCTCTCCTCATTGGATTACCCTTACATACATTATCCCCCCTTCAGTCCATAATGAATGCTGCTGCAAGGCTTATCCACCTTACCAACCACTCAAGGCCAAG
Organism: Glandirana rugosa; assembly: GCA_018402905.1. Taxonomy (NCBI): domain Eukaryota; kingdom Metazoa; phylum Chordata; class Amphibia; order Anura; family Ranidae; genus Glandirana; species Glandirana rugosa. The sequence continues at coordinate 34,734 of BLSH010329215.1, forward strand.
ACCATACAGCGGTTTAACAGGACAGGTTCCACTCAGAACAGGCCTCGCCATGATCGACCAAAGAAGTTGAGTGCACATGCTCAGCACCATATTCAGAGGTTGTCTTTGGGCAATAGACATATGAGTGCTGCCAGCATTCATGCAGAGGTTGAAGGGGTGGGGGGTCAGCCTGTCCATGCATCCGCCATCCTGAAAGGGGCCAGGTGCATGGATAGGGGGGGTGGTGGCAGGGATAGGGTGGTGGCGCCCGTGCACTCTCAATGCATAGACCACCACTGATAAGTGGGCAGTTTAGTGAACTTGGTGTAGAGTTATCACGTTAACGTCATCACAGAGGACAAGGGGGCACTATTTACGTCTGGAGGAAAATAGATTTAACCTTCACATATGGAAAGGCTTCTTCACAGTAAGAGCTGTGAATATGTGAATAGACTTCCTCAAGAATTGTTTCAGGGAATATCCAATTGCCTCTTGAGGGATTAGGAATTCATCCCCCCCCCCCACTGGAGCAAATTGGATCATGCTTTATTGAGGGTTTTTTACCTTCTTCTGGATCAACTGTGGGTATATGATTGTATAGATGGTTTTTCATATCTGTGGGTATTTTTTTCTTTGTGGGTTGAACTGGATGTTCCTTTTTACCCAGACTAACTATGTAACTATGTAAATATGTAATGTTCGATTTACCTGTAAGTGGTCAAGAAATAACTTTTCTACATCATAAGTCAATCAAGCTCTTTGCAAAAGAAAGTAAGATCAAACATCAATAAAATGAGACATTGATGAGTTATACATGTAATCCTTGAGTTATGTCTAAAGAATATCTGGGGTGCCTACAATAACAACAAATGACCCATATTAAGTGAAAATTGGAGGTGTAGTGAGATTTATGTTGAGTATCTACATTTAAACATGCTGTCCATACATGACAGTGTATAAACTTTTTAAAGAAACCAACAAAAATCCAACCTTTAAAGGAAAACAGCCTCAGATTGCCTATAATAGAAACATAGAAACATAGAAAAGTGACGGCAGAAAAAGACTGAGTAGTCCATCGAGTCTGCCCCTTTTTATTTATTTATTTATTTTTATTTTTTTTATTTTATTTTTTTTTTAATATATTTTTTTTTTTTTACATTAACCTTGTTGTCTGACTATAGATTTATGTTTATCCCAAGCATGTTTGAAGCCATTTACTGTTGACTGTCTCACAACCTCTGTTGGTAGTTTATTCCAATCATCAACCACCCTTTCAGTAAAATAATACTTTCTAAGATTAGTTTTGAACTTCCCCCCCAGTTAGTTTGAGGTCATGTCCCCGTGTTCTTGGTTTCATATTGAAAATACTGCCCTCCTGAACCTTATTCACCCCCTTGATGTATTTAAAGGTTTCAATCATGTCTCCCCTCTCCCTTCTTTCCTCCAGACTGTACATATTAAGTTCCTGAAGTCGCTCTTGATATCTTTTATCCCCCAGACCTTTCACCATTTTTGTTACCCGTCTCTGAACTTGTTCTATCTTATCAATATCTTTTTGTAAGTGAGGTCCCCAGAACTGGACACAGTATTCTAAGTGAGGTCTCACTAAAGATCTATATAGAGGAATCAGAACCTCCTTCCTCCTGCTGGTGATCCTTTACTGATACATCCCAGAATTCTATTTGCTTTTCCCACTGCCTGGTCACTCTGTTTGCTCATTTTTTTCTTCTGTAGTGCTGGCTAACACTGTACCCCCAATGCTGTACTCTCGAAACGGATTCTTTTT
>BLSH010329215.1:52024-105534 GCA_018402905.1 Glandirana rugosa
GGTTTGTCGTGTCTCTGCTCGGAGTTTGGAAGACCATGTTTCAGTAAACCTTACTACTCCGGTTTTAAATCGAAAAACCGGTGTTGGTATTTGTGATGAAAACCTCTCTTCAGTTGTTCCGGACGCTTTGTGTCTCCACCTAGCGACTACAAAACCCTTACACACTCGATGTTTCCGTGTCCTGTAAAACAGTTTTAGCTACCGTTCTACTTACGTCATACAATAGTTTTTTATGACCTTCTTGTAAACGTAAGTAGTCCGTCCTTCGATGCGTACCCTGTATGAACCTGTAAGGTTGTACTGTTACTAGGTTTTGTGTTCCGGTTCAACTGGACAGTATCCGATGTCGTCTTATTTCACTTCCAAGACCTCACCGGTAGAGTCAGAGGACTGGAGTTATAGTAACTCGGTAAGACCCATCACAACTCGCTTGGGCCTGACATTGCAAGCCCAGGCATGGTTTGAAATCCCACAGGCACCGTGCCGGACCGAACCCGAACGATTTTTGAAATGTCCGGGTCCGGGTCCGTGCCACGGACACCCTAAAGTTTGGTACGGACCCGAACGTTACAGTCCGGGTTCGCTCAACACTACCCAGAATGGCTCAATGATATTGAGGTCAGGAGACTGAGATGGCCACTCCAGAACCTTCACTTTATTCTGCTGTAGCCTATGACAGGTCAACTTGGCCTTGTGTTTTGGATCATTGTCATGTTGGAATGTCCAAGTATGTCCCATGCGTAGCTTCCTGCCTGATGAATGCAAATGTTCTTCCAGTATTTTTTGATAACATACTGCATTCATCTTGCCATCGATTTTGACAAAATGTCCTGTGCCTTTGTAGCTCACACATTCCCAAAACATCAGCGATCCACCTCTGTGTTTCGCAGGCCTTGTTGACTTCTCTCCAAAAGTAGTGTTTATGGTTGTGGCCAAAAAGCTAAATTTTGGCCTCATCATTCCAAATGACTTTGTACCAGAAGGTTTGAGGCTCGTCTCTGTGCTGTTTGGCATATTGTAAGTGGGATACTTTGTGGCATTTGCATAGTAATGGCTTTCTTCTGGCGACTCGATCATGCAGCCCATCTTTCCTCAAGTGCCTCCTTATTGTGCATCTTGAAACAGCAACACCACATGTTTTCAGAGAGTCCTGAAGTTATTTGTGGATTTTTTTTTGCATTCCGAACAATTTTCCTGGCAGTTGTGGCTGAAATTTTAGTTGGTCTACCTGACTGTGGTTTGGTTTCAACAGAACTCCTCATTTTCCACTTCTTGATTAGAGTTTGAACACTGCTGATTGGCATTCCCAATTCCTTGGATATCTTTTTATATCCCTTTCCTGTTTTATTCAGTTCAACTACCTTTTCCAGCAGATCTTTTGACAATTCTTTTGCTTTCCCCATGACTCAGAATCCAGAAACGTCAGTGCAGCACTGGATAAAAGATACAAGGGTCTGTCAGGAGTCCAGAAACTCATTGACCTTTTATACACACACACACAAGCAAACAGATCACAGGTAAGGATGGTTATCTTTAATAGCCATTCAAACCCCTTTGTGTCAACTTGTGTGCATGTTATCAGGCCAAAATCACCAGGGTATGTAAACTTTTGATCAAGGTCATTTGGGTAGTTTCTGTTGTCATCATGACTTAAAAAGAGTAAACAGAGTTGATTCTGAGAGGCTTCAGCCAAACACTAACCATGAGTGACAGAAATGTTTTTGTGTTCTCATTCATATTCTCTTAAAAATGGCCAAGTAATCATAAATTCTGCCAGGGTATGTAAACTTATGAGCAAAACTGTATATTGTCCTCTCGCATAGGCTTTAAAGCTATCTCATATAATTGCTGGAGTGAAGGACCCTACATTAAACTCCCAATATTCTGCTAAAAGGGGCTGAATTTTATTAAGAACATCTGGATGTGAAATTCAGTGGGTTCCCAATCTCCACTGGGCTGCATCTCGATAATGATGAAGACAAAGTGTAAGCATTAGCGGGGTGTGGTCAGATAACCCACTAGGCAGACAGGCAGAAATTTGTTCGTTTTCATTTTCGTTTCATTCGCTTTCGTTTTTTCTATTTTTCCGGGTCATTCGTTATGATCAAAATTGGTTATTTCAAATAAATTTGAAAATTTGGAAATTCAGAAATTCAAAATACAAAAATTAGAAAATTCTGAAATTTGGAAATTTAAAAAAATCAGAAATTCAAGATCTGAAAATTCAAAAATTCGGAAATTCAGAAATTGGGAACCCCCGAAAATTCGGAAATTCTAAAATCCAAAAATTCTAGAATCCGAATTAATAACTAACTAACTAACTAATAATAACTAACTATTAAATTATAGGTATTGGAATTTCCTTTCAAATTTGGCTGTTAGTGAATGTAACGAATACAAATTTATCCGAAATTACGCATAATCCAAAATAAGAAATGCCGCATGTAAACTAATGGAATCGTAACAAATTAAGAATCATAAATAATAATAATAAAACGTTTTTATTATTTTTATTGTTATTATTATTATTTATTTATTATTATTATTTTTAACATTAATATTCCATTCGTTTAGATGCGGCATTCGTTATTTCAGATACTTCGTAACTTTGAATACATTTGTATTCATTACGTTCACTAACAGCCACATTTAAAAAGAAATTCCAATATCTATAATTTAATAGTTATTATTAGTTAGTTATTATTTCAGATTTCAGATTTTTCAGGGTTTTCTAATTTTTGTTTTTTTGTTTTTATTTTCTGACTGTTGTCTTTATGAATTTTTGGATTTTCCTTCTTATTTATGGATTTTTGAACTTTTGAATTTCCAAATTTTTGGATTTTCAAATTGCTGAATTTTCAGATTTTCAAATTTCCAAATTTCTGAATTTTCGAATTTTTGATTTTCGGATTTTCGCATTTTTGAATTTCCAAATTTCCGAATTTTCAAATTTCATAAAAATTAATTAAATGGGTTTTTGTTCATTTTAATATTTCTGAATTAACAAAGTTGTCGAATTTAGTCGAAAAACAAATTCAGAACGAAATGAATTGCACATGTCTAGCAAACACTTCTTTTATTAACCTGCTACAGTTATTCCAGCTTTGGAGAACTACCCTGGACTAAGGCAGGCCATACATTATACATTTTATTTTATTCATCTTGTGGGTTGAATGAAAAAATAAATGTGCCAATTGCCCCATTCACATATTTAAGGTGCATGAGGGAATCGATCCTGCTGTACTATTTTGTTTGGCAGGGAGCCTTCGCCACCATCAGAACACAATGATCGATCTTGCTGGTCTGCCCCCGCAGTGCTCAGTGGTTCTTCTTGCCAACCTCTGTGCCACTGCATGACAAAGTAATAATGTATAGGTAGGCTAAATTTGCCACTGAGCAATACAAGGGACACAGGAGAGCCACACTCCTAAAAGTGTCCATTTTCCAGCAGACCTTGGGTCATGATTTCTCAATGGTGTTGGGTGATATGGACAGCAGGAGAGGTAAGTATTTACAATCTAATTTTATGGGTACGGATTTTTTTTTTTAGAGAACTTTAGTTTAGCAACAAGGTCACTTGAAAATGTCATCTTGAAGCACTGTTATCAGATTTAAAAATAACCCTTGATTCATGATTGAGGATGAAAAACATTTCAGGTGCTTTTAACAGCAAAAATTGAGGGAAAAGTTCATTGCATCATTAAGTCATCAATGTCCTCCTTTCTTATTTTAACACTTCACTCTCAAAGCTTTTTCAACGGGTGAAAAAAGCTGATTTTTGGTGCTAAGAACATTTTAGCTTTTCACCTGCAAGAAAGTGGCACCTCAGATATTAAATGAGCACTGCTGCACTAATACATTTACTAATTTCCAGCCTAGAGGTAATATGTGTTATTTATTCAATAAAAATGAGCTAGAGAAAGGTTCAAATGTGCACATAACATAAAAGAAATGTGGGGGTTGTTATTGATGGCCTCCATTTGAAAATACTCATTGTTTGACCATAAAATATGGAAGTTAAGTTGTCAACATGATAGACAGGCACCTTTTGAAAGGTCAGAAATGCTGTGTTTCTCAACTGGCAGGTTTCCTTAAGGGCACATTTACACCTATGCAAAGCACTAACACACAACTGAATCCTTGTGTAACTACAAATGTACAATGCACCATACACACAGGGAATGCACTTTTATTGTGATGCTATGCATTCCCAAAAATTCTGCATGTCCATTTTTGTCCATTTAGACAAAATGCATGTTCAACAGATCAGAAAAGTGTGAATTCCGACCTTGTTTTCTTTATTAGTAATATGTAAAAAAATGTATATTATACATATGTTGTATATATTATATATATATATATATATATATATATATATATACAGGGTGGGCCATTTATATGGATACACCTTAATAAAATGGGAATGGCTGGTGATATTAACTTCCTGTTTGTGGCACATTAGTATATGCGAGGGGGGAAACTTTTCAAGATGGGTGGTGACCATGGTGGCCATTTTGAAGTCGGCCATTTTGAATCCAACTTTTGTTTTTGCAATAGGAAAAGGGTTATGTGACACATCAAACTTATTGGGAATTTTACAAGAAAAACAATGGTGTGCTTGGTTTTAATGTAACTTTATTCTTTCATGAGTTATTTTAGGGTTTCTGACCACTTATAAAATGTGTTCAATGTGCTGCCCATTGTGTTGGATTGTCAATGCAACCCTCTTCTCCCACTCTTCACACACTGATAGCAACACCACAGGAGAAATGCTAGCACAGGCTTCTAGTATCCATAGTTTCAGGTGCTGCACATCTCGTATCTTCACAGCATAGACAATTGCCTTCAGATGACCCCAAAGATAAAAGTCTAAGGGGGTCAGATCGAGAGACTTTGGGGGCCATTCAACTGGCCCACGACGACCAATCCACTTTCCAGGAAACTGTTCATCTAGGAATGCTCGGACCTGAAACCCATAATGTGGTGGTGCACCATCTTGCTGGAACAATGATGTCGGTGATAGGGAATTGCTGGCCATCAAGTCGGCTTTGGAGGAATGGCGGTACCTCCTGGAAGGAGCAGCTCACCTGGTATTGGTTTTTACTGACCATAAAAGCCATAAAAAACCATATGCTGTGAAGATACAAGATGTGCAGCACCTGAAACTACGGATACTGGAAGCCTGTGCTAGCATTTCTCCTGCGGTGTTGCTATCAGTATGTGAAGAGTGGGAGAAGAGGGTTGCATTGACAATCCAACACAATGGGCAGCACATTGAACACATTTTATAAGTGTTCAGAAACTTGTAAATAACTCATGAAAGAATAAAGTTACTTCATAATTTTATATTCTTTTTTATAAAATCTATTTTTTTTCTAATTTGTTTTGAATTTATTTTTGAATTCGATTCAAATTGTTTTAGAATATGATTTGAATCGAATTTCGTCCAAATTTTTTCAATTCAAATTGTTATTTCGGATTCGTTTAATATAGTTACTATTGTAATTCAGGAATTTGGATGCATCCAAATAATGAAAAATTTGTCAGAATTTTGATTCAGAATGAAGCGAACTGCATATGTCTAATGAATTTAAAAACATTTTCAGTAAAAATTTGCCCATAGCAGGAAGTACAACTCTCTGCTTCCTCTCACTCTAGCCTCACGCTGAGAAATTGTGGTTTTAAGGGTGCAATGAACTGTCAATGGTGTTTGTCCAGGGTTCCCATCGCATCAAAAACTGTAATACCATATTATTACTACTCTAGATGCTAAAATTCTCACACAATTATTTTCACTATCTGTGCGGTCACTAGGTGAAAAATGAAGAAAAACCCGAGCAATGAGGTTCTATACATATTATGACTTTATCCAAAGCTAACAAAAAGTTTTATCTGGAGTTCTGCTTTACAATAAAAATATATAAAAGTAGAACTATTGGTTTAATGACTTGAATTAATTTCTTAATTGAAGTTCAGTAACTTCTTTCAGCTATAGTAATGGCCTGTTGTAATGGCATATGAGGCATATTTTAATCCTCTATGTGTTCCAGCATTGATAGTTGAGATGCAATTACAGAATTACTGGTAATTGTGTTATTTTTTTTTTCCTTACAAGCTGGAGCATAAAATATAATTATATTAGAACAGAGGAAAAGAATATTTGTCCTTTAATATTATACTGCAGTATGCAGTTATGTTCTGTGTTTTTGTGGACAAGTAGTTAATAAAATATATTTTCAGTCAATGAGGATAATATTATAATAGCTTTACTATTTTAATATTGTTACGCTTCATATTATTTTCTTGTGCTATGTAGATATATTATCATAACATAATAGACCAGTAATGTAAAAAAATAAATAAATAAAAGCATAGGGGATCTTTTTATTACAGTACTTTTTCTTTAGACATGTTCTGACTAATTGTGAGTGCTACAAAGGCGTAACAAAAGGTTTCCAGTAAGACAGGTTGCTTTGGCTGAAGGTTTATGCTGGTACTATCATACCCATAGGAATGGTTTCCACCTGAACACAGTGTTCCAGAGCACTCAGACATCTTGTGCTTTGAGGCACACTGTGTTAAGTAACCCTTTTAAAGCAAATGGACTGTAAGGTCCTCAATACACAACATTGTAGGTTGTGTTGCCTTGTTTTGCAGTGTGTGCGCACCACAATGTACTAATGCATACATGGTGCACTACCTCATGTTACCGCAATGTGGGTAGCATAAACAAGCCTACCCTTAAAAGTATATCTATAGCCTAAACATTTGTTTTTTTAGCTTTCAATAGAGTTGGCAAGTGTTAGAACTTCAGCTTTTTATTGTGACATTAAGGATGCATTCACACTTGCGAATGAACCCTGCCGGCGATCACATAAGAGAACCCCAGCAAAGGTTCCCGTGATTAGCTGCGAGTAGGCAGCCCTATTGAAAGCAATGGGAGGCTCCTGTCTCTGGCAGCTAAGTGCACCCACTTGCATGTAATCATGCTGCAATCATATGCCAGTGATCAGCCTTGGACACAGGCAGTCTACATCCAGGGCTGTTCATTTCCATATAATCGCAGCATGAACAAATACACGTGAGTGGGCACAATGTGAGAGCCAGCAGCCTCCCAATGCTTTCAAAGGGGCTGCCTGCTCGCAGCTAATCACAGGAACCCCCAATGTGGTTCTCGCATGTTATCGCCAGTAGGGTGCATTCGCAAGTGTGAATGCACCCTTACCCTCTGTATTTATCCTACTGACCATTACCACCAGGACAGATATGTGCAATCCAAAATGTTATAACACAATGGAATAGATTGCAATATTCCAATGAGGACACCTGTTCTGGTGAGAGTAGTCAAAATGAGGACTTCTCCTCCACTAGATTCATATCTTCTTACTTCCTGCTTTGTCTCTGGGACAGAAAGTGGTGGAAAATCTCGCCAACGGGACACTGCAGAAAAAAATGGCAAAGGTTCTATATATATCCAAAGCTAAAAAGAAAAGTTTTGACTTTAGAGATACTTAAAAGTGAATACAAAAGATATGTTTTGGTTATGGGTAGAGTCTTTTGAAATGAGTTACCCTCTGGCATCTTTTATCTACTGTGGACTCCAATGTTGAGGTCTCCCTTCCATCATCTCTGGCTCTTGCCCAACTTGAGCCAACCAACAGGTTGCCTACCTTTTGGGTTTTACCACCTATCCTTCAGAGCTATTCATCGTAGAAACACAACAGGAAGATTGAGACCCCCTGTAATGTGTAGGTGTGCATACTTGACAACCCAAGAGACTTTCAGTTTCCATGGGAGATATAATAAACTGCTATGTGCTTCAGTAAAGCTTGCCATCTACTCTTAGTTTTTGAGGTTTTTTTTTTTCATTCACCTGAATGAAAAAAAGCTAACAGATTCCTCCATCCACACAAATGAGGTGGATGAAGGAATCCCCCCTGCTGGGAAATTGTATTCTGACAATGGCAATTGGCTGCAACCGCTGACTGTTATCCAGCATGTTCCTTTGACAGAAATAGAACAAACAAATGTCTGGGGACAACCACACCCTGATTGAAATGGCAAATTTTGATCAGTTTATGCCTTTATGGCCAGCTTTAGGTAGTTTGGAAAAATTGTAATTGGAGTTGTTGGTGGACTGACATTTTAAAGTATAACAAGAAGGAAAACTTTTTTTTTAGTTTTGGATAGAATGGAGGGGGATTAGAACACCTGCCAGTTTTTATTGTGGTTTGTGCCCCCGTTAAGGAGATTCACCCTCTCTATTGGTCCTGTTTACCATAATTATTGAAAGTTAAAGTAAAAGAAATTACCCAAATTTTGGGTTGTCTCCAGAAAAGTAATAGAGGGGAAATCTTCCAATAGGTACACTATTTCAGGTGACCTGGGGGGCCCCCAGAAATTCCCTTTATTTACAGGGATTTCCTCTCACTTCCTGTTTGGCTATGAGACAGGAAGTGAAGGGAAATATCAGCAATGGAACACAGATGGCGGAAAAAAAAATTGACAGGGGTTAGAACCCTCCCTTGTTCTTTCTTAGATGGAAAAAAGTTTTGCCCTTAGGGCTACTTTAAAGCGGAGCTCCACTCAAAAGGGGAAACTCTACTTGTCTGCCTCCTGCCCCCCTTCACTGCCACATTTGGCACCTTTTGGGGGGGAGTGGGTACCTGGTTTTGACAGGTACCCACTCCCACTTCCGGCTGAGTTTGCCACGGCGAGGAGTGCCAAAAGTTATGCCCCATCCTCCTTCCCACCACAGCCATCCCATTTACATTCATGATTCATGCATGCACCATAGGAAACCGGCTGTGAAGCAGCAAGGCTTCACTGGCAGTTTCCCTTAGCCGTGATGGCGGCGCCAGCACCCGAGAGCTGGATGCCTGGACAGGTAAGTGCCCTAATAGTAGAAGTCAGCAGCTACAGTATTTGCAGCTGCTGACTTTTAATGTTTGTATATTTGGAGGGGGGGGTAACTCCACTTTAATGCACTATATTCACTTTTATGGGTTACATACATTTTACTCTGTGTCCTTATTTTTTTCTTTATCATGTTATATCAGTGTTACTTTTCATTGCCATTTTTTCACAGCTCTGAGTATCCCCTCTCATGTATTATTACAATAATTCCACATAAATATTTGATTAAATATAACTGTGGCGCTACTTTAAGAAACAAGTTTAATTAGAACCCCAGAATATTTATATTTATATCTTATATCAACAAAAGCTACTTTCATTCACAATTAACGATAATAGTGTCACTAGGTAACTGGTATTAAATCTGTAATTATTTGGAAATGTGATTGCTTACTAGATAATTTCTGTCTAAATTATTGGTATAATCAAACAAAAGCTTGACTAATAATCTGTGTGTAAGCAAATTCCTTGGAAAATGCATTTCTATCTGTCTTCTTGGACATTCTTCACATATGCATCTTCATTAAGAAATATTTATTACGTCTACGCACACACAGGAGCCACATCTGAGCACTCTAATCTGATTGCCTGGCCTTTAGTAGTGTTACATTTAGCTATTATATATTTCTAACTAATTAGGGGGCTCTTGTGTAGAAACTTCATAATAGTTTGCATAATAACCAGAATCTGTATTGCCTGTAGTCATCCAGTCAGATTGTGGCTTTAGTGTCAGGGAAGTCATGGATCTTCCATGTCACTAAGCAACTGCAGGCCCCAAAGGACCGAGGTACAGTTTAACTGCTTGCTGACCCGCTGCAGTACATATACTGCGATGGAGAGGCTCCTACAGGCACAGCAACATACCCGTATGTGGATGCCTGGTTCTGGGTTTTCGGGCGCGCACATGCACCCACCTACTGATGATAATATACCTGTAATAACAATATTAGCTATACAAATAAACACAATGCTCAAAGAAGCAAAGGTCATATTTATTTACAAAGAAAGTAGAAGACTAACATAGAAATCAAAAAGAATATTACAGAACATGTAGAAATAAAACAGCAAAGATGATATGTTATGGAAGTCCGTCCTCAATGTTCTGTATCCTAGCTGGGCTCAAAGAGAAAGAGAGGCAGACTATGGCCTGGGTATAAGATATATATATATGGGTCCAGAATTATTTGATGTTAAAACAACATTAAAAACAGGAAAAAGAAACAAATCAATCTGTAGCAAAAAGCAGCAAATAATACAAACATTTTTAGCCACATAATTAACCCCTTGACTGCCTGTAGATGTTAACCCCTATACAGCAAGTACAGCAAGTTCCCCGCCTGGCGCATCCAAGCCACCCACCATTTGGCTTGGATGGCTACTCCTTCCCCCCATGTGGTCCACACTTCTGCGCCCTCTGGGATGGTGGTGCCCGCCTCCCGCCGTCTTCAGAGCAATCCACCAGTGCTGTGAGGTGACACTGCCTGGAACGCATCCAGGCAGTGATCACTTCCTGTTTGCATGCCAGTGGGGGGGAAATTGCGTTGGCGACCGCGTGACCTGTGGCGTCACTTCCGGCGTCCGGGACTGATGCCGCTGGTCACGTGGTCGGGGGTCCAATTAGGAGGCGATCAGGTGTGACCATTGGCTGGGTTAACAGGCAGCCTGAAATTAGTCCTTGATTGGCTGATCCCCACACCTATTAAATAAGGCTAAGTGTGGAGATTTCCATACTGCCGTTTTTGATGCTGTTGGTGGTGGTTGGCTTGAAAGTCGGCCTCCAGGCTGTTGGTTATCTTTGGAAGGTGAGGTTGGAAGGTGAGGTTGATTTTGAATGAATTGGATATTTCACCCCTTATCTATATCCCCTGAATGACACACATGGATATCTGGTTTGCTTTTAGACAGTTGTTTTTCTGGATCCGATCTGCTCCTAGGTAGCATATATTTACCGGTAACACTGCTTGACATGTAATGTCCTCCTGTTCTGATTGTCCTTTCTGGGATGCCCCCTCTTTTGGGACAACCCCAAATTACAAATACTGAATAAAGCAATACTTTATTATTATCTTTCTATTCAGCTTATCTTTCAAATAAAAACAACATACTCCATCTTTGGAAACCTCCTGGTTCCCTGCTCTGCCACCACCATCCCTAGACGCCAGTCAGTAAATGTATATTTATATTAGAGTCTCAGCAGGTATTTGTTTAAGCTTGCCATTTCTACATTTTCATGTAGATATGATGTATACATCTGAATTTTTCTATATACTAGTACACACTTTCAATTCTTCTTTTTTATAGAGCTAAGATCCTTTGCCCCTCATCCCCACGGTCTTTGGCTTCCCTAGGGTGGTACTAGGATCCCTTGTGGGGACACACGGATGCTGCTTCTGGTACTCCAGGGCTACAAGGTTATAACTGCTATCGATTTGTGAATATTAATCTTCCCAAAAGTTTATTTTCTGTTTGTCCATTGTCCTTCTTGGTAAGTGACATGGCTGACATAAACATTGGCCTTCTCCAGGTAACAATAGTCCACATTCTTCTTGGTAAGTGACATGGCTGGCATAAACCTTGGCCTTTTCCAGTTAACAATAGTCCACAAGCTCATATGTCTTTTTTTATTTCTACAAAACTCACTGATATTGATTTTTGTACATCTCAGCACCTCTGATGAAGGTTGTTATATACCGAAATGCATTAGGTGTCTGTACACATGATAATGTCTATGATTGTCAACTCCTATTATGAAGATAATTGCTATTGTACACTCTGTATTTCTATTTTTAATCTTTGTATAAATAAAGCATATTTTTATATATTTGTTTAATCCAAGTAATTTGTGCCTCCCAAAAATCCCATCATAGAGGGTTCTTCCTTTTTTCACATATTTCATATAAAGGGATTTGTAGCTTGCTATTTAGGACACCCATCCTTCCTATCCAGCAAGTGTCATTGGTACAGTGACATTATTAGCACTGATCACTGTAGCTAGCATTGCTGGAAATGTCAGCATCAGTTAGTTAGTGCCCACAAATTATCAGTTAGTGTCAGATTGCCTGCCGCACTATCACAGTCCAAGTAGAAGTTGCTGATCTTACTATAAAGCCCCACAACAGAAACAAAGAGATATCAGTAATCTATATAGCAAATGAAGAGGTGTATCCCAAAAGGAAGGCTTCCCAATTCCAGTAGTTAACGCCATTTTATGAGTCACCCTAATGGATAAGAGTAGGGGGATTACCAGATTCCAGTGAACATCACTAAAGAGAGGTCAAAAGAGGCATTTGTTAATATATGTAATGGCTCCACAAGACCCCCAGTCCAGTCACTGTTGTTACGGCAAGGTAGTATACATCACAGTGTGTCACAACAAACACTGGACATTGAAACGCCATACACAGGTGTTGCCTTAAAAGAAAAGAGCACTCTCCATAGTGTAAATCAATTTAAAAACAGCAAGATTCAATGAAAATTGCACTTACAGTAGATGGAGATGAAATACACATTCTGAACAATACAGACTCGTGGCGTGTGTTCTAGCTCCACCCACAAGCCGTCTTTTTAACCTTCATCAACAACTGAACCAGAGGTCTTGTGGAACCATTACATGTATTAACAAAGGCCTCTTTGATTTCTCTTCAGTGAGAGTCATTAGAATCAGGTAAGCCCCCACCTTTTATCCACTGGGGTGACCTACAAAGTAGCATTAACTACTGCAATTTGGAAGCCTTCCTTTTTGGATACACCTCTTCAGTTGATATAAAGATAACAAGTCACTCCTGATAGCTCTTTGATTGTGTTGTGGGACTTGATACACAACTTTTGATCATGCACAACTTTGCTTGCACTCAAAGCATGGATATTTTCATGTTAGCATTGTATAAAATTTATATCACATCACTCAGCACACAACCATTAATGTCTAAACCGCTGGCAACAAAAATGAGTACACCCCTAAGTGAAAATGTCCAAATGTGGCCCAAACTGTCAATATTTTGTGTGGCCACCATTATTTTCCAGCACTGCCTTAACCCTCTTGGGCATGGAGTTCACCAGAGCTTCACAGGTTGCCACTGGAGTCTTCTTCCACTCCTGCATGATGACATCTCAGAGCTAGTGAATGTTAGAGATCTTGCGCTCCTCCACTTTCCATTTGAGGATGCCCCACAGATGCTCAATAAGATTAAGGTCTGGAGACATGTTTGGCCAGTCCATCACCTTTACCCTCAGCTGCTTTAGCAAGGCAGTGGTCGTCTTGGAGGTGTGTTTGGGGTCATTATCATGTTGGAATACTGCCCTGTGGCCCAGTCTCTGAAAGGAGGGGATCATGCTCTGATTCAGTATGTCACAGTACATGTTGGCATTCATGGTTCCCTCAATGAACTGTAGCTCCCCAGTGCCTCCAGCACTCATGCAGCCCCAGACCATGGCACTCCCACCACCATGCTTGACTGCAGGCAAGACACACTTGTCTTTGTACTCCTCACCTGGTTGCAGCCACACACACTTGGCACCATGTGAAACAAATACTTTTATCTTGTTCTCATCAGACCACAGGACATGGTTCCAGTAATCCATGTCCTAAGTCTGCTTGTCTTCAGCAAACTGTTTTCAGGCTTTCTCCTGCATCATCTTTAGAAGAGGCTTCCTTCTGGGATGACAGCCATGCAGACCAATTTGATGCAGTGTGTGGTGTATGGTCTGAGCATTGACAGGCTGACCCCCCACCCCTTAAACCTCTGCTGCAATGCTGCCAGCACTCATATGTCTATTTCCCAAAGACAACCTCTGGATATGACACTGAGCAAGTGTACTCAACTTCTTTGGTCGATCATGGCGAGGCCTGTTCTGAGTGGAACCTGTCCTGTTAAACCGCTGTATGGTCTTGGCCACCATGCTGCAGCTCAGTTTCAGGGTCTTGGCAATCTTCTTATGGCCTAGGCCATCTTTATGTAGAGCAACAATTCTTTTTTTCAGATCCTCAGAGAGTTCTTTCCCATGAGGTTCCTTGTTGAACTTCCAGTGACCAGTATGAGAGAGTGAAAGCAATAACACCAAAGTTAACACACCTGCTCCACATTCACTCCAGAGACCTTGTAACACTAAAGAGTCACATGACACCGGGGAGGGAAAATGGCTAATTGGGCCCAATTTGGACATTTTCACTTAAGGGTGTACTCACTTTTGTTAACAGCGGTTTATACATTAATGGCTGTGTGTTGAGTTATTTTGAGGGGACAGCAAATTTACACTGTTATACAAGCTGTACTACTTTACACTGTAGCAAAGTGTAATTTCTTCAGTGTTGTCACATGAAAAGAATAAAATATTTACAGAAATGTGAGGAGTGTACTCACTTTTGTGAGATACTGTATATAATCCCAATTTTACCAAATTGACCAGAATGAATCCTTCAGAAAGCGAATTGCCTGACTTAGATGTCTCTTATGCTAGTTGCTTTTTTCTGACTCTTGGCACATACTGTAAATTTTAAAAGACAGTAAATCTGACCCTGGTTATCTTCCTGCGAGTGATATTAGTGACATGACACTAGATATTACTTATCCATTTTTATTAATCCAAGATTTACATAACAAATGAAAAATGGTGAATGTGTGGGCAATCTGCAGTTCCCTGTTTTGCATTCCACAAACAGGTCTGCGCCAATTCAAGTTCATGTCATGTCACACTCCATAACCCAAATGATTCTGCTGTATGCATTTTTAACCTTCCTATGGCACAATATAAAAAATTAAAAGTCACGTATCCTGTTTAGGGGAAAAAAATCCCACCAGTAAGAAATCCTAAATATACCCCGCCTGGTGTGTAATCCTTGATGCCGGATATTTCTGTATGACACTGATTTCCATGTTGGGCCACTTGTCTTCCACTCTTAATACCCCATATCCTGTCAAAAACAAATATTTTTAATTTTAATGCATCCAAAATCAGTAATCAACTCACAATGAATATTCAAACTTAGTTTTTGGTTTATCTTTTAGTAAGACTCTTGACTGAAAAAAAAATATGTAGCATAGAATTTGTTTGGCCTTCAATTCTATTTCTGGAAGTGATGCTAAATGCTAATTTTATTTTATTTTTTGTTTAAAATAAGAAAGATGTTATAGTTACTTGCTATTTGCAATGATATTGCCCAGAGCTGTCACTTACCTTCTCTTGAGGCAGTTCCCTGCCAGTGCAATCGGCTTTCCCTGCTCTGGGTGCCTCTTTAAGAGGCCAGATGCTATGGAGACAACCATTTGTGTATGCTCACGAACCAGGCTTGTGCATTCATAGGCACTTACACAGCACTGATAAGCCATACCCCCAATCCCTCCTCACAGGAGTTTGACTGACGGCAGTGGGAACCTATGGCTCTCAGTGCCTCCTGTGAAAAAATGAAGTGGGGGTGGTGCTGCAGCTAAACCAATGCAGGAGCAGTGACATGGATCCAGGCAAATGTTTAGGGATGAGGCTGGGTAGGACAGGTTTTTACCTTACTATAGAGAATGCATTGAGGTTAAAAATCTTTAGATTTAGAACTATTTTAAGGGCTGATTCTTACAAGCAGTATACCATGGCAACCAGCCACAATGTTTAAAGACAGACCATGAAATTATAGTTGGTTCTGATTGGTTACTAAACCTAAAAATTATCAAGAATAAGAATTTATTTCATAACCAGTCATGTTATATTACTTGTCAGAAAATCTGGAAACTGATGTAAATGTAACTTTCTTTTTTTTTTTAATGTATATACATATTGTATATGCATATATAATGTACATATTTCTGTTTAACAGCTTTACTAATTAAATCATTTGATTTCTGTGAGGTAACACCAATAAATTATTACTTTTATTAATGTTATTAACATTGCCTCAAAGTGAGACATTCTATTATGTTATTTTTACAGTATTGTCTTTCGTAGCTATAAATTTACATAGCGTCTGCCAATTTCAACCTTACAGTTTATACTTTGGATTAATAGCTAATCTCATAAAACCTGGACTTGACCAATAAACTACTTCACTAGACAAGGTTTCCTTGCCACTGTTTCAACATTAACCTAATAGCAATGCATTATAACTTCAGAAATGACCCTTTTATGATCATGGGCCACTACTAAAATCAAAGTTTATATGGGTACGTGTATGAGCTTTGGCATACATTATTACATGGTGATTAACATGTATTATTACTAAGTGACATAAGAATCAATCAGTGTAGTGATTTCATGACGTTACTACTTCTGCTTCTCGTTGCAGTTATTTACGTCTCTGATGAAAAACATAGCTATCTTTAAAGGCCAATTCATACCTTATATTACAATTAAACATATGCATTACCATATGTTAAGGTAGCTTGCGTTATGGCTGGCAGCACACCTTAAAGCAGAAATTGACTACCACAAGAGAATTAGTTATGCTTTAAAATTCAGAATTGCATGATTTTTTGTGTTTTCTTTTTTAAGATTTTTTTAATTTTTTAACCTCTCTACCAACCCCATTCTGGTCGGTAAGTTGAGCTGGGAATTTCTTTGGTTTTGTTTTGCATGTGTTGCCCTTCTATATGCTCTTTTCTGCAAAAGGCCAGTTAAAGGTGGGGGCAGTGGCCATTTGTTTGTACTGTTGAAATATTGGTGAGGGCACGCACTGGACACCACCTGCCATGGTGCTATGTGCTGGGTGTCCAGTGTGCCCCAGTGCCTTTAAGGAGGGGTGGGCTCCCTCCACGCTCATCTGCCTTCCGCCTATCCAATATAATGCATGTGCTTCCACTGTGGAGGCTCTTAAAATTTAGAGTTAGAACTACAGAAAATACTGGCGTGCTGTGAAGGGGCTCTGTACCTTACGCATATACTGTATATGCAAATGTGTGCAAACTAAGCCCCTGTTTTTAATGCATACTGTTAGACAGGATAATTTGGTTGGTTGCAGACTGGTCAGTAAATTGAGTGGAGAATTTCTTTGGTTTTGTTTAGCATGCGTTGCCCTTCCATGTGCTCCTTGCTGCAAAGGCCAGTTATAGGTGAGGGCAGTGGCCATTTGTTTGTACCCACCTCCATTCCAGCCTAGGACAGAAATATGTATCCCTGGTCCTGCAGCCTCATGGGATATGTTCATCACATTTCCCAGGAGGTTGCAGGATTGACAAACAGAGAGGCAAGGGACAGGCTGTGGGGGTTGGCCCATCATGTCATTGAAGCTGGCTGCCTGCACCTGGAAGAAGCAGCCTGCTGAAGAGGAACCTAATGGCAGAGCTGGACCTGCTTTTTGGCTTCAGTGGATCATAGCTGGATTCACTGTGCTTTGTAGAGCACTACAACACTATAGGTAAGTGAGAAAAAGACATGGGTGGGGGGAAGTTGAGTATCACTTTAATGAATGGCATGTGCATTGTGTTGCACTGCAGCATGGATGCATTGCCTGTTGTGTTAGGGTGCCAAATTAAAAGTAAAGTATGGTAAAACATGCATTTTAACACGCACTACCATAATGTTCTATTGCAAATGGCCCTAAGTAAACATTATTTTACTCGTTTATACATAATGAAGTGCCCCCAGTTTAAAACAATTTAGTATTAGTAAGTAAATACAGTACACCTAGGTCCCAAAAACAGCCCTACAGTCTAAGTTTAGGAGTGAAGCCAAAATGTTACTTTGTTGCAAACTGCAGAACAGATAGCTGTTCAATCTATTAACTTAGTTTTTGGGTACATTTAAACAGTGTATAAAACTATACTTATCCTTGCAGCCTCAATATCAATATCAAGTGCTGTGAGGTTCCCTCAGTAACTATGTTCTCAAATAGTTCAATCTGATGCTTGTCAAAATGTACTTTCATCCTTATGGACTTTAAGAGGATATCCTTCAACACTTAACAAGACAGCTCAATTGTTTGGATCACTTGACAGGTACTCTGGAAGTCTTTATACTTCCACAGCTAAGTATGATTTTACACAGTGACTGCCACCTTCACCTTCCATCTGTATCATTGCTGAAAACCCCAGCAGCAGGTGTCATATAAGAGGAAGAAACTATTATTTTTATCATTGGTCTAGGTCAGTGTTTCCTAGAGTGTGAAAAAAATACTGTTGATGATAATTCTTTTTTTTCAGGTGGTACCGAGCAGAATTCTAGATTAAATATAAGACCTTTAGGACATGTAGAAGAGGACATTTCTAATTTACAATTTAGACCAAGATGTTCTTTTTATTTGTTTCACTAACATGCACTAAAGGCATCTAAAATAAGCCACAGTTCAAAGTGCCTGTCTCCTTCGGCCTTGGTGGCTCTTATAGAGTCTGTGGTACATGCACACTTCTACTACGATTATCCCCAGAGGAGGAAGCAAATTATTCTTGCTTTCCCTTTTACCAATATCACTAAAGTTGATATCAAGATTAAGGGGGTTGATTTACTAAAGGCAAATAGGCAGTTCACTTTGCTAGGGAAATTGCACTCTAAAAGTAAATAGCTTAGTAAATGCGGGGAAGTTAACTTTGCAAAGAACGTATCATGAGCAAGGAAAGTAGGAAAAAAAACAGCACGTTTGCTTGCACATGACTGGATGATGGAATTCTGCAGAGCTATACCACATTTACTAAGCTCTAGGGCAAATTCCCTTGCAAAGTTCAACTTCCTACACTAAGGCAGGCCATAGTGGGTGCAAATTTCTTTCCTGCAACCCAAAAGAAATTCACACAATTCCTCCATCAACACAGACAGGGTTTATAGGGGAATCCTTCCTGCCGTGCAATTGTCTGCTCCCAGCGGGGAAAGCCACCCCCACCCGGAGAAGACAGTGATTATTGCTAGTGGCTATAGCAGCTGCTAGCAATAATTGCAAGAGAATCTGGCAGGTTGGTTGTATCCAAGTTGATCAATCAATTTGGTACATTCAGCCTGCCCATTAATGGTTTGAATCTCGTCCGGTTCATGCTGAACTGGCCGAGATTCGAGCCGTGTATGGCCAGCCTAAGAGAACAGCCTATTTGCCTTTAGTGAATGAACCCCAAGGTCTTAAATGTAGAGTAGATAAGCCCCCCAAGCTTTCCATATCCTTACATTTTTACTGTTAGCTACAGTATCTCACAAAAGTGAGTACACCCCTCACATTTTTGTAAATATTTTATTCTATCTTTTCATATGATAACACTGAAGGAATGACACTTTGCTACAATGTAAAGTAGTGAATGTACAGCTTGTATAACAGTGTAAATTTGCTGTCCCCTCAAAATAGCTCAACACACAGCCATTAATGTCTAAACCACTGGCAACAAAAGTAAGTACACCTAAGTGAAAATGTTCAAATTGGGACCAAAGTGTTAATATTTTGTGTGGCCACCATTATTTTGCAGCACTGCCTTAACCCTCTTGGGCATGGAGTTCACCGGAGCTTCACAGGTTGCCACTGGAGTCCTCTTCCACTCCTTCCTGATGACATCACGGAGCTGGTGGATGTTAGAGACCTTACGCTCCTCCACCTTCCATTTGAGGATGCCCCACAGATGCTCAATAGGGTTTAGATCTGGAGACATTCTTGGCCAGTCCATCAACTTTACCCTCAGCTTCTTTAGCAAAGCAGTGGTCGTCTTGGAGGTGTGTTTAGGGTCGTTATCATGTTGGAATACTGCCCGGCGGCCCAGTCTCCGAAGGGAGGGACCAAGCTCTGCTTCAGTATGTTGCAGGACATGTTGCCATCCATAGTTCCCTCAATGAACTGTAGCTCCCCAGTGCCAGCAGCACTCATGCAGCCCCAGACCATGACACTCCCACCACCATGTTTGACTGTAGGCAAGGCACACTTGTCTTTGTACTCCTCACCTGGTTGCCTCCACACACGCTTGACACCATCTGAAACAAATAAGACTCATCAGACCACAGGACATGGTTCCAGTAATCCATGCCCTTAGTCTGCTTGCCATCAACAAACTGTTTTCAGGCTTTCTTGTGCATCATCTTTAGAAGAAGCTTCCTTCTGGGAAGACAGCCATGCAGACCAATTTGATGCAGTGTGTGGTGCATGGTCTGAGCACTGAGAGGCTGACCCCCCCATCCCTTCAACCTCTGCAGCAATGCTGGCAGCACTCATACATCCATTTTCCAAAGACAACCTCTGGATATGATGCTGAGCGTGTGCACTCAACTTCTTTGGCCGACCATGACGAGGCCTGTTCTGAGTGGAACCTGTCCTGTTAAACTGCTGTGTGGTGTTGGCCACTGCAGCTCAGTTTCAGGGTTTTGGCAATCTTCTTATAGCCTAGGCCTTCTTTATGTATAGCAACAATTCTTTTTTCAGATCCCCAGAGAGTTCTTTGCCATGAGGTGCCACGTTGAATTTCCAGTGACCAATATGAGAGAGTGAAAGCAATAACACCAAATTTAACACACCTCCTCCCCATTCATACCTGAGACTTTGTAACACTAACGAGTCGCCTGACACCAGGGAAGATTGCTAATTGGGCCCAATTTGGACATTTTCACTTAGGGGTGTACTCACTTTTGTTGCCAGCGGTTTAGACATTCATTTCTGTGTGTTGAGTTATTTTGAGGTGACAGTAAATTTACACTGTTATACAAGCTGTACACTCACTACTTTACATTGTAGCAAAGTGTAATTTCTTCAGTGGTGTTACATGAAAAGATATAATAAAATATTTACAAAAATATGAGGGGTGTGAGGTATAGCAGGTTCTCTTTATGAAGAGATCACAATGATCACTGCATCTGTGCTCAGTTATCTATGGATAGTTCTGTGCTCAGGCATGGTTTGCACTCACACTGAAGTAAACCATTCTAGACTACAAGTGAACCTTGCCGGAGTCTCTTCCACGTGGTCTCAGCCATGGTACACTTAAAGTGGTTCTAAAGACAGAAGTTTTTTTTTTTATCTTAATGCATTCTATGTGCAGCAGCCCCCCTAATCCCCCCTAATACTTACCGGAGCTCAATCTCGATACAGCGATGTTGCACGAGAGCCTCTGCTGTCCGGGACTCTCCCTCCTATTTGGCTGAGACAGCAGCAGGTGCCGTTGGATCCTGCTGCTGTCAATCAAAGTCAGTGAGCCAATGAGAAGAGAGAGGAGGCAGGGCCGAGCTGTGGCACCGTTTCTGAATGGACACACAGAGCAGAGCTTGACTCAGGTGCCCCTATAAGCATGCTGCTTGCTGTGGGGGCACTCAGAAGGGAGAAGGGCCAAGAGCACAGAAGAGGAGGATCTGGGCTGCTCTGGGCAAAACCACTGCACAGAGCAGATAAGTATGACTTGTTTGTTATTTTTAAACAAAAATAAAACAAGACAAGACTATAATTTTTACGATATCTGGCACGGTACAGAGCTCTCACACTACATACATTAACCAGGCCAAGGGGGTGAACTGTGCCCAACATGGTTAAAACTGCCAGCATGACTGCACCTTGCAAATCAAGCAAGCAAACTAAGTTATGTATCATGCCAGGTATACATCTAGAATTCAAAAAGACACTGTCTGTGCTTTCTAGGGCTGATGAGTATTAATTTCTGCAGGCAGAAATCATCTTTAAGAAGCCTGTACTAAAGCTGTGCGCCTGTACAGAATGCCAAATTATTTTAAACCCCAGCTGCTAATGAAAACTGTCAGTCATGATTAAACATACAGCACTTCAGTAAATTATGTCACTTAAAAATCTGTGGCATATTCAAACGACCATTGACTGGAAGCTGAATATTTACTACTTTCTGTCTTCATTCTGTGTCTGTATCAAATGTACAGTCTTCTGTGGAAAGGTGCTGGAAATATTCACATTTCTGTGCATTGTTGTATGTATACATGCCAATGTATATCTTGTTAACCTGCTAGGAAAAAAATAATGTGATGATGCTTTATGAAACTCTTACAGAAGTACACAACAGCCCTCAAAAAAATTGAGACATACAGCGGCTCTTCTATGAAGCCGCAGAGTATTCCCATATTGACAGCTATATGTTTCTGCTCACAATCTACACTTTTAATATACAAAACATTGTGCCTTCCCTGTAGTTTATCTAATGAGTTTTGCATACCATTCAGGCTTTTTTAGATGTAAAACAGAACATTCTCTTACATGAATAAAATTGTGTAATGCATTATGTACTCTTGCTTTCATTCTTGATTTATGGCACAGAAAAGGTCAAATCAAATATTATTTACAAATAATTTAAATGGTGAAATCCACCCAGGATAGATTATTCTGTCTTTGAAGTGTTAATGTAATTATACTCATCTCACATCTTCAACATACAGTAAAAGTGTTCAGAAACTGTGAAATTAAGCAACATGTATTTTTCTGTCCTCAGAACTGTCAGTGGGACTGAATGGCATGAGTTCTATATAAATATCCATACTACATCAAATAGGACCAGTCACAATACTGTTACATTTTTGTTTAGTGTTTCCATAAAATGAAGGTTGAAACTTGATTGGTTGGCAACAACTCCAGTTTTTATACCGTATATATAGTAATTTTTGCTCATTTTTCACCTGCATAAGATGTGCATTGATCATGTAGTTTCATTAGTTTTATGGTGTACACACAGCCTTTAGTAGAAATAATAAAAAATTAGTGGTGTGATTGGAGGCCATCTGAGTGATAACATCCCAATAAATAGTTAAAGTGGTTATAAAGACAAAAGGTTTTTTTTTTAATCTTAAAGCTTTGGTTACCCCCCTGAATCACCTGAAATACCTGGCTGATCCTGCCTGGCTATACCCTTCCCCTATACTTGGACTACGATATATCAGGGCTGCTGAGCCCTGAAGTATGTGCCTCTGTCATCTGCAGCCCTGGTATCTGTCTCTTCTGTGCTCTCTCACCCTCCCCTCTCTGCTTGTCAGCTTGTGACAGTGACCGTCCCCTCAACTCCTGCTGCTCAAATTACTTTCACATCTTCACACCATCCCCTCTGTGTTCTAATCCTGTGTACCCCTGTGTGAGTGATGTATAAAACAAGTCTGCTATACCTCATTTCAGAGCTCTTCTCAGCAATCACATGATCGGCTGGCTGTCTCTCTCCTCTCCCGAGTGATGGCGGGGGGGGGGGGGGAATCTCAGCCCCACCTGCTGCATCTATCAGATGGGGAGAGAGAAAACCAGCTGATAATGTGATCACTGAGAAGAGCTGTGAAATGAGGTATAGCAGACTTTTTTTTTTTTTTATATATCACACATGGGGACACAGGATTAGAACACAGATGGGATGGTGTGAAGATGTGAAAGTGGCTTAACAATCACTGTAATGCATTCTGTGCATTAAGATTAAAAGCATTCTGTGTGCAGCAGCCCCCCTCAGAGGCTCTAATACTTACCTCAGCCCATCTCAATCCAGTGATGTTGCACAAGAGACTTGGCTGCCCGCTGCTCTCTCTCCTCATTGGCTGAGACAGCAGCAAAATGCCATTGGTTCTCGCTGCTGTCACTCAAAGTCACTGAGCCAATAAGAGTGAGTGGGGGTGGACCAGGCCACGGCTCCATGTCTTAATGGACACAGGGAGCTGTGGCTTGACTGAGTTGCCCCCATAGCAAGCTGCTTGCTGTGGGGGCACTCAACAGGAGGAAGGGGCCAGGAGCATCAAAGAGGGACCAGAAAAGAGGAGGATCAGGGCTTCTCTGTGCAAAACCACTACAACAGGGCAGGTAAGTTTAACAGCAGGTGATATTTGTAATTTTTTTAACAAAAAAAAATTTGACTTTAGTTTCACTTTAATCCAACAAACCGTATCACATGCAGGGGGGAAGCTGAAGCTGCCCGCGACCTAGATGGGGTAAGTGCGGGGCTGGTGTGCAGACAGGCAAGCGACTGGGGGGGTGGTGTTTGGTTTACTGAGCAACAGGCGGGGGTTAACTGATGAACACACCGGCAAACAGACCAATTAACCGACCGGTATACAGTTTACCCTTATACAGGAGATTCATTTATTTTTAACTATAAATATCATGGGATATTGTCCCCTTTCACACTAGACGGAAATGATGTTCACGTAAACTTAATTAGATACCCTTTTTAACCTGCTTGGCGGTATTCCCGAGTGTGGCTCGGGGTGGATTTTCTGTACCAAGAATGGTAACCCCAAGCCACACTCGGGATTGCATTGCTGGATCCAAGGCAGCGTTACTCACCTTGTCCCCTGGATCCAGCAATGTCCCCCGCCGTGTCTGTGGGCTGTCTTCCGTCCGATTCACTCTGTGTGCCGTGCTCCGTTCCCTGCGAGCGTCGAGTCGCACGGGTGCGGAGCCTGGCGGGAAATTCAAAAAGTGAAACGCACAGTAAACATACAGTACACTGTAATCGGTAAGATTACATTGCTGTATCAAATCATTTCACATCCTCTATGTCCCTAGTGGTTTGCCCAGTGCCCTGCATGCACTTTTATATTATATACGTCTTTCTTTCTGCCTGGAAACTTGAGAATGTCCATGGCAACCAAAAAGTGTCCCTTTACGTCAAAAGTGTTTTTTGATCAGCTAGTAAACAGTGATAGTAAAAAAGAATAATTTGCAGAATTGACTGATACTGATTTTTGGGGAAATTTATCATCAGACACTGAAAGTGACGACAGCGACAATTCTGCAACTGAGCAAATTTCAGTGTTTTTGGTTTGATTACATTATTGAATACATTTTATTACTATTACGTTATTATTTTTGATAATTATGTTTAGTTATTTATTATATTATCAGTTATGATTTCATTTTTCAAACTTTATCATACCCGGGATGTCTACTAGACTCTTGTTTGGACAGATTTAAGTGAGTTATTCCTAAGAATTACAGGCCTACAATATAAAATGCCAAATTTCCATGCAAAATAATGTACTGCTTTCAAGCACCAAAAATCTGAAATAATCATACCGCCAGGGAGGTTAAACCAGTACTACAAAATAAATAAAGAAAAAATAAATATAAAGAAATTAAGGAGATGAAATGCTTGCCTTTCCTGGAGAAAATGCAGCTTCAGGTTGGTGGTCACATATTAAAAGGTCAATAATTTTATCATAGGACATCTGTTAAACAAGGTGATCAGCCAGTCTGAGCTCTTATCCTCCTCATCAACCTAGATCACATGGCTGGCACTGGAGGGAATGTGGAGAAACATTTCCTACAGGAAAATAATGTATCTAAGCCCTTCTATAGCTCCCAATGTACCCATAGCAGTAAGAATGTTGGCATTTGAGTTTAGGTTCTGTTAAACCCTGTTTACACTTAGTGATATGGAATCGCCAACAGAATCACAGCAATTCTGCCTGTGCTTCCAGATAGTGGTAAACTTGCGGTAAAATGCACAACACTCTTTTGGGTGTCATTCATTTTTAATGGCAGCCCAGCCATAGTGTGATTTTGCCAGAATTGTCATGCGACAAAATGCAGAAAAATTGTAGCAAAATGCGGGTTAAGAAACGCACCTGACTCAGTTCCAAAATTTGATATATAAGCTTCTTTGGCACATTTATGGAGCAGTGGGAGTCACATTCTAAATGAATGGTGTGACTCCAAAAACGTGCCAAAAAACATGCAAAAAAAGCACAAAAAAGGCAACAGGCAGCATTGCTCATGTGTGAACAGGTCTTGAATAGTTTCATCATAATAGGTTATCCTCCACTCTTAAAGTGAGCCCAGGCTCACAGGAAATAGTTTGGATGACCCTAGCTGTCATTTGACCAGAATGACATCGAATGGCAGAGAAGAAATAAAGGGCTGTACAACTTACAAAAGCTGATTTTATATTTTGCAGATGGAAAACAGCATAACTTAAAAAAAAGAAAATCATAAAGTCCCATCTTAAACCTGTTCTACTGGTATTGTAACCATAGGGATGGGCAGAACACCCCCACGGTTCGGTTCGCACCAGAACATGCGAACAGGCAAAAAATTTGTGCGAATATTCGAACACCATTGAAGTCTATGGGACCTGAACATGAAAAATCAAAAGTGCTAATTTTAAAGGCTAATATGCAAGTTATTGCGATAGAAAGTGTATGGGGACCCGGGTCCTGCATTAGTGGACATGTATCAATGCAAAAAAAAGTTTTTAAATTGATTGTTTTTTCAGGAGCAGTGATTTTAATAATGCTTAAAGTGAAACAATAAAAATTAAATATTCCTTTAAATATCTTGCCTGGGGGGTCCCCTTAGTCTGCTTGTAAAAGGGTGCACCTCTGTGATGTTTAGAACAGTGCCAGAGCAAAATGACATTTGTAAAGGAAAAATTGGCATTTAATACCACTCGCGGCTGTCATGTATTACCGGCTTCCGGCAATATAGTAAAAAATCACTGAAAAAATTTGCATAGGGTCCCCCCCAATCCATACCAGGCCATTTGGGCCTGGTATGGATTTTAAAGGCAAACCCACACTAAAATTAAAATAAAATTGACGTGGGGTTCCCCCTGAAATTCAAACCAGACCCTTTTCCGAGCATGCAACCTGGCCGGCCAGGATAGGGGGCATACGAGTGAGCGCCCCCCCCCTACTGAACCGTGCCAGGCTACATGCCCTCAACATAGGGAGTATGGGTGCTTTGGGGCATGGGGGATCTGCGCCCTCCACCCCAAAGCACCTTGTCCCCATGTTGATGAGGACGAGAGCCTCTTTCCCACAACCCTGTCTGTGGTTGTGGGGGTCTGCAGGCAGGGGGGCTTATCGGCTTTAATAAGGGGACCCCCAGATCCCACCTACCCATGTGAATTAGTATTGGGTACATCGTACCCCTACTAATTCACCAAAAAGTGTCAAAAAATAAAAAACCACAGGAGACAATTAGGGACAAGTCCTTTTTTTAAAAAAGAAAAAAGAAAAAAAAATAAGTGTCCACCGTTGTAATCCATTGTCAATCACGGCGCACGACGGACCTGAAAAAAAAAAGCCTCAACAGCTCCTCCTCCTCCACGGGAGGGCTCCCGCCATCTGCACGCTCTTTGCTTTGACAGTTTATTTGTACGGAAGGGTGGGGCCACATGGTGACATAAGCGCGTGACCCGCCCCTCTGACATCACATGATGTCAGAAGGGGCGGAGTCGCTCGCTTACGTTGCCAGGTGGCCCCACCCTGCCATATAAATAAACTGTCAAAGCAAAAAGCGTGCATATGGCGGGAGCCCTCCCAACGGGGAAGAGCTATGCGTGCCGTTTAATGCATTATGGGGCGCTCTGCATCGGCGAAGTCGCTGGGAACACCACATCATTTTGTAAATTCGACGAATGGGTGAACGCCCGATGTTTGAGTCGAATTTACGCTCGATAGGAAACGTGGGCCCATCCCTAGTAACCATTAAACTTCAGTACACAGCGCTCAATTGTGTTATCCTTGTGCTATTATCTACTATTAATCAACTGCGTGAAAGATATAAATTTATCATTTACATAAAGTGCTCCTGTGTATGAATGATTTCAAACAAAAAAATACAAAAATACAACAGTCCATATACAAAGTGTCCAATTGCTTTCCAATGCTGTTCCTCTGTAAATCAGTGATGTGTGCTAAAAGTGCCAAAAAATCAATACATATATCCTCTTCTGTGTTTCTTATCCTGCGCTGTGCATCACCACCACACTTGTATATTCCCCAGATGACCATGATCTCTCTGGAAAGAGTATGGTCAAAATGCGCTTTTCCTCCCAAGGAGTTAATAATCCGAAGCGGCAGCTATTCCAATCCAGGGTAATTATCACCGTAAAATAAAAGAGAGAGAACTCTAATAGTGTAACCTCTTTTTATTTAACCACTTCAAGACCAAGCCTATTTCTGACACTTGTTGCTTACAAGCTAAAATCAGTATTTTTGCTATAAAATTACTTAGAACCCCCAAACAATATATATATATATATTTTTTTTTTTTGCAAAGACCCTGGAGAATAAAATGGTGGTTGTTGCAATATTTTATGTCACATTGTATTTGCGCAGCGGTCCTTCAAATGCAATATTTTTGGATAAAATACACTTCACTGAGTTAAAAAAAAAAACTAACCAGTAAAGTTAGCCCCATTTTTTTTGCATATTGTGAAAGATGATGTTACACTGAGTAAACAGATACCTAACATGTTACAATTTAAAATTGCACACACTCGTGGAATAGTGACAAACTACAGTACTTAAAAATCTCCATAGGCGATGAGTTAAAAAATTTTAACGGTTACCAATTTAGAATTACAGAGGAGGTCTATTGCTAGAATTATTGCTCTCACTCTAGCAATCGCAGCAATACCTCACATGTGTGATTTGAACACTGTTTACGTATGCATTTTTCCTTGGTGCGTGAGCACGTGGGGACGAGGGCGCTTTAAAAAAAATTTTTTTCTTTGTTATTTATTTATTTTTATTTTTTTACACTATTCCTTTAAAAAAAGTTTTCTGATCACTTTTATTGCTGTCACAATGTTAACATCCCTTGTGACAATAATAGGCAGTGGCAGGTACTTTTTATGGAGGGATCTGGGGTCTAAAAGAAACCAAACCCCTTCTCTGCACTTTAAAATTATTCAAAATGCCAAAGTCTGTATTTTTGAACACCTTGGATTTTTTAAAATTGGCGCCATTGGCTGCCGAGTAAGTCGGAAGTGACGTTGTGACGTCGCTTCCGGGTTACTACATTGGATACCCGATAGATGCCGATTGCGGCTTTTTTCGGGACTCCGGCCAGTTGGCGGACGGGGGGGACCTGGGCTGCTGCCTATGATTATTAAGCTCTTGGGGGAAAAGGGCATTTTGACCATACTCTTTCCAGAGAGGTAATGGTCATCTGGAGACTGTACAAGTGTGGTGATGATGCACAGTGGAGGATAAGAAACACAGAAGAGGATATACGTATACAATTTTTGGCATTTTGAGCACAGAGCACTTTGGACACTTTGTATATGGACGATTAGTTCCAGTGGCGGCCAGTTGTAAATTTTATTTTAGGGGATGGCAAACTGTGCACACCTACCCCCCGATCAGTCGGTCAAACGGAACATTTGCCACGAGCAGTGATTCCCGCTGGTCAGGCTTTGCCTGCATCTCCTTCTCGGCATCATGGCGGTGTCCTCTCAGTGCCTCTCCTCCTCAGCATTATGGCGGTGTCCTCGCCATGTGTCTCCTCCCTCCTCCTCCCTTAGCCAATAGGGTAGCTTCTCCTTTCGGCCAATTGGGAAACGGGTCCCTGATTGGCTAGGAGGAAGAATCTGTGTGACAATAGTGAATATTTGCTATTGTCACACAACTGGGTGGGCTTCAGGCACAGTGCTCTGCACCCGTGTCCACCCTTTTTTGAAGCCTATTAGAGCCTCTGGCGCTAATCACATGCGTCAAAAAAAAAAAATTCCCCATTGGAATCCATGCATCCAGTTCCTTGCATGTAGATCAGGGGGCCGGACGCATAGATGGGGGGAGCGGCGCCCGTGCACCCCCTATGGATGGGCCACTGATTAGTTCACTAATGAGATAGGAAAGACATTTTCTATATTTTTTTGTGTCAAATCATTCATGCAAAGGAGCACTTTATGTGAAAGATGAATTTATATGCTTCACACAGCTGATTAATAGTAGATAATAGCATCAGGATAACACAATTGAGCACTGAGGTTTAATAATTAAAAGAACATTGATTGTGTTTTACACAGCAACTGTTACTATAGAGATCAGTAGAATGGGTATTTGTGGTGTATATGAAAGGTATTTTAACCAATTGACATTTCTTTATATAAAATTATTAACCCAGTTTTTTCATTGTAACTTTTTGACTTTTTCTGTCTTTGAGCACTACATGCAATAACAAGCCAAGTAGGGAAGAAAGTATTGATTTTTTTAGTGTATGATTTACTATTACAGATCAGTTCTGCAGTGAAACTGCCTCAATGTAGCAAAGAACACACATTTCAAAGTGTGAATTTCTAGCCTGTACATGTTTTTTTAACACCTGAGTCTATTTTTGTCATCCCCAGGAGGGGTCAGTGACCCAGCATTACATATTTAGTTTACTGAATAGTTCCAGCTAATATAACAGCCCAGGTACTTCTGTAGAAAAGTCGATTTCATATTCTAAACCAGATGCATATAAAGTTACATTGTTGTAAATTGTACATTGTTCCTATTTTTATTTTATTGTGCTTCTATAATATTTCTTTCTGGATAATAGTAAACAGATGTCCAGGGGTATATAATTATATGCCGTGTTGTGTTTTGTGTTATATTATACAGGTGATACTCAAAAAATTAGAATATTGTGCAAAAGTTCATTTATTTCAGTAATGTAACTTAAAAGGTGAAACTAATATATGAGATAGACTCATTACATGCAAAGCAAGATAGTTCAAGCCGTGATTTGTCATAATTGTGATGATTATGGCTTACAGCTCATGAAAACCCCAAATCCACAATCTCTGAAAATTAGAATATTATATGCAATGAATAAAACAAGGATTGTACATAGAACAATATCAGACCTTTGAAAAGTATAAGCATGCATATGTACTCAGTATTTGGTTTGGGCCCCTTTTGCAGCAATTACTGTCTCAATGCGGCGTGGCATGGAAGCTATCAGCCTGTGGCACTGCTGAGGTGTTATGGAAGACCAGGATGCTTCAATAGTGGCCTTCAGCTCTTCTGCATTGTTGGGTCTCATGTCTCTCATCTTTCTCTTGGCAATGCCCCATAGATTCTCTATGGGGTTCAGGTCAGGTGAGTTTGCTGGCCAATCAAGCACAGTAATCCCACAGTCATTGAACCAGGTTTTGGTGCTTTTGGCAGTGTGAGCAGGTGCCAAGTCCTGCTGGAAAATTAAGTCAGCATCCCCATAGAGCTCCTCTGCGTAAGGAAGCATGAAGTGCTCCAAAATCTCCTGGTAGACGGTTGTGTTGACCCTGGACTTAATGAAGTACAGTGGACCAACACCAGCAGATGACGTGGCTCTCCAAATCAACACAGACTGTGGAAACTTCACACTGGACTTCAAGCATCTTGCAGTGTGTGCCTCTCCATTTTTCCTTCATACTCTGGGTCCTTGGTTTCCAAATGAGATGCAAAATTTGCTCTCATCAGAAAAGAGGACTTTGGACCACTGAGTTACAGACCAGGTCTGTTTTTCTTTAGCCCAGGTAAGACACTTCTGATGTTGTTTGTTGTTCAGGAGCGGCTTGACAAGAGGAATACGACATTTGAAGCCCATGTCCAGGATCCGTCTGTGTGTGGTGGCTCTTGATGTACTGACTCCCGCCTCAGTCCACTCCTTGTAAAGTTCCCAACACCTTTGAATTGCCTTTTCCTGACAATCCTCCCCAGGCTGTGGTCATCCCTGCTGCTTGTGCACCTTTTCCTTCCACACTTTTCCCTTCCACATAACTTTCTATTAATGTGCTTTGATACAGCACTTTGGGAACATCAAACTTCTTTTGCAATTACCTTTTGAGGCTTTCCCTCCTTATGGAGGGTGTCAATTATGGTTTTCTGCACAACTGTCAGGTCAGCAGTCTTTCCCATGATTGTAATTCCTACTGAACCAGACTGAGAGACCATTTAAAGGCTCAGGAACCCTTTGCAGGTGTTATGGCTTATGTAAACAAAAAACATTCAGCGCCTCCCCATATTCATCAATTTGAAAACAAATGTCCATAAAAGTTCATAACATATAATGCAAATAAGGTGCCTTCCGTGAAGAAAGTG
The DNA here is from genome assembly GCA_018402905.1 of Glandirana rugosa. Lineage (NCBI taxonomy): Eukaryota > Metazoa > Chordata > Amphibia > Anura > Ranidae > Glandirana > Glandirana rugosa. The sequence goes on from BLSH010329215.1 coordinate 83,594, forward strand.
ATGGTTGTGCTCATAAAACTGCTTGGTGCATAAGGGTGCAACAAAAGTGCCAGGTGCTTGAACCCCTCTTGTGTCCCCACTCACCCCAAGGCGTGGACCTGCTGCTTTGCGTCAACTACGATACACCGAGCAGACAGCAGAGGGCTTCGCCGGAGGAGACAAACAGGATTCGCCCTCTGCTGTCTGCTCGGTGTATCGTAGTCTCTGTCTTGCCGAGGGGATTAAGCCTGTCTCGTTTTATATGTGAAGGGTGAAGTTCAAAGGTTGTCGTCTAGTGAGCATAACATCATGGATCCATCGGGTCATACTGGGGTGTCGTATAAGGCTTGATTCCTGTGGGATTGTTACGTTGCCTACCTCTCCAGTGCCCAGCTGTAAAACCATCTGCAACAACCCTTCGCTTGTTTGACCTGTTGACTGCAAAGCAGCAGGTCCACGTCTTGGGGTGAGTGGGGACACGAGAGGGGTTCGAGCACCTGGCACTTTTGTTGCACCCTTATGCACCAAGCAGTTTTATGAGCACAAACATCACTTTCTTCATGGAAGGCACCTTATTTGCATTATATGTTATGAACTTTTATGGACATTAATTTGTTTTCAAATTGGTGAATATGGGGAGGCGCTGAATGTTTTTTGTTTACATATGGACTAAACGGGTTCGCCTAAGATCACAGCAGCCCCCTAACAGCACAACAGATTTTTTATCATATGTTTATTCAATTTATGTAGTGATTTGTATTTAGCACTTATTGCACTGCATCACAACATTTGTTCCACGGCGCAATTGAGTTTTGGTTTTTCAGGTATTATGGCTTAATTAGATGATTAGAGTGGGACACTTTGTGCCTAGAATATTGCACCTTTTCACAATATTCTAATTTTCTGAGATTGTGGATTTGGGGTTTTCATGAGCTGTAAGCCATAATCATCACAATGATGACAAATCACGGCTTGAACTATCTTGCTTTGCATGTAATGAGTCTATCTCATATATTTGTTTCACCTTTGAAATAAATGAACTTTTGCACGATATTCAAATTTTTCGAGTATCACCTGTTGTGATATTTAAAATAGTGCTCTAATGCTGTATTTACTGCAGGATTGCCTATCTATTCTAAAATAAAGATAGGTAACTCAGTGGACATGAATACAATAAGGGTGCATACTGCTTTGGTCAGTTTTATTTGTCCAGAATACAGAATTAATTATATTACTGTTAAACGAGTTCAGAAATGGGTAACAAAATGGTGAAAGGTCTGGGGGATAAAACATATCAAGAGCGACTTCAGGAACTTAATATGTACAGTCTGGAGGAAAGAAGGGAGAGGGGAGACATGATTGAAACCTTTAAATACATCAAGGGGGTGAATAAGGTTCAGGAGGGCAGTCTTTTCAATATGAAACCAAAATCAAGAACACGGGGACATGACCTCAAACTAACGGGGGGGAAGTTCAAAACTAATCTTAGAAAGTATTATTTTACTGAAAGGGTGGTTGATAATTGGAATAAACTACCAACAGAGTTTGTGAGACAGTCAACAGTAAATGGCTTCAAACATGCTTGGGATAAACATAAATCCATAGTCAAACAACAAGGTTAATGTAAAAAAAAAAAAAAATAAATAAAAAGGGGCAGACTCGATGGACTACTCAGTCTTTTTCTGCCTTCACTTTTCTATGTTTCTATGTTTCTATGTAAACACCAAACAAGATAAAATGGTTTATTGACTTGTTGCCCAACCCATGGTCTTCAGGGGTACTGGCAGACTGCAATAGAAATATCATAGAAGATCTAAGGCTGGCCATAGATGCTTCATTTTTTCTAGAGCCAGTGGGCTGATAAAAAAAAAACACACACACACATGGCAGGTGGATGGAGAAATTTTCCCTGCTGTGCCATTGTATTCTGACAGTGGGACTCTCCTGTCAGAATACACTGATCAGCAGTTGCAGTTGATTGGCTGCAGCTGCTGATAGACAAAAGTTTTTCAACAGCCCCGTTCAACTTTTGTCAAGCAGGAACAGCCGCAGATGGATTACAATTCTGGCAGTCCCTGCTGAACAAACCAAATTTTGACCCAGCTTAACCTTTCTCTACTTCTCTACTCTCTGCTCCAGTCTGTAGCTACAACATTCAAAATATACTGCCTTTTAAAAGGTTGTAACAAAAGTATTTTTTTTTTTATAGAAAACACTATTATGTTTTTATGTTTTCTTTTGAGCTACGCAACCTGGAAGGTATATAAGCTGATCTGGATCCTTGCTGTCTGTTAACCCCATGGTGGGTAAAGCTTTGAGCGATCTTACTAAAAAAGTCTACCCATTAGGGGTGGAGCAGCACTGAGCACTAAGGGTGTACTGATTATTCCCTTTAAAAACACTAGATGAATCACTGTACACATACACAAGGAGAGTTTTGGACCGCAATTTGTCATTTGTTTATTTGTACTGAACACTCAGACACTCGTTTAATATAAGTTTATTCATATTAATTGTATGATACAGTTTCCACTTTTGCACTTTTTTGTTCTGTGCCATTTCATTGCACTTTGCATTTTTTCTGTATTATATTTCTGTACTTTGCCCTTTATTTGGTTATATTACACTCAAAAGTTTCTAGGTTTATATAGCAGCACACACATTAGACTGTATTTAACTGTTTGATGTTATATAGCATATTGGCTATCCAGTAAGGTGGGATGTGTACATATTAACCACTTCAGGACTAGACTGTTTCACCCCCTTCCTGCCCAGACATTTTTTCAGATTTCAGTGCGTTCACATTTTTAATGGCAATTACTCATTCATGCAACATTGTACACAAATTACATTTTTATAATTTATTTGAAACAGGTAGCTATAGCAGTGGAGAAACTCCCATGATCAGCAGTATAGGTATACAGTACAAGCAGGTCAACCTTATGGATGACATGGGCTCACCCGAGGTGTGGGGTCTAACCACTAATCGGTATTCACTGGAGCTCCTGATGGTGGAGATGAGTTTTGCTGCATGTTATTACCAGGCCAAGGTCTTCCAGATCCCCCCCACTAGGTGGTGATCAATTCTCCGTCCAGTGGCAGATATAGTAGGTAGGGATCAAGCAGAAGTGCAGTCATTAAACAAGCCAAAGGTCAGAAACAAGTGGTTACAGGTTGGGATCAAGCAGAAGTGTAGTCGAGGAACAAGCCAAAGGTCGGTAACGAGTGGTAGCAAATGTGCGGGTGGCAGCAGGAATGACAAGAGTGAAATATTGGCTGGAAAGAGCATAAGAATCTGGCAAACAGGAAGTGCAAAGGCATGACTTCAATAAGAAGTTCATGGGAGGAACAAGGGGTTCAAGGTTGAAGACAAATAAGACACAAGGCTAAGTTGTCTTAAGAAATCAGAGAGGGAACTGTACAACATCTCAGATGGCTCAGCAGGAAGAGTTACCACCAGACACAGAAGAGGTCCTGGGTTTAGATTTAGGTCCTGACACTTAGGGTAGCATCAGGAACATTAAGACTGGGGTGGTGGCAATCAGGGACACCGTGACTGGTATGGCGGTAATCAGGGACACTTAGACTGGTGCAGGGATGATTAGGGACACTGTAATTGGTGGAATGGTGATTAGGGACACTGTGGTGACTGGCAGAATTGTTTTGATTATATTTTACTGCTATGGCGGTGATCAGAGACAATGGCTGGTGGCACTGACACACAGTGATATCAGAGCAGCCAGACATTGTACATGATAACTGCCATATCAATACAATGTCACCATTGTGACACTGCACTTGCTTTGAAGACAGTATGTAAAAAATAAATATTTATTTTTACAATTATTTTTCACATTTCATGAGATGGGCTTTAAGCCTGCATACAATAAAAATAATATAAACATAACCAAGTGTATGGCACCATTATTATTGTTCCTTTTACTTAACATATTATATGATTTTTTACATGCAAAGTAAACTAACCAAGAGGACACAAATTATCTGCAGAATGCTGGCATGTTTAATTTTTAGCATCTGATTTCCCCGGCGCCTACATTTCTGTGTTTACCACTGACTAGCCCTACATTTCAACATATATGCTCCCTGGTTTTGGCTCTAAATTCACTTCAGCCTTGCCCACACACTAAGGCTAGATTCACACTTTAGCTTGAGCTTCTTCAAGTGTTTTTAATGTACTTTTGTACAAGTGTTTTTTAGGCATTTTCAGGCTTGAGTGTTTCTCTTTTAGCCAGTGGAAACCTAGCTGCTAGAAGAAGGAGAGGCAAGAAATTACACATAGCTTCATAGTTAGTCAGGTTGAAAAAAGTCCATCTAGTTCAAGTTTTTCAGATGTTCCACTGAAGAAAACAAAAAATTGCCCCAAAAAAGGTCATGTATTTTTTGCTTTGGGCAATAAAATGTAGGCGACATGACACACAGATTGAGTATTGAAGCATTTTGTAAAAGGCACTTCAAATCCCTCTGGTGTTAACTAGGGCTAAGTCTGCATTCACAAATGAGCAGAGCATAAGCAAAGCATATTTCCTGGTGATTTTTGAAGCATTTTCAGGTGTTTTACAGGCATATTACATGCATTTTACAAGCATTTTTAAATATGTATTGAGCTTCAGGAATTTGTTTCCCGGCCTGGGAAAGGGAAGAAGAGTAGTTTTATAGGGGGAAAGAAGGTCTTCGGGTGTAAAAATATTATATAGTCTGGGAGAGATAAATAAACAGCTGGAGGGGTCATAGCATCATATATCACAAGAGTTTTAGCTGTCCCCAAAGCTGTGTAAGATGTCTGAGCAATTTGGCTTTGGAGAAATACTGTATATAGTCTGACTTTAGCAAAAGCACTATCCTTCCTTGATAACAACAGTTTTATTGTTGCCTAAAGTTATTTTTAACTTCATTCTGAATGCAAATTAAATCTTGTCTTCTTCTTTTGTTAGATAAACATCAATAGTGATGGAGTGTGCGTTTGCTGTGAAATGCAGCATCAGACATCAGGCTGCAGCAACCCTGGAGAAACCTTGAAACTCAACCCTTTGCAGGAGTGCAGTGCAGTGAGACTGACGCTTAAGGTAAGCAAACTACTTTCTAACACAAATAATTTGAAACAATTCTCCTTTCCTTTCCTCTAAACATCAGACTAATAGCATACTTGCATTTTCACACTGACTGTGTTGGGGTATAGAACATCATAACCTGTGCATATCGCTCAGCCTTGACAGCAATATTTATCAACCTTTAACCCAGGGCTCGACAGACCCTAGGTGCCACATCCGGTCTCCTCCCCTTCCTGTTGCTGACCCAGAAGTGATGTGTGACGTCACTTCCGGGTCTCCATTGACCGTATCCCCGGCCATCAAGGCCGGGAAAAAATTAAACGCAGTGCGATGTGCATTGCATTACATTCAGTGAAGCACAGTGGAAACATCTAAGGTCCTTTAGACTCTGGATGTCTCATTAAAGAGAACCTGTCCCCAATAAAAAATCACAAAGAGGACTTTTTTCCCCCTATGTAAAGCAAAAAAAAGTTAAGGAAAAAAATGAAAAGTTACACCCACTTGTGTGTACTCACGGCAAAACATAAAATTACCCAATCTATGATTCATGCTAAAATAGAAGCTGTGCTATTGGATAAGGTCCAAAAAGTGGAGAGGCTCTGGAACCCCTGGGTGACCCATTTCCTACCCCCTGGTTTCAATGAAACCCTATTGCTCCCATAATCTCTTCAGCGAATTTCCCTTATCCTGCCCTTGAGTCTGCCACCATTCCCCTATGGAGATCCCTTCATATACCCTCCCCCCTTTCCCTCACCCCTCTACCCACTCCCCCCTTGCCTCTTCCCTTCCCCTTCTTTGCTCTCCCCTACCCCCTTCACTCATTCATCCCCTGTCTTATACGCTTCATTTCAGCCTCTATCCCCTCCTAACCTGTTCCTGCAGCCCCCTTACCCCTAGTACAGATTTGTAAACCAAGCCTACCCCCAAGCACGCCCTTATCAACCACCCTGACTTCCAGTCTCACTGATCTCTTGTGCTCTTTGGCACTCACTTGTTAGGTGCCAAACTGCTGCCTCCACTATTATTAGTTGGGCATGGTTTGGAGGGCCTACGTTCATGTTCTCCTTCATATTCCCAACCCCCCATTCTCTATCCTGGCTATTGCCAAGATGTATCACAAAGTTTCTTTCAATAACTCGTTTGAACAAGAAAAGTTATACTTAAGCAAATAACCCCCCCTCCAAAAAAAAATTGAGGCCCCAACATATTTGCATGTACAAATGTTAATGCATGTGGCAGGGCGCCTATGCCTGAAAACATTGACTGTGATACACATGTTACGTATCGCCACACATGCCAGAATGAGAACAATAATTCTAGCACTAGACCTGCTTCGTAACGCTATGATGACCTATAGGGGGCTTTTAAAGCATCGCCTATGGAAAATATAGGGTGCAAATTTATAGTTTGACATGTTGGGTATCTATTTACTCGGTGGAACCTTGGCTTTTATATTTTGTCAATAAATTATTTTAATTTATTGCGTTTTTTTGGCTGAAATTAAATTATAATGTGTTTTGCATTAATATTGTCTGACATAAAAGATTGAAGCTACAACTATTTTATTCTCTAGGATGTCTGCTTTCAGAAAATATAGAGTGTTTGGGGGTTTTATATAATCTTCGGGCCCAATGATTTTGTAAACATGTGCAAAAAAACACAAAAACAGCTCCCCTTAGGGAACATGTTACGTGTTACATATTCCACCCGTAAGCTTTGTTAGTTAACAAAAACCGGCTCTTACCTTTTTTTAGCTGGCTCCTGGATTCAAAGAAAATTTGTCATCCCTGCTTTTAACCCTTCCTGCCCAGCCCAGCATCCCTTTAAACAGTTTGGAACTCCCAGGCGGTGGGAAGAATCGGCAATCAAAAACGGGCCTACTCGTTACCTATCTTAAGTCTACACTGAGAGCGGTCCTTGACAGCTCAGTCTTTGTGCTGGGAGCATGCAGCAAGCACACCAGTAGCCCGGTGGGCTTTAAAGCCCACCATTTTGCTGCCGCACATGTGTGTTAGGCATCCATACAGGAGGTAATAGTAGGCCGGTAGAGTTCATGGCACACTGTCTGTCACATTGTCACACGTCTGCTTCCAGGGTCGTACACCCCTGCATATGCACAAGTTTACACAATTGCTGGTATAAAGAATAAGTACAATGAATATATGTATTCATTGTAATATGAGGCTGTACCCTCCACCTCAGCCTTCTTTATGCCAGCTATTTACACTCCATGTATGCTGTTCACCATCTTCTGGCCTTGCCTATGAAGCCCAAGGCAGCAATTACAGCACTGAGACAGGTGAATGACACCTGCTTTTACTTTCAGTGTGTAGTTTGTTTTCTTACCCCAAATAACTTTTTTTTTGGAACGTAGACAGTCCAAAATATTTAGTAAGACACATGGAGAGTTTTTTTAGAGTAATTTTTTGTCACAATTTTTTGGAAAATCTAGAAATTAACCAGTTGTTGACTGCCCACCATCTTGGCTCGATATCGCCATCATCTGACGTGAGGAGCCAGGAAGTGGGTAGGGTGGACTTGATGTCCGCTGGCTACCTGCTACACCGCGATCACTCTCTCGCAGTGACAGAATGGGGATCTGTGTGTGTAAACAACGGATCTCCGTTCTGACAGGGAAGAAGACGTGTGATCGTAGGCTCCCTGTATATGGAAGCGGCGATCACTCTCCTCCCCCACTCAGCCTAGCCCCCACAGAGTTAGAAACACTATCCAGGGAACACAGTTAACCCTTTGATCCCCCCCTAGTGTTAACCCCTTCCCTGACAGTGACATTTACACAGTAATCATTGGATTTTCATAGCTGTATAAATGGCAATGGTCCCAAAAAAGTGTCAAAAGTGTCTGGCATGTCCACTGCAATGTCACAGTACCACTAAAAATCACAGATTGCCGCCATTACTAGTAAAAAAAAAAAAATAATAAAAACTCATAAATGAATTCTCAACCTTTGCGCAAACCAATCAATATACTCCGATTGCGATTTTTTTTTACCAAAAATATGAGTAAGTATATATATATCGGCCAAAACTGATGGATACATTTGTATATATGTTTTTTGATATGTATTTTAGCAAAAAGTAAGAAATATTGGGTTTTTTGCAAAATTTTGCTTTTTGTTTATTTATAGTGATAAGAAGTAACGCAGAGGTGATAAAATACCACCAAAAGAAAGCTCTATTTGTGGGAAAAAAGGACTTTAATTCAATTTGGGTACAATGGCGCATGATCATGCAATTGTCATTTAAAGCGAGGCAGTGCCGAATCGCAAAAAGTGCTCTGGTCCTAAAGGGGGAAATCCTTCCGGGGCTGAAGTGGTTAACCACTTGCCGACTGCAGTCATATGACGGCGGCTGCGATATCTCTCACTGTGTTCGAGGGGGGCCAGGGAGCGGGTAGGGCGGACTCGATCTCCGCCGGCTACCCGCGATGCCCCCCCCGCAGTGAAAGTGTAAGTATACACAGATCTCCGTTCTGTTAGAGGGGGAAGGGCGGTGATCACAGGCTTCCTCTATATGGATCACTTCCTTCCCCCAGCCAGGGCTGCCCACATACAGTTAAAACACGCCCAGGGAACACTGTTAACCCTTAGAGCGCCCCCTGCAGGTTAACCACTTCACTGCCAATGGTATTTATACAGTAATTAGTTCATTTTTATAGCACTGATCACTGTATAATTGCCAATGGTCCCAAAAAGTGTCAAAATGGTCCACTGCAATATCGCAGTACCGCTAAAAACCGCAGATCGCCGCCATTACTAGTAAAAAAAATTAATAAATAAAATCCCCAGAAATTAATTCTCATCATCCGTAAACGCGGCAACTTTTGCACAAACCAATCAATAAACGCTGATTGCGATTTTGATTCAGTGTTGACATTCCCACAAAATGTCTTACCTAAATCATACATTAAGTAACATAGCATAGTATTCTGAAATAGTGAGTCATACTGCCACCTTCAGGAGAATTGGACACTGGCAAAAGCAAAGCTGTAAGGACAGCTCAGTATAGCCCCTCACACGTTCAGCATACCTCAGTTTGTCACTAGTGTCCTTAGGAGAACAGACATCTTCTCTCTGTGGGAGAAGCAAATCCTTTTCACAAAGGCAAGGTTGTTTTGACATCCAGGGCCCTCCGGGCCCTTTCACTTTAACCAGGATATTGTTCTCCAATCTCTATGTATTGCTCTCAAGCATCTTAAGGAGATTTCTCTAGATTGTCTGGATGTGGAACATGGTATTAGAGTGTATCTGTCAGCTGCAGCTCCAATTCAACAGGTCTGCTCTCTTTCATTCCTTAAGGTCCCTGTAGGGGGCAGCCTGCTTCTCATTACGCTATTGCTCATCACTCAAGCGTGTGACCTCAGGGGCAATGTTCCTCCTCTTCCATTCAAAGCAAGCTCCATTAGATAAGTTAGTGCTTCATGTTTTTGTAAGATCATGCATCTGTTTCTCAGGTTTGCAGGGCTGCCAGCCCATTTTCTTTTTACACGGTCTTTAAACTTGAACAGGTGGATGTTTAGGCCTTAGCTGATGTTGGCTTCAGTCATAAGACTCTTTATACAGCACTATAGCCCCCCCCCCCGAGCCCCCCTTACTGACCTGTTGGTCTTTTCCTTGTTGGCCCGTTAGCCTTTCTTTCTCTGTTACTTACCCTTCAGTTGGACTGCTTTTGGATATCCCAATGTTCCAAAATATCCAGTGTCCCATCATGTATGACTAAGAAAATAGGATTTTTGTCTTACTTGTAAAATCCTTTTCTTGGAGTATATTACTAGACACAGTCCCCTCCCCTCTGTTCTTATGAGCCACTCCTACTATTGCTTGCTTCAAAGCGGAGGCGTGCTGGGAGTGGGAGGGGTTATACCCCTGGACTGTTATCGCAGATTTGCTTTACCAGTGCCCATTTCTCCTGAAGATGGCAGCATACCCAGTTTTTCAGAATACTATCCTGCATCCCATAATTTACTCCAAGAAAAGGATTTTACTGGTAAGCCCAAAATCCAATGGTTTACGTACAGAGAGAATTTACTGGATTTCACTTGCTGCTGGGGTTTACAGTTATACATAAGAACAACGTTTAAAAGAATGGTGTTTTATAGGAAGATTAATAATTATCAGGGTGGCTATACACAATGAAAGATGGGCCCCAATATTACTCATACTCTAAGCTCATATCCTGACTAGTAGTAACCAAAGTGTCACAGGTTTTTGGTGGAACTTGATGTGAGTGATTGTTTGAAGGGGACCCATCAAGGTAAAAAAAGTATACTGTTTTCAGGGATATCATAATTATTTTGGCTTTACTTCTTAGTAAACCCCTCACCTGGAATAAACATGCAGGCAATCAATGAGAACAGAAGCCCCAGAATTTGCACCTTTAAAGCTAGTCAGTTTTGGCAGCTCCCATAGTTCATTCCTAACAAGCTTCCTTTGAGGACTGTGATATGTAATTGAATCTTCCAGTTTTGCCAATACAACAGCAACAGCAGTGATGATTGGGTCAGAGCAGCTGAAACTAACAAGGTATTGAACTGCTAAAGGTATATATATAATATCTGACAAGGAAAGGAAACAAAATAGAAATGGAAACCCAACTTTTTCAACTCAAACTTCATAAAATAGACTACACTACAGAAGATTTGTACAAAACACAGCAAATACAACTAGCGTTCAATAGGAGATATTGTGTAACTGTAATAGAATGTTTCTTTTTCAAGCAAAAATGAATATCGATCAATGTTTCACTCATGAAGAGCCAATTATTTTTGTCCATCACAAGGTTGATATCAATAGTGCTTTGCTGCTGGGATTTTATTGTTCAGTCTGCTGACAAACACGTATGTGAAAGATAAAGCCTTGTTTATCCCACATGGCCTCTCAAGGGCATTTCTTTATGTGAAGAGCAATATTCAGCAATTTGAACTCAACCCAAACATTTGCACTTGTGGATTCCATCTCCAGACTTTGAACTCCTGCATCCAGCATCAACACAGAGGAATCATCTGGTCAATGGTTATACACAGTGTATTCAGTCTATACCATTTTAACTTACACTTCCCCAAAGATTAAAGCTTCATAAGTAATGGAATAATCTATGTGCAATCTCCTTTAGATTTACCAACAATTTGATTAGCAAATGTATATAAACAAATTGTTTAATTTATGTCAAATTGGGTAGACCCTTGCAATAAATAGTTGTTGGAAAATCTGAAGGAGATTGTACTATCATAGTCTAACATGTCTGTCCTGCTTCAGACCAATGACATCTAGTCCATGTAGCCAGTTGCGGGTCTATTAAATGATGGAGGAGAGGAAACAGTATGGAGTACACAACTGGTTGTTTGTCCCCCCATGTTTCTGAATCGATCAGTGCATCACCTTCTTGACCCGGAAAGCAGAGGGCCATGGGACATGTAGTCTCCCAGCTGACACTTATTGAAGAGTGACAGGGAATTCTGCAGGAGTCTATAAATGTGACTGTAATTGGTAGGCTTGGGGTTCTTGCCTTGGGGACTCCAGGAGTTCAGTCAAGTTCTGCCTCTCTGCCAGTCGCTGTGGAGGGAGACTGCAAAATAGCACATTTGCATCCAGTACCCCAGTGATGATCCTATGCAGGCAGCTAGAGGTTCAGTGACACCATCCATTCTAGTGCCAAATACCTAGGGCCACAGTCTTCTCAAGTGGCCTGAAATCCAGACACATTCATACTGATTGTCACTAGCGGTTTCCCACCATCTACACTGCAACTGTTGTACATTCTTCACATAATCCTACTACCACTCCCAACCTGCTCATTCTCCCCTTCTACATCAGAGCTTTATCCTCAGCTTGGATTTGTGAGAGGGCAGATGCCCAGTCTTTACTCTGCTCCTTTTTGTGGACACTGCTAGTAGTCATCTTTACCCTTTTTCCCTTTCTTCACATTCTCATTGACAGCAGGCTTTCAGTTCACAGTCTAAGCTGCACCTCTGGAGAACCTTGTTACAGTCTATGCTAACTCTACTCAGCAGTGCATTGTTATTTGTTTCAACCTAATTGCCTAACATCAATTGACTGCATATTGCTGCATGTAAATTGCTTCCACTACCAACAAGAACCGCTTTGAAATGATAAATACATTAGTGTTGAGTAGAGTTGAGCGAACACCTGGATGTTCGGGTTCGGTGGGTTCGGCCGAACTTCACGAAAAAGTTCGGGTTCGGTACCGAACTTGACCCCAAACCCCATTGAAGTCAATGGGGACCAGAACTTTTCGGCACAAAAATGACTGTAAAAAAGTCCTGGAAAGTGCTAGAGGGCTACAAAAGGATTTTAGAACAATAATCTGTCCCTTACAGCAACAGCAGGAACCTGACCCTATAGAACTAGGAGATGATTTTAGAACAATAATCTGCCCCTTACAGCAACAGCGGGAACCTCTCCCTATAGAACTAGGAGGTGATTTTAGAACAATAATCTGTCCCTTACAGCAACAGCAGAAACCTGACCCTATAGAACTAGGAGATGATTTTAGAACAATAATCTGTCCCTATAAGCAGTAGGCTCTATCTAGTCCAGTCGGATCGTTCTGTAATGCAGGATGAAATGTTATTTGATTTGCAATCTGTCCCTAAAAGCAGTAGTAGTGGTAATCTCTACCTAGTCCACAATCAGATCGTTCTGTAATGTAGGATGAGATGTTATTATATCTGCAATCTGTCCCTCACAGCGCCGGCAGCATCCTCTCCCTACCCTGGCCAGAGAGCATGTGACATGCAGCACTAAGTGACTCCAGCTTATAAAGAGGCTGGGTCACATGATGCGCTGGCCAATCACAGCCATGCCATTAGTAGGCATGGCTGTGATGGCTTCTAAGGGCAAACCAGTGAAACGCTTGTTGATTGGCTGCCCTGCAGCTATTCAACAGGCAGGATCAAATACCCGAACCCAGAACCCAAACTTTTTTTAAAATGTCCGGGTTCGGGTCCGGGTCACGGACACCCCAAAATTCGGTATGGACCCGAACTTTACAGTTCGGGTTCGCTCAACTCTAGTGTTGAGTAAACTTTATGTTCATTGCTTTTATTGGTGTTAAGTATCACTAGTGGCAAGGGTGATAAGTATTGAGGGTGAAATCAATGATTTAACTTTGAGTGTCAGAAAAATTTAGGTGCTTACAAGGTCAAGGCAGCTCAAGAAGACAGGTATTATTCAGCAGCCCTCACGGAGGCAGCTTTACATCTGTATTGGAGGATCACAGGAAAACCCATGTTCTAGAAGCTTCTCAATGCAGATGGCAGATGCTGATCCCAGATGCCTGTCTACCCTGCATATACTGTACATACAATGCACACAGAAAGGTCACACTTCAATGGTGTCCTTGGCATCTCAGTTTATTCAGCCATGAATGGCAACAGACATAGCCTCATCTGAAGGCAACTCCTCTTTAACATGTTTTACACAGAAGAGCTCTTTCTCGTTAAACCCTTCTGGGCGAAGCTCGTAAGAAAGGAGTGGCCTTCAAGTGGGACTACAGTATCTCACAAAAGTCAGTACACCACTTATATTTTTAAAAAAATGTTATTATATCTTTTCATGTGACCGCACTGAATACATGACACTTTGCTACTATGTAAAGTAGTGAGTGTACAGCTTGTATAACAGTGTAAATTTGCTGTCCCCTCAAAATAACTCAACACACAGCCATTAATGTCTAAACCACTGGTAACAAAAGTGAGTACACCCCTAAGTAAAAATTGGGCCCAAAATGTCAATATTCTGTGTGGCCACCATTAGTTTGCAGCACTGTCTTAGCCCTCTTGGGCATGGAGTTCACCAGAGCTTCACAGGTTGCCACTGGAGTCCTCATCCACTCCTCCATGACGACATCACGGAGCTGGTGGATGTTAGAGACCTTGCACTCCTCCACCTCCCATTTGAGGATGCACCACAGATGCTCAATAGGGTTTAGGTCTGGAGACACACTTGGCCAGTCCATCATCTTTGTCCTCAGTCTCCCTAGCAAGGCAGTGGTCGTCTTGGAGGTGTGTTTGGGGTCGTAATCATGTTGGAATACTGCCCTGTGGCCCAGTCTCTGAAGGGAGGGGATCAGGCTCTGCTTCAGTATGTCACAGTACATGTTGACATTCATGGTTCCCTCAATGAACTGTAGCTTCCCAGTGCCAGCAGCACTCATGCCGCCCCAGACCATGACACTCCCATCACCGTGCTTGACTGTAGGCAAGACACACTTCTCTTTGTACTCCTCACCTGGTTGCCTCCTCACATGCTTGACACCATCTGAACCAAATAAGTTTATCTTGATCTCATCTGACCACAACACATGGTTCCAGTAATCCATGTCCTTAGTCTACTTGTCTTCAGCAAACTGTTTGCGGGTTTTCTTGTGCATTATCTTTAGAAGATTGATTAAAACATAGAAGCATTGATCAGTCATAAGCACCAAGAAGTCAAAGGTTTGAATGTATAAACAAGCTTTAATTAACTGAAACCCATCAGAACAAACACTACAGGTCTGGCAGATGAATGATTGAATAAATGCACTGAAACTCACTGATCAAGTGAAGGCTGTGACTGAGCCTGGAGGGATGGATGGTTGTCTCTGTGGCTGGTGTTCTCAGGAGCGGGCAGGTGGCTCAAACACAATGAGCTGTTGTCCCAATGTACCCTCTCATCACTACATTGCATCCAAGCCTGCTGCCACTGATCATGGCTCCTTCTCTGCCTACCATCACTGGTGCATGGCTCCTGGGTTCTGTGTGCCCCCTACATTGGCCAAACATACTTGTGGCACCTCGGAGCCCAGTAGAGCCCCCATCACCACCATTGGGGCAACAGCTCATTGTGTTTGAGCCACCCGCCCGCTCCTGGAAACACCAGCAATGGAAACAACTATCCATCCCTCCGGGCTCAACCACAGCCTTCACTTGATCAGTGGGTTTCAGTGCATTTATTCAGTCATTCCTCTGCCAGACCTGTAGTGTTTGTTATGATTGTCAAGTCTGCCAGAGACCTCCAATCGTCACTGTTTCCTGACCAGTAGTCTTGTTATCCCAGTATCAGGTGGAGGGACAGTGGAAATCTTGCAGCCAGAATTCCAGGACCACGATAAAAGGTGCAACAGGCTACCACAAGAGACAACAAAACTAGCGACTCATGGTTAGTAGAGGAGGAAGTCAGGAGCCAGGCAGAAATCCACGGGGTAATCCAGAAGGCAAAGTCGGGGACAGGCAGGGTCAGTAACGATAATCAGCAGAAACCAAAGGAGCAGTCTAAAGTGAAGTCAGGAACCAGCAGAAGTCTGAAACTAAGAATCCAAAAGCACACCACAGCAAGAAGTAAAACCTATACTAAGGCAGAGACCGAAAGGGGAAGTGATATATTTATAGGGTTCTAAATCAGCTGACTGTCTACTGGGTGGAGCTAGAGTCCAATACCACAAAGCAGAATATAACCAGGGCACACAAAGATAGCGTGACACTGATGGGTTTCAGTTAATTAAAGCTAGCTTATACATTCAAACTTTTGACTTCTTGGTGCTTATAAATCATCAACACTTCCTTGTTTTCTTCATTGCCTCATCTAGTTCCATGAGATTGGGAGCAGTGGTCGGTCATTAGCCCCTTTTTACAACATTCCTATGTTCATTTCCCAAAGAAAACCTCTGGATATGACACTGAGCATATGCATGCAACTACTTTGGCCGACCATGGCAAGGCCTGTTCTGAGTGGAACCTGTCCTGTTAAACTGCTGTATGGTCTTGGCCACCGTGGTGCAGTTCAGTTTCAGGGTCTTGGCAATCTTTGTATAGCCTAGGCAATCTTTATGTAGAGCATCAATTCTTTTTTTCAGATCCTCAGAGAGTTCTTTGCCATGAGATGCCATGTTGAACTTCCAGTGACCATTATGAGAAAGTGAGAGCGATAACACCAAATTTAACACACCTGCTCCCCATTCACACCTGAGACCTTGTAACACTAACAAGTCACATGACACCAGGGAGGGAAAATGGTTAATTGGGCCCAATTTGGACATTTTCATTTAAAGGTGTACTCACTTTTGTTGCCAGTGGTTTAGACATTAATGGCTGTGTGTTGAGTTATCTTGAGGGGACAGCAAATTTACACTGTTATACAAGCTGTACACTCACTACTTTACATTGTAGCAAAGTGTCATTTCTTCAGTGTTGTCACCTGAAAATATATAATAAAATATTTACAAAAATGTGAGGGATGTACTGACTTTTGTGAGATACTGTAGTTCTGTTATTGTTCTTGCTTGAGTAAACTGAGTTGTCATTGACATCATTGGAGTGCAACCTTTTTTGTGATTTGTGCTTAGACCATGTTGTTATACTTGTAAATTGAACACAGCTGTAATAAAACATTTAAAAAATAGCATGCTATTATATGCAACAGCATATTTATAAATGTGTTTACTCGCCTTGAGTATCATATAAAGGTATTTCTTGTAAAACTGCCATTCAGGAAAATATACAGTGTAATTAAAACCTCAGTCTAGTAATGTACATTAATTGGAACCTGCTGGCCAGTGAGCCCTTCAGAAGTTCTTTAACAAAAGCCTGAAATGCTAAAAGCTTCCTTGCTGCTAAGTAACTCTTGAAACTAGTCATCCCTAGGCAAGTTGTGATTGACAAAATATCTCTCTTATTGTTTTATGGTGGGTCTCTTCAGCTGCCTTTCTGCTGTGAAATCTGTCTACCAGATGAGACAGATAATCAGAAAACTGTAAGGGGTGAGTAGTTTTTAACAGTACTGTGAAGAAAGTTGAGATTTTGATTGCATCCATATCAAGATATGTACCTTAGCTGGAAGCTATCAGAAATGAGTTGTAAGCATGATGAAATAGGTAGGTGTAAAAAAAATCTCTTTATTCTGCCAGCACAGTTAGAAAGGAAAGAATCAAAGTGATTTTTTTAGGTAAATTCAGAATTGCATCATTGAGGTGAGAAGGCTTATGAGTGAAGTTGCAAGACTCTTCTGTAAGTCAAAGTAACTGGAAATCCTGCTGTTTGCAAATTATGACAACAGTGTATGTTTCACTAAGAAAAAAATTGATTGCCTTTTAGTTAGTGTTGTTTCAGCAGTCATACGACTGTCATATTTCAGTCACTCTTGGCAGGGTTGGACGGTAGACATTAAGAAGCACATGAACCATCAGCCCTTCAGTTAAGCTTAGAGAGTCAGTGTAGGGGGCATAGACCCAAGGGCATGTTGTAAGTCAATTTCCCAGCCGAGTGTGAAAGGGAAGGTGACAATGCTACCGTTGCATTTGAAGCCTGTGGTTAACTACCCGAATCTCCCTCATGTACTGCTAAAGATACCAAAATGGGTGGCAGGGATTTTTGAATCTGGCGCTGGCCATTTTAAAGTGCCATCAAGAAAAGTGTTGTTAGGGATTTGTTGAATTCCCCCAATTTTGTCACCGGGGAGGGAAAATGGCTAATTGGGCCCAATTTGGACATTGTCACATACGGGTGTACACACTTTTGTTGTCAGCGGTTTAAACATTAATGGCTGTGTGTTGAGTTATTTTGAGGGGACAGTAAATTTACACTGTTATACAAGCTGTACACTCACTACTTTACATTGTAGCCAAGTGTCACTTCTTCAGTGTTGTCACATGAAAAGATATAATAAAATATTTACAAAAATGTGAGGGCGTACTCACTTTTGTGAGATACTGCATTTAAAGGAGTTGTAAAGGCATTCTATGCATTAATATAAAAAGCCTTCTATGTGTAGCAGCCTCCCCAGCACCCCCTAATGCATGCCTGAGCCTCATCTCTTTCCAGCGATGTCCACAAGTGTCTTAACCATCCAGGAGTCTCCTCCCGATTAGCTGAGACACAGCAGCGGCGCCATTGGCTCCCGCGGCTGTCAATCAAATTCAGTTAGCCAATCAGGGGAGAGGGGGCGGGGCAGGTCAGGGCTCCGTGTCTGAATGGACACACAGAGCAAGGACTTGGCTCGGGTGCCCCCATAGCAAGCTGTTGGCTGTGGGGGCACTGAACAGGAGGGAGGGGCCAGGAACATTGAAGAGGGACCCGAGAAGAGGAGCATCCATGCTGCTCTGTGCAAAGCCAACTGCATAGAGGAGGTACTGTAAGTATAACATGTTTGTTATTTAAAAAAAAAAGAGACTACAATCACTTTAAGGTCATCTACATTGATATTTGTTGAAAACAACAAGCCAGGGGCAAAAGCGTTAACGTTAGATTATGATTTCATATCTGTTTTAATCAGTACTGTGTAAAAAAAATGGATATGCATGTGATGAATGTTTTAGAATGCTTTACAAGCTTGTGTTCCATTACATTATAAAGGAACCTTACAAACTTTAACAATCTTCAATTAATCAATTTGAATATTTTCATTTATCTAATGTGTTGTTATGACTAAGTTGCTGTACAATAAACTGTAAGCCATCTTTTTCCCAAGGAAGCTATAGGCTATCTAGCGTACACATTATGCATATAAAAGAAAGATTATGCAGTGTTTTCTTGAGCCACTATTCAGATGGTACAGGCTTGGCTAAACAGAATGGAGTAACCAGATGGTCCAGTAATTACATTAAATGTGACTACATCCTTCCCCTTGGCATTGCCCTGCTCATTATTTACTCCTTTATTCTTAGTAATGAGAGAACATGCGCATGCATTTTTAATAAAATATTTTTATCAATTGAATTTGGTTATAATATTTTTATGATATGTCAGGAGATACTGAAATAATCAGGTCTGTGTGCTAGCATGCTTCTGTATTGTCAGTTCTTTTAATCTAGATACAAGGAATACAGTTTGACAAAATTTAAAAAAACTGTTTTATTTCAGATTATTTCAAGATCTTTACTTCTTAATCTATAAATTGTTTCATTTTTTAAAATACAAAGCCAGATTTCATAAATGTATTCTAACATTTTCCAAATATCATACACGCTACTTGTTTTTATTGGTTTATTATTATTCTAGATAGACATTATTAATTACCTTTTTATTTTCGTGTATTTATTTAATTGTAATGTTTTTACTGCCCTTGACCACGCACCTAATAGTGGACATGGTGATGCTTGGATTAGTACAAACTGTCTGGGCTACAACATGCCAAACTTGACAGGTTGCACCACCTGTCAAACTCCCCTATGTAAGTGTATAGGACCATGCCACAATGCTTGACACAATCCGGCATTGAAACATCTCTCTATGGCAGTACAACTTTCAATTCTGCTGACTCCCGCTGTCTCATTGCTGCTTCCTTGAACTTCTATTCCTCACAGGAAAGGGTTAACAGTAGATAGTTCCGTTTCAAGCCATCCTGTTAGGGAGAGAAGGGACAGGGAGGTGATGATAGGTGCAGGGGAGTGCTTTGCCACCCTCGGCTATAAGGCTTTGTGTTTAATTTATTTGGCCATTCTCTAAACCAGGGGTGCCCAATACTTTAAAGAGCGAGGGCAGCTAGCACCACCTGTCAAACTCCCCTATGTAAGTGAATAGGACCATGCCACAATGCTTGGCACATGGTTACTGCACAGACCGGCATTGCAAAATCTCCCTTTGGCAGTACAACTTTTAATGCTGCTGACTCCTGCTCTCCCAGTGCTGCTTCCTTGAATGTCTGTTCCTCACAGTAAAGGGTTAACAGTAGATAGTTTAGATAGGAGCAGGGGAGTGACTTACCACCCTAGGCTATAAGGCTGTATGTTTCTACTGATGCATACAGTGTGGAAAGACACAGATCTAGTCTCTGCATACAAAGTTGACTCCATAGCATGTTTCAAGAGAGTACCTGAAACAGGAAACCTAGGGCAGCAGTCATGGCACAAGCTTCAACTGAAATATCGACAAACATTAAATGATAAGAAAATGTATATTCAGGAAATGATTAAATCAGTTAGTCAAAAGGGCTAAAGAACTGAGGGTTTAATGTCAATCAAAGTTATTTTGCCATTCTCTAAAATGGGGGTCCTAAATATTTTAAAGAGCTAGGATCACTTAAGTGATTTGGAAACCGGTTGCAGGCCACAATGAACTTTCAGAAAGCGCACCAAACCCACACAATATATTCAAAGTCTATGGCTCAGTGCAGCTAATACGAAGAAAAGCCGCAGGTGCACTGCGCTATACCTGCAGATCAATGTGAAAACAGCCTAATAAAGTGCTAATAAGCACATTGCAAAAGTTCAGTGTATGTGATGTCTACGCTAACCTTTTCTAGCTTCTGCTGACATTGATCTCCAGGCTGCTAGATGTATCTCAGGCGAAGTACACTTGGCATCGTCACTCCACCTAGGACATGAGCTGGCACTACAGAGGAAGCAATTTCTTATGCGGCTACTGCTCCCTTTCCTGCCAGTGCTGGCTTCATACACTCTGATGCTCTGGGATGGTGGGTTGGCAACCCATTAATCGTTAAAGCTCACTGTCGACTGATGTCATTCAGCTAGTCCAAACTCTGGAGAGACTTTAATGTCTGGATCCACCCAGATACCCAGATCAGCACCTGCCTCAGCCTCTCAGCTTGCTACTGAGAGCCTGAGCCAGCCATTCCTGCCCCCTCTTCAGCCCAGAGCTCCAGTGAGAGCTGGAGGGGCAGAGCAGTGAGCCAGGGAATGACAGCCACCAGTTTTCTGCTCACTGAGAAGTGAGCGATCAGCTGTCTTTTTTTTTTCAAGAAAATTTATTGGTATTTCTTCAACGTTGACATATATGAAATGACTGTTTAGATATATCCTTAGACATATTGATACCTAGATAGGACATATTGTGATAGAAGAGTATTAAAGTGGAAAATATAACTTTGAGTATACAACAACAATCTAAGTACCTCGTGGGGAGACCACCGGTGGCGGTCCCCTCACTGAGGTAGTAGGGGGGGAAATATAGGGGGGGAAGGGGTAGAGGAAGGGGAAGGGGGTAGAAAGAATATCATAGGGGGAGAAGAGGAGGTCAACCCAAGGTGTGTATGGTGAATCGACATTATAGAATAAATACCATACAGTAAGGCACTAACAAACTCTCATCCAGTTCATTTATCTGGTGGAGCACCCTCAATCCATGGGAGGCATCCTTTCAGCTCCTGTTCCATCCGTTGTATTATTTTATTTTATTCTGGCACCCTGTGAGCCCATTTCCATGTAAAACGTTTGCACTTTAGAGGATCCTGTGAGTACAGGTTCAGCCGCTCCAGGTCATATAACCTGTCCAAGTCTTTGTGTACATCCTTCACTGTTGGTGGGGTAGGGGACAGTCATGCTCTCAGAATTGCTCTCCTGCCCGCCATGTAGCAAGTGGTGAGCCATGGTTTGTTTGTTTGTAGGATGCTTAGACTTGGTTTATCCAGCACGGGCAATAATGGTTCAAAGCAGTGGCGGCTGGTGATGTTTTTGGATGGGGGGGTGCCAGGCCCCGCCCTTCCCTTTGACCCCTCCCACTTTTAATAAGCCCCACCCCTTATATAATCCACCCACTCTGTCCCCTGTATTCCACATATTGTGTCAGGGGTATACAGCTCAGCATCACAGGGCACAGTATACAGCTCAGCATCACAGGACACAGTATACAGCTCAGCATCACAGGACACAGTATACAGCTCAGCATCACAGGGCACAGTATACAGTGAAACAGGTGGGGGCAGTTTGCAGCCAGTGACACGGGTGGGGTCAATTATGCAGCCAGTGACACAGGTGGGGGCAATTATGCAGCCAGTGACACAGGTGGGGGCAGTTATGCAGCCAGTGACACAGGAGGGGCACTTTGCAGCCAGTGACACAGGTGGGGGCAGTTTGCAGCCAGTGACACAGGTGGGGCAATTTGCAGCCAGTGACACAGGTGGGGGCAGTTTGCAGCCAGTGACAC